>JBAMJV010003199.1:0-203318 GCA_037951105.1 Echinarachnius parma
GGATTTGGACAACGTTACTAAGTCCCTTGAAAAGGAAAATGCCCCCTCTCACCGCTCACCCCCCCCCCCCCCCTTGCCCCTTAGCTACGCCATTTTCTTCTCCGCGAGAGATTAGCATCTCACTTTCCACACCTTGTGTTTTTGTCGCTGATCGCAGATGAGGAATTGTTGGAGCAGGGTTATTCTGCAAAGAGCGCATCGCAGATGATGACTCGAATCTTTACGAGAGTGGGAGTCACATAAAAACTGCGTTTCGTTTTCCCTTTCCCGCCATAAAAGCGTGAATTGCTCTCCATTTTCATCCATAAAAGGTGCACCGTCGTTTCATCTTTCGCATAAAAGTGTGTCGAATCTCCCTTTCGCGTAAAATATTATCTCTCGTCATCATTTCTTTCCATTAAAAAGTGTGTGTTTGGGTTTCCTTTCGCACATAAAAGTGCGTCTTTAATTTCCTTTTCCACTTTTGATAGGGTATTTTATTCTGATTGCGCTGGGCCCTGGTTCAACTAGCGCGGGATTTTATAACGCTTCACACCATTTACCATTGTTTGCGATTCGGAATCATCGTACAAAGCGAGAGAACTTACTATAGGATATATACGGTTATGACTCCCTTGTGGAAAGACACGACAAATTTGAATTTTAAAGATGTCTTTTGATCGTCTGAACTTGGACACAAGTTCAAGGTAAAGGTAAAAGGTAAAGGTACGCGTAAAGCTAAAATAGCAGTTATCTTTCATAAGTAAAGTTCAAGAAGCATGCATTATATAATGCGATGGGATATGTCTCCGCGACCGTATACAAACACCTTATAGTTGATCTGGGGAAGAGGTTGAGAGAGAGATTTAGAGTCTCCTGACGACGGACACTCAACATGTTACAAACGTCGAGCCCCTCCTATATATACCACCCATCCTCTCCTTACTATAGCCCATATCGGCGCTGTAGTTCTTTTTAGAACTACAAGCTGAAGAAAGAAAAACAACAATTCTTTCCAGGACTACCACAGTCCTTTTTTAAGACTCCACAATCCTCCCTTCTCACATGGTACAACCGCAAGCCGACAGTATAGGTTGAGAGTGGTTGCAATATGTTTCCGCAATGGAGATGGGTGTTCCATCTATAGCTACGCAACTTCATATAACTTGATACATCACTCCCTCTAGACCTCGAGAGCATCAGGAGGACTTGACTGGGGTCAAGAATTAACATGATCAACCACTCTATATAAGTTGGATTGAAATGGGGGGGGGGGGGGGGGGGGTTCAACCACGTCATGCACGGGGTGTCTCCGTGACCGAATAAACGTGTACCCCAAATTAGTTTGCAGGAAGTTTGTAAAGGGTTGACAAGATTTTCCGCAATGTTTGGGGTGGGGCATGAGCACATTGGCTCCCTTAGTTACGGAACTGCTTTAAACATCAATCCCTCTATAGGCCGGGGGAGCAAGACTTGACTTGGGTCACGAATCGACCACGGGGTGTCTCCGTTTATACCGAGTAGAGAACATTTAGTTGGTCTGGGGAGGGGCTTGAGAGGGGTGCAAATTGTTTCCTCGATTCGGGGTGGGTGGGGTTATATCATGAAGTAACTATATAATATATAAACAATAACAATATAAACAACCAAGAACTTGGTATATACAACTAAATACAAGCATCCCTTTAGGGGGGACACCAGGAGGTGTCTTGTCTAGGGTCACGAATCATCCACGGGGTGTCTCCGCCATTTTCGCGACCGAGTCAACATCGTAAGTTGATTTGGACGTCGCCCCGGTGGTCTGATTATCACCACGGTTCGTCTCTCGCGGGGGTAAAACAATACCATGAATGAGATTTCATATCCCTGAGTCAGATTCGATACAATGTATCTAATTTAGAATAAAATAGTCTGTCGCAGCACGTGCCCATGCATAGTATCCATGGTCGCAGCATCTCTCCCGTTTAGCTTGTGCATCTTACACCGCGTCGCTACTCAATAACGACAGATGATGAGTTTTATACAGAGAAGAAAACGGTAAAACAAATATGTTTTTGTTTTCCTACATCAGTTTCATTGGTTAAGAACCACTCACGTTTTTTTTTTAGAAGCATGAAGAAGAATTGGGTCTTAATTCATGAGCATTTCCGCACATTGCTGGATCTCAATTCTTTCTTACCCCCAAATATTGACTTTATAACAATATAATGTATAATTTGAAATTTTGAAAATTTTGAAATTTGAAATTAAGGTGAAAACGGATAAAAAGTAACTTAAGAAAATACTTTTTACCCCCTACCCTGCTCCCCCTCCCCCCCCCCCCCCCCACATCCCCAAAAAACAAAGGCAAACCAGGGCGCCAAACTAACGGAAAGGAGGGGCACATATATCGGATGGGGCCTATAGTAGGGGCTCTTCTAATAATGTGTTGTTGTTGTTGTTGTTGTTTTTTGTTGTTTGTTGTTTTTTGTTGTTGTTGTTGTTTTTGTTTTTGTTTTTGTTTTTGTTTTTGTTTTTTTTTTTTTTTTTGTTGGGGGGGGGGGGGGGGGGGGGTGATCTATATATCTTATCCTTGGCCTGTGTGTGTGTGTGTGGGGGGGGGGTATATTTTGTTACCCTATCCTGATCCGCGGCGTGCCTTCAGCAATCTAATTTGGCAACAGTTTCAATTCGGTTCGCTCACCAGTGGGTAAATTGTCGGAATATTAGTCGCTCTGCGGGCGCAACATTCTTTGAACATGTCATACACCGTAGCCTTGGTTCAGGATAATGGATTAATTCTAAAATCGCTCTTTTGCTTTTTAATTATAATGTTTAAAACATATTATGTAACATTTCGCTATTTGCAATTAAAGGCTTTTTTGTTTGTCCAAGCATTGTAATGATATCATGTTTTAGAAAAACATATCTACTTCAAAATATCTACTTCACACGTTGTGAAAGTAAAGCGAAGTCACCTCCTCACGTTCATTATATTCATCATGATTTTTTGTAAAATTATATAGATATTTAATTTTGTTACATTTTGTATTTTGTATACATTGGTTTATTGTAGAATACAACATTTGATTTTGTTAATTTGCTCATACCTTTGTATTTTGTATATAATTGTGTTGAAAAAGTGTGGAAATAAAATATATCAATATATCAAAAAAAATATCTAAAATGTCTTGGGACCATATTTTGCATTTTGTGTACGTCTTGACCAACTCTTTGAAATATTCCATTTGGAAAAAAAGCTATTGGTGTCACCTTAATTCCTGTCACCTTAAAGCTACCATATCGTCTTTTTTAATCAAGTGGTATATTAGTAAGTCCTCGACAAAACAATTAATTAAAGTATACTAAAGCGTATATCTTTTAGTCCAATCGTGCGTGCGGTAAAACTATCGAATACTAATAATCCTATCGCCCTGTCGGTGAGAAATAATCGGATCCGTTTCACGGTTCACCGCTAGAGCCAAGAGCGCGGATTAACCTATAGGGGGTTTATTAGATTATTGGGTCTTTGGCGATCGAAGGTACATGTATATAGGTCCGATAGCTTTCAAGATGAGGACTTGTGATCCGGTTAACTGTGCTAATCCGAACCGATACCCTCAATCAAATAACAAAAAGCTGCTTTAAGAAGCTTGAAGAAAGAAGCAGGGAGGAAATGAAGAAAGCAAGCAATATAATTCAGTCCGGTCGCGACCCCGTGTTTATCTTCCATTGCTCGTGGCACCATTCTCCATAATAATCCATGTTTGCAGGTCTTGTATTATCAGGAAATGTTTTTTTGTTTTTTCCACATCATCGACATAATAATACAGAACAAGTACTTGAAAATAATAAATTTGTCCCGTTTTCTCTATTTGATTTCAGATCCTTTGTTGATTTAATTCATTCCATTCGATTTCCCCGATACAATTTTGCAATGCTATACGGTATAAGATGTCTCTTGACTTTAGCCATGCATAATCATGATAAAAGAATTGTATTTTTGAGGAAAACAAAATGAGTTCGACGTTATAGGGACAAATGTTCCATATTTTAAAACGTGGATAATAGTGTCAATCTGAATATTTATTCATGTTCATTTATATCATTATGATAACATCAAAGGTTATAAATTACACAGATATTCCGTACAATTTTGAATATTCGATATTCAAGTATTATATCAAACAAAAGTCTGTATTTCTATTTATCCGTGTTGTATAGTTACGTTTGGTACGTTTTATATACTCATCTTTGTATATTGTGTTACTATTTGTAAAGCGTATATTGTATCATTTTCTTTTTACCAATGCCCATGTGTGCCTTTAAAATGACACCATACCCGCCCCTCGCCCCCACGCCCCCCCCCCCCCCCCCGACTTCCCCCTTTAATTCTTCAATTCCCCTGCTACCAGAACATTACACATGTTATAACAGATAGCAACATTGCACGCATGTCTAACCTGATTTGGTCGGTCTGATGAGAACCAGTGGTCTACAATGGGATGCATGTACATGTACATGTATGTATATATTATTCAGGCCCATCGCCAAAACTTTTGGGGGAGCTTTCAATTTGTGGAAATATAATGCTAATTGTTCCTAAAAAGACTATCGTATGAAATACACATATATATAACCAGCTTTCAATTTGTATAAATGTAATGATAATTGTTCCTAAAAGACTATCCTCTGAAATATAAATATATATGTCCAGCTTTACGTACATATTACTGGTATATATTCTTAACCCCACATCTCTTCTCCAACTGACATACAATGTATCCGATTTACATGTAAAAGCTATATAATAATTATATATCTAGCCAACCTTTTCAAACCTAATCACTTCGTGGTCTACAGTCTCTATAATATTATATAGAAAACGTTATCATAATGTTTGACAACGGTCATGAACAAATATCAGTCTGGTTGTTCTAGCAAACAAAATAAATAATATTCAGAATCATTTCATTTCATATCATATCGGGGCATGTTTAAGTTTCGTCTACGTCGCTCGCTTATATAAAAAAAAAAAAAGTGCAGTGAAATATTATTACGAGTACGTGTAGCTATGCAGTATATAGGTCCATAGTGTATCATCATCATACTCACCCTATTTTTCAACTGTGTTGTATAGTGAGTTCGAATTAATATAAATTAAAGTTCACATGTATTATGGTCTGCAAGGTCTGCTAATCAAAATCTAATTAAGCAGTAAGGCCAGTGTCGTGCCTTTAACCCCTCAAATACCGTACCAGATTGATTTATCACATTTCATTATTATGCATGTGTGTACTACATGAAAAATACATTATATAGAGTATATCTGTATAATTACAAGTTACTAGTCCATTATAATTACACCGCCCATTAAACAAAATGTGTTTGTATGATTGTTTGTTTTTGTTTGTTTTTCTTTGTTTGTTTGTTTGTTTTTGCCTTTCACCAGTCAAAAGTTTATTTTTTTAATTTCACATAGATATGATGTATAGTGACAATTAACTTCTACTATACCATTTTTGTTAATTAAACGACCAAATGTATTACTCATTATTCCAAACTATGATAAACCCTATATAACGGTAACCCTAAAGCACAAACTGAAATTAATTCCAGAATTATAAATGGAAACGTGACAAAATTTAATGATAAAGACCCTGCTATAGTATACCAAAGACCTTCCTCATTATCTGATCACCATTATCACATGATCTGATGATTAGCCGTGATCAGTACCATGGTCCCACTATGGACACATCGACACCTCAACGGTGTTTTTATTTGCACGTCTTGTCGTTGGACTTTTTAATTTTAAAAATGACTAAGCTAATCATTTTTTAAAGATTGTCTATCAATCATGTTAAATACATTTCTCGCCCTCTTTCCTTTCTATATTGTCTATTTCTCAATCTTTCATGGATGGGGTTGCCATGGTAGTGCAGTTTGATCAAACGATCATGAAGTAGGAAGTTTTTTTAAACGAAATTCCGAGAAAACTATTTCTCTTTGAACAAACAATCTTTATTATGTATGTACTGTGATCATGTATACACTGATTTATAGTGATTGTAACATATACAATTTATTGCTGTTTTGATGAACGGCAAAAGTGAAATAACATGGAAAATAAAGCAACATAAGGTATAAGAACACTCGTCTCGCATAAACATATAGACGAGATCAATGTTGGCTATCTCACAAAATGTTTATCAACTGTTCGTGTTGCTGGTTTGTATATGCCAATTTGATTGTAATATTGCAATATAAAAATTATAGAAAATAAACTTGATAATGTGTCGTGAATAATGCAATGCAGTGTATTCACCTTTTCTCCTATAATCTTTTGTATCACTATAAAGCATTTAATACGTCGCAAGGACGTTATTCATTTCGTGTGGATTGTATATATTCAGTCATGGTATACTCAAACAGTGGTAAAACGGACGAAGAAAATGGAAAACCTCAAGGGTTTTAAGATGCGCTTGCCCGACAGATAGTAATGCAGCTAAAATAGGTTAGTTTTATCAATATTTTGCCGCCATTTACGACGAACAAACGAAACAATTGGACAACCTCATGGGTTTTTAGATGTGCTTGCCCGACAGATATAGTAATGCAGCTAAAATAGGTTCGTTTCATCAATATTTTTCCGCCATTCGCGACGAACAAGCGTTCGCTCCCCGCGTCGTAATTGGGGTTTGATTTGATTATAAACAGAAGGCCAGAGGACGGTGGACGCCAATAGATAGATAATGTAGATGATGGGCACTCGCATAGTTATAGTTATACACGCACTACATAATGCAATGGCGTATGTAAGTAAGAAGGTGGGGGCATTTTTACTTAAAACATACAAACATAAGGGTGCAAAGTAAAGAACTATAAATACTAGAGTGCATGTGTTATCAATGCGTGGCGTGGAATTGATCTCTGGGTACCCACGAGGAGGGCCCATTATAACATTCATTCTTATTTATAAATTCGTATTAAATGTATATCAGATGGATCATCAAAACCAACCAAAACACTCACAAAATAAGTAAACCAGGGAAGGAATTCTGTAATCTTGAGGTTGATTTTAATATGATCAACTCCTAAGATCAACTTTAGGATGAACTTACATAATACCATCCCCACCTTTAAACCTCTTGGTCACATTGGTTAGCTTGACTTAGTTAGGTATTGACCTCGATCAAAATGTCATTATAATAATGCATTAACCAACTATGATCCATCATCTTCCCTCTTTGCAAGAGGTAACATTAAAACTAAAACAAACACAAACAAAACTCAAGAGGAAAATCATCTTAGAACAAACTGAATGAAGCTCTTTAGGTAGTCTCGTATCAAAGCTGATTGATCTGTTTATACCAGCAAAAATAACAGAACTAAGATCAAGTTTCAGGAAAATAAAACTAAAACAAACACACAAACTCAGGGGGTATCATCGTAGAACGAACTGAATTGAGATTTTAAGGTAGTCTCGTATCAGAGCGGGTTTTTTAAATATTTATTTAATCCAGCTACCATGACTATAAAGCACACGTTGCACGGAGTAACATCTACACTCATGACATTTAAACAAATGTTAAAACAAAAAACACGCAGAACTCATTACAAGCGGTTATCATCTTAAGTTGAACTGAATTCAGTTCTTTTGAGGGTCTGATATAAGGACAGGTGTAAATTTCAACGTTAAATTCTGTCAGAATATAAGCACACACGGTTTCAATTTACATAGCGCCTATATATGAAACGGTAAACCAGTATAGGCCATTGGCGCCATTCGATAATCATAATAATATTAATAACAGGTTCGATCTATACAGTATTATATAGCGCATAATGTGATATTAATCAGTAAGCAAGTACTCAGCCTGGGAGGAAGACTATTTATGAGGATGATGGATGCGTTCCTCTCAAGCTCGTTTCCCTGTCATCCTCCCATCCTCTCATAATTGCTCATCATTTACCCTTGATCGACCGGAGTTTAAAATCACCCTCGTAAAAATATAAATTAAATAAAAAAGAGATGAAGAGATGCAGTTAAAATTAAGAGAGGACACAAGAATATTACAAAGAAAAGACGGAAAAAACGAAAGTAATTATTTAAAAAATGGTATAATGTTGGGATGAAAAGAAAGACAACGCGAGAAAATAAAGGCGAAGTTAACCTGCTCCCTGCTAGGTTTAGCACCCCTCGTATAAAGGGATAATACAGGATCCACCAGGTTCCTGATTCTACGAGAGAGGACACGAATATAAAAATGTTGTGATGAAAAAGAAGAGGACGAAACAATATAAACAGATAAGGGAGGAAGGGGAAAGGATGCAATTCCCATTTTGCTGCTCATTCGGTGATTTCTGATTGACGAGGATGCGTTTCACTTTCATTTTTGTTTTCTTTTCCCCTCTTTATGTGAGATTTTTTACGTTGCATGTATGAATCAGCAGCCGGTGAAAGAGGCCAAAACTGTTTTAAAAACCTTCAATGAATCAATAAACATTTCACCTATTTGTCAAGATGTTGTATAATATGCAGACTGTTCACTTTCTTGGCTGATATTCGTTGACATGGTTGATCACACAAAGTTGGTATTTATTTATGGGATGGAAAACTGATTTCATCTAACGATCATTGATATCTTTAAAATATAAAAAATTAATGCATCATAGACATAATTTTACAGTCAAAACTATCCCTTAAAATTGTTGTTTTCTTTTGGTGATTTACCTAGTATGCATCGTTGACTCACACACAAATTGTGCGAATGTGTTTGAAATTGTTTCGAATTATTACAAATGACACACTTAAAGTCAGTGAGACAGATTCAAAAAAAAATTAAGGTATCACATTTTATATACAATCTCATCAAACACCTTAGGCACACCCAGTTCTAATACCTCCTTGGTCCTATAAACCACTTCGACTAAATCGAATAATATATGAAATTCCACATCTCTCTGTCTCATTCGATTTAATTTTAATTTCATTCCATATCCGGTGGTCGATTGGGTGTTCGTGTTGGTTGTAATGTGGTTCGTTATTAGATCAAGCGTGCTTAAAGACACTGTCAGGCTTTGGCACAGCGCATAATCATGTGGGTTTTTTTTATTATAAGGAATACGACTGAAAACGCTTATCCACCACCAAAGCCGTGTGTAATGTATGGTTTATTTTAGCAAAATGCAGATCAGGAGGATGTAACTTATCATTATTTCATTTGTGTCCTCGTACAATAACATTGAACTGCAATTTTATTGATTAAATCGAAACGCACCGACTAACTCCTTTCCCCAAAAAAGAAAAGAGTAAAATAATCATGTTGACTTTTAAAAGGCTTAATACAATTTTATTTGGTATATATATGTGTTCAAATTTATATTTCGAATATCTGATATATGAATTTCAAACATGTCATCCACTTTTCAGAGTGTTTTCAATGTTTGTATTTTTGTAGGTGCAGTTGTCGAATCGGGCTTTAATCTGCGGGGAACAAAAAGTGTTTCGGTCTGGAACGTGACTCAGCGATGAAATCAACATATTTTCGTAAAAATCTCTCAAGATATTCGTTATAATCCCGTTACAATTTCGTTTTTCTTCTTTTTTCTTCAAAAAAACGATACATTTGGAAAATTCCTTCAAATACTCGCTCTAATCGCGTCAGAATTTCGTGATATTTCTTCATGTTTTCTATCCCCATCACCATGCACACTTCGCGATTTAATTTCATCGCGCGAGTGTTTTTGTTTTCCCTCTAAAACCGCCACATTTTCGTGACATCCTTTCATACAGTTTTTATCCTTCAACATATTTGTTTTTTAAACCACCAAAATGTTGTGATTTCCTTTTACTGTTCCTCCTGTACAGTAGTTGTGATGGTTGATATAGCGGTTTATTGTGAATAACCCGCGAAGGAAAAAAACACCATCGAAAAAATGTTTAAATTTACAGAGTCAAATATCGATTTACTGGCCTTTTGTGAAAATACACACAAGATATATAGACTCAGCTGAATTATATCTGTAACGTTTGACCGAATTTGCGCGACTTTCTTTGTTACTGTCGTTTTATCGGCAAATTTGCTTTCCGAAATTGGTTACCTTTTGTGTGGTGGAATTGTGTACCAGCTTTCAGTTGAATACGGGTCCAGAATAATCATTCGCGGGCATATATGAAATTATTTGGAATATGCATCTTGCACTAAACCTATAAAAACCTTTAAAAACTATAGCGATTTCTTCCCTCACTAGCGTGACTGAGGGGTTGGGGGGGGGGGGGGGGGTTGTGTTACCCCTCTGGTCATTGTTGGCCCCTTCCTTCTCCAGATTGCTTCTATTGGGGCAATCTTTACCCCCTCTTTCCACCCCACGGAATTATACCCCCCCCCCCCCCCCCCCACTATCTATAAGTTATGATAGAGTTTACAAGATGTGTGTATACTATTCAATGAAGAAATAAGATGTTTGTTGGAAGTCGAGTATCGGAGCACATTCATGTGTTTACTTTCCTTTCCTTTTCTATAAATGATAAAAGGTGGTTAATAAACAGGGCAGCAAAATAGTGAAAATCAAGACAGTATGAAAGGGAGTAAATACAATAAATAATCTCAATAGTTAGGGAATGTTACTGATATTAAATGTTTGTGTGTTATTTGAGCATGTTTTTTTAATGAAAACTATCATTATTAGCAGATTCGGTTTAGCTTCTGATGTCTAATATAAGTATAGAGCTACCCTACCATGCCTACGCAGTATGCTTGGTAGTTGGTACACGGAGGGGGAGGAATTTATATTGCCCTATTGAGATCTATGACTAAACCAAAACACGACAAACCTTTTGTGCGCGCGCCTTTTGTCAGTCCGATTGTACACATTTTGTCGAATTTGATTGAGTTGTGCTCTTACCTTCATTATTTGCTCAATTTTATTGGGGTATCATATACAGGGCCTTGTGGCCATCCGAGTAGCTTTACAGCGACCCCATTGTAACGCCGATCAAATTGGCTTTTGAAATCTACCCGAGCGCGAGGGGATAATCCGTTAAATCCTTTCTAAATATCGAAATAAAAACAGACAATTGGTCCGCTCGCTTGAAAAACACTTCACAACCCATGTTGTTCCCACCTAACACGTAAAAAAAGGTTGTCTATTTCTTTTTGTGTGTTCTTTTGCCTCATAGATTGTTCCTTTCTTGTAATGTTTTTGTTCTTTTGCCGCAAAGATTTCTCCTTTCTTGTTACCGAGTCGGACTTGAAAAGACTGTTATGACTTATGATGGTAACTTTAGGGGTTAGCGACTTCGTGAGAAATTTTATGACGGACTGGGAGAAGAATATACACAAACCCACTTCACTTAAGTCAGGTAACACTCCCTTTAAACATGCATCATGTACTAGTAGGTACTTAATTTTAAAAAGAAAAATCAAATACGTCTTGTGGAAGAATTATTTTCTAGCAATGCGACTTTTCTTTAATAACTTTCTATAAATATAATAATGCAGTTACAACCTCTCATATCTCTGTCTTTTGGTCTTTCTTTACCCATTCATTTCAATCTATCTACAGTAAAAACCTGTCGTAGCGTAGTGGCCACATACCTACAGTGGCCACTATTCTTGTCTCCCTTGGGTGGTCACTATACACAGGTTCCGGTTTGACTGTATACTTTTATTTCCCATCCAATCTAACTGAATGCGTAAAATGGTATAGGCAAGGAGAATTCTATAATATTCCGAACCATTATACCGCTATTTTCTAAACAACCCGGACTAAACCGTCTTCAAACGCCAACGCCGCGGCCAATACACCCCCTTGACTACAGAAGGATGCGCCAAATTGTATTAAGGGTGCTGGTACCCTAGGGACAAAAAAGGGGGAAGTTCGATACAGGGATATAGAACGTTAAGCGGGCATGAAATAAAGGGATATAGAACGTTAAGCGGGTATGGGAATAAAGGGATGAGAACTTTAAGCGGGTATGAATAACCCCGCGGTACCTTTAGAAGAGCCCCAAAATAAAAGAGAGCTTACTTTAATGACATTGATCGCGAAGAAAAGCGACACGAAAAAGAGAATGCGGATAGGGGAGGGGGGGGGGGGGGGGTTGATAACTTTGAGGGCTCTATAGTACAATTTAGAGGGGCGGTTGGGATGTTTTGGAGTTCGGAGATAATTGTGTAGAAGTTGATCGGTCTATTTTGCTTTACTCCGTATTGTTAAAGAAGAACAAGATACCGATTAAAATATTTCCCTTTGTGATTTTTATTGGCGATAAATCTGATAATGGCTGATTATTCCGATTGAGTATAGCACTGACATGCCTAAGGTTATGCTCGCGTTTTATCATGTATATTAGCAGTTGAATAAGACAGACGAGTGCAAACGAATTATCACTCGCATTAGCACAGATTTAATTCGCAAAAAGCACTATTTTAACGACAAACTATTATTATTTTCAAACTTCAAAGTACTTTTTTTGTCGAAGCAGATGAGATAAGCGAGCTATTTCAGTCGCGGTCGTAAAACACCCACAATGTTTGGATGATAGGTATGTATCGCGTTCCATACAAATTACATTCAAAGTCATATACAAACTGAGAACAAAATTATATGACAGAATATAAGGGAATTTAACCGTTTTCCCTGACAAGCAATCATCGAACAAGTAATTTTGGGGCACTAAATCAGGTTATCGACATAATTATGACAGAAAATCAAAATGCTAATGGGCTTCTTTAGTACTCTTGTGCAAAATGTGTTACGAATGATAATCGTTACAACGCGCTAGGGGCAAATAAAATACCAGCGCATCTTGAGGTGTCTTTCATAACAGTTTTTTTTTTACCTTTCTGGTTTATACAAACCAGAAAGGTTTTTAAAAAAACTCCATTTAAAAAAATATGATTCACTTATTATCCTTTCATCTTTAATCTGTTCAAAAGAAACGAGTAAGTTCTGAATATAAATATATTGCAGAATGACTCAGAAGTTGATATCATTTTGAACTCTTTTTCTTCGAGGAAAAAAAAACACGTGACACGTGGATTTGTTTCTATATTGTTATTGAATAAAAATGCAAAGGAATATGGGAGAAAATATTAAATATTTTGCGCGCCAAATATTGGCATACTAGGCACGTCTTCGGCGTCCATCTTGTTACCTAGCAACGCGTAATGAACGCGATTTGATTGGTTGTCTCTTCGTAAATTGGTTGATTGTCGTGACCAGAATGAAAATTCTTATCTTTTCCCTTTTGGTAATAAGTATCGAGAAAGACAGATGGAGAGATGGAAAGACAGGGGCAAAGAAAATGGAAAGATGGGGATTGGAAGAAGGGGGTATGAAAAGATGAAAATATACCTATATACAGGCGAGATAAAGGTGGAATAGAGTGGGATAGGGGGGAACAAGGAAGCTTTTGTTTCTAGTTGATGGGGAATTGGTAAAGGAAGAGAAAGAAATCATGTTGACGATTAAGTTAGATAAGAGAGAGATAGAAAGGGATGGCAAATACAATTTTAAAATGTTAAATATTAAAAAAAGAGTGGGAGGAAGGGAGTAAGAGGGTGTTTAAGGGAGAAGGAATATCGACTCGTAAAACGAAACAAGAATATACAGCGAGAGAGGTGGATGGATATATAGGTCCAAAAAATATAAAGATAATATAGCAACAACAACAAAGGAAAACACGGAGAAAAGGGAGAAAGAAGGGGAGAGAGGGAGATGGGGATGAGGTTATGAGAATGACGTAACCCGAAACAATTTTGCGGGAAAGCTCGCTACCTAATTACTCTCCAATTTACCCTCCAACGATGACGAACAGTGGGAAGAGATGAGAATCAAATCGAGTATTTTGATTCAAACGCAATCTCCCGACTAAAATAATTATCCTATACAGAGGGTAGACAAAGGGAGAAAGGGAAGATATTGGACCAAGGTAAATAGTACAGTGGCACAACACGTGCGATTAGTCATCAATTTCTCTTTTTATTATTGGCCATTTCAACTCTCAAGTTCATAAACGAAATTTTTTGTTTTCCAATAATACAAACGTCGGATTTTAATATCGCTCTTTTCATTTTGTTGGTCAATGTATCATACCTATGTCGGAGTTTATGTCTCTCCATTTCAAGTTCACGAATCATATTATTTTTGCTAATACATAATTCGGCATTTTCTTGTTTACTTAATTTCGTTGTATGTAAATGATTTTATTTTTCCAATATTATACATGTCGGTATTTAATATACCGTTGTTTATTACATTATTGCAATGTTCATAACGGAAAATATTTGCCAATATTACGGTAATGTTTTTAATTTCCCTTTATGATTCAATAAGATATTATTTTCTTCCAATCCCAAAATCGTTTTTTTTTTATCTCCCTCTTCGTCCCCTTTCCAAGTTCATATAATTATATATGGGGTATTATTCTTGACAAAAGTGTACAAAAACGTCGATTTTAATTACCTCTCCTTCTTATCTCTCATTTTAAAAATTAATTTCAGATAATATTAATTTTGTGCCCGACCAAACGTCGTTTTGATAAAATAAATGACCATTTTGATGTGAGGTTTAATATACTAAAATATGACCATTTTGACGTGGGTTTTAATAGACTAAAATATGACTCGCGTAGTTAGAAACATAAGCAGGTAAAAACAGCCTAAGAGTTAAAACCGCTGGTATATATATAGTTGGTCTTGTTTTACTATGTATAATCAGTGTTAATAGTCTATTTGATAGCTTGCTATCTCGTACCATAAAATGAGTTGTCAACAAGAGTACACCACAGAGATTCGTAAAACAGTTACTGAGTAAACAAGATGACAAACTGAAACAAACTAAGCAGTAATGTATATGACACTTAAATAACCAAATGCTAACCCTTATCGTCATGTTTAGTAAAGGCTAAAGCATCCACGATTGTTGCAGTTTGGTACAGGAAAATGTTCATGGACTGTGCATGCATGTATCCGAACATTGTCATTAATACAATTCCTTGTGTTTCTATAACTTAAAGGCAATGAAACATGGAAGTGGAACTAAAGAGTTCACTATTTTAAACGATCAAAATGAACAAAAGTACACCTATAAAAATGAAATTAAATGTAAAACAAGAACGAGCATACACTTTGGGGAACTTTTTCCTTCTTAACAATTAAAAAAAACGACAATAAAAGATGTATCATATAGTTCATAATTATATACAAAATAATGTGACAAATTTAAGCATAATGTTAATGAAAATTAAAATGTACAGAGTTGAGACTGTACATGTATGATAGATTCATGCCCAACATTTCATATTTTAGGCTTGCAAAAGTTGAACAAATTTGTTAGGATTAAAAAACTTATTAAATGTTGATGTCTTTCAAAGTTTCAATTTTTAATAAGTCAAAAAAACTTACCGTAGAGTTGGCTGCCAGGGTGAACGTTAATCCGTGCGCACACACTATCAACACCAGAGCGGCAGCGGTATGCCCCCGCCAATCCATCTTATTTGGAAGAAAAAAAACTTTGAAATTTGTTGTTGATGACGATGGAAAATCCTTCGCAGTAACGCTGATGATGGCTCTTGAAAGACGTAATATATCTCTTTAGCAAAATTAAGAACGGAGCAAATGTTCAAAGAATATCGCAATTTCTTCAGTGGAGCCTATTTTCCAGTGTTGGTTTGTTATAATCCACACGCGAGGTTGTTTCGATTTCTCTTCGTAGCAGACGACAACTTTACGGCAAGCTATGGACAGACGACGATACCATAAAACACCATTGACTTGATTATGGATGAATTCCCAAATGATGACAACACTTTTGTCAAATGTTGTGTGGCTGGAATACTCTTTTTAATAGTGAGGAAATAACAATATCGAGTTATTTGTTGACTTTGAGAACACGAAAACAAAAAATGATAATTCCGATTGTTGATAATAACACCCTACGTCGTGTAGTGGGGATGAAGTTGTGGCTAAAAGTGCGGTGGAGTCAGAATGTGCGGTGCGAACAGTACATTTGCCCGAGGCCCAGTACGTACCCCGTTCTGAACGTTGAATGCTGTGCTCAACTAGCGTAGCAAGCATAGCGTAGCGAACGGGCGAAGTGCATTGACTGTGCTCAGCTAACCCTTTACCGGACCCTTTAATTACAAATAGCACGTTTTGTATGCGATATAAGGATTCGAGAGGGTTAAAGTCAGTCGGGCTGGGAGGCACAGATACTAGGAGCATCCTATTCACTGGAGCCAATCGTGTGCATCCGAGCCGACCCATCATCCGACGGTTACAGTCGCATCGCAAAAGCCGACAAAGTCACGATAGTCTTCTGAATCAGTCGCGAACTTCAGTTGCGAATTGTCTCTGCCCGTGATCATGAGGTTTGTAATCACTAATCAGCAGGTTGAGGGTTCGTGTTTAACCGACTGAAAAGGCCATCAAGTCAAACAATATGTTTGAATGAGTCTCCAGTTGATGCTTGATGATGAAGATGATGACCATGGTGGCTATGAAAAGGATGCTGATGATGATGACGAGGATGATGATGACAACGATGACGACGATGACGACGATGACGATGATGATGATGATGGTGGTGGTAGTGATGGTGACAATGATAATACTGATGATGATGAAGGTATAATGATGATGATGATGATGATGATGATGATGATGATGATGATGATGATGATGATGATGATGACGATGATGACTATGATGACCACGAAGTCGACGACGACGATGATGATAATGAGTTTAACCGACTGAAAAGGCCATCAAGTCAAACAATATGTTTGAATGAGTCTCCAGTTGATGCTTGATGATGAAGATGATGACCATGGTGGCTATGAAAATGATGCTGATGATGATGACAACGATGATGATGGTGGTGGTAGTATGGTGGTGGTAGTGATGGTGACAATGATAATACTGATGATGATGATGAAGGTATAATGATGATGATGATGATGATGATGATGATGATGATGATGATAATGGTGATGATGATGACGATGATGACTATGATGACCACGAAGTCGACGACGACGATGATGATAATGAGGATGATGATGATTATGGTAATGGTGATGATGATAATGATGGTGACGATGATGATAATGATGATGATAATGATGGTAATGGTTATGATAATGATGATGATGGTAATGATAGTGATGATGGTGATGATGATTATGATGATGATGATAATTGAGTAAGTGGTGATGCCGATGATGATGCCGACGACGACGGTGTTGACGATGACGATACATTAATTTATTCAATCAACCAATCAGTCAATCAATCAATCAATCATCCATTCAAAGTAGCATTAAATGTATACTTTATAAAATATGATTGCAATCTACCTTATTAATTGCAGATTATGAATGGGTGTATCATTTGGGGGCCCTTTCGTAACTTGATAACAATATAAAATACTGTATTGAAATATGGGCGCTATCTAATGGTCTGAATGTTAGACTAAGCTTTATTTTTTCGGATCTTCCCTTCGCATCAAACGACAAAACCACATCAAAAAGTACAATTATTTCCAAATTCCATTCCTTTTGATATTCAACCCAACAAATATCTGTGAAGTCGTTTCGTGTCGAATAAAATGTCCTGTTTTCTAACCGCCGGCGGAAGAATCCAATACAAATGACAAATTAGATATTTAATTCATGATACAAATACACATAACTAAGTAAATAAGTTCCCAAATAATATTATTGCCCATAATAATTACTTAGAGAAAATAGCAAACACTTCAAGTCACATGTTGTACCAAATAGAACAACAACTATATGGTAGAAAATGCAGGGGAAATATCAAATTATAATACTAATTAAAGAGACGTTGAAATATACAAAATAATTGTGGACTGTAAACGTTATGTTTTATCATTTGTATATTTTGATTTTTCGTGGATATAACTCATGTAGGTTGCGTGAAGATTAATCGATAAATATCGTTATGACATAGATCTGCTCTGAATTCTGGTTTATTCAGTGAAGTCCCTGAGTGTCACTGTCGCTAACAACACATAACACTCACAAATGTCATAGAGCAATACAATCCCTGGCACTACATTTGTGTTTAATAATCAATGTTCAAACTGTGCTTTACAAATCTCCCTATCCACTAACTTTGATATTGCCATTGTTACATCATCTGTCGAAAGAGGGCGGAAACAGAATCTTTCTGAATTATGGCAAGCATCATTCTAGATGGAACATTTTTTAAATATAATATTTTCGGGGCTACTTTTTAAGATTGCTTTGCCTGAAATGTGTGAGCCCGCAGCTTTTACGATCCAAAGGGACTCTTTTTTGTTTATAATCCGGGAGCTAGTTAAGGCCCTGATCACTTTTTAAGGGGTAGGTTTGTTGGTTATTTGTAATTTTGTAAAAACGTATAATAAACCTTTGTTTGGTATTCCTATGAATACATATTGACAGTTCTTTACTACTAAAATCCAAAAGCTTATAATTCAACTGCTTGGGAGTCATTCAGTTGAAAACTAATTTCTGCCCCCCCCCCCCCCCCTTCTTCCAATCTTCAAATTCGGTGCGTGTTATAGTAGGGCTTCTAGCTCTTTCACCGATGACCCCGCAAAAAGTTGCCCTCACCCCTCCCCCCCCCCCCCCCCCCCCCCCACACACACACACACACACCCCACCCCATCGCAAAACGGATCGACGCCTCTGGTTCAATTCAACTTATTTCCGTTTTCAACCAAATTACCCAAACAAATTATTGGAAACAGAGGATCGATCTACTCTTGATCCCTCCGAGAGAATGATGCGCGCATAATTATGCATATGTTTCAAACCCATGTAAATTTGAGATCTGACCACTATTATATGAGACCGGCTCTGGCAAAACCAGCAACTTCGCCACATTTACGATTTTGCGTAAATGGCCTGAAAAGGTAAAAAATTGACCTCAGGGACGAAATGGACAATTCAGTTATTGTTACGCAACTTTTTAAGTTTCTAATGAGAGATATGCAAAATTCTGAAATATTATCGGGAAAATGGCTACATCTGAGGATAAATGCAAGAATGACTTGTACTTTGAACTGAGTGTTGAACTTTAACCTCAATTATCTCCATTGTTTCAGCAGAATATGAAAAAATAATTAAAAAATCATAACTTCGTAAATTTTTGTCCGATCGGCATAAAAATAGTCTCAAAATAAAGAGAAAAATCCACACAACAACATCATATCAAAAGCTCAATTTTACATTTTGTGTCAAAGTTGCTGGTTTTGCCGGAGCTCGTCACATATATTATAGCACAATAGCCCCCAGTGGCGTAGCCAGGTTCAACCTCGATGCGGAAGGGGGGTGGAGGGGGGGGGGGGGCGATATTGCACCCCGAGCCCTGTTCAGCAAAATAATCTTAATTCTTAATTTCTTTCTTTCTGTTCTGTCATAGGTTTTAAAGTCGTTTTATGTCATTGCCAATAGGCAATACGCTTAAGTATTTAGTACAGTTTATCCGGAATAATAAGTGGCGTACGCGATATGTGGCCGAGAGCACGATCATGACCCAGGACCAGCCCTAGCTAGTTCCACTGATCTCTAGATATGCTTGTGCAATCCTTTACGGTTGAATGAGTTAGAGCGGTATGTGTGCTCTGCTACGTTCTGTTGATTTGTATGCAATTCTAGCATATTGACATCAATGAGTTAGAGTCAATGATGCTAATTACCATGGTAAATGTCGCTGGTCCGTAATCGGGCCCTGGAGCTGCGCGCGCCCCATGGACTCTGCTTTATAAAGTTCGTTGACCTTACTCAAAATCCATCATGGCAGCTTCCTGCAGAAAAATATCGCAACAAATGTGTTTCTCATTTCGTCGCTACAGCTGTTATTATCCACTATTTAGACAAACCTCGCAAGCAAGGCGTATTTGGACAACAAGATCTCTTCTCCCATGCAGGTAATGAAGTAACTTGTAATGTTTCCAGCCGTAAATGTGAGGTTTTGTTTCCACCGTTTTATTTGTACAGTCCCACATGCAGTAATTGATGTATGGAGTTTTAAGTGCTTTTGTCAGTTTTGATCATTTTAATTTATAGATATATGAACAATGATGAAAAATAGAAATACGCTGTATAATTGCATTATTATTATTATTATTATTATTTATTCACGTGTTTTGCCGCTAACATAATTGTTTTGATAAACAATGATCGACGACAACGAGTTGAAACGATCACATTCACAATCAAAATCAAATCAATATAAAATAAATTGTCAATTTGTCATGTTATTATTTTTTCTCTACAAACGTTCTTCTGAACTAGGAATGAAGCCATTTTGCCTATTATAGAGTAGTAATACAGAATTCTAGATTTGTTATCATCAAGACAAGTGAAGAAAAGGAAATTCAATTCCATAATAAATTCTAACTTTCATTTTCCTGATTTGAATTTTGTTTGCAGAAATGTTTTGCGGTCGAGACCCCTACACACAACATGTCACAGACTTCAGCAGTTACAACCCAAAGAAGAGGGTAGCACTAGCAATGACAAACCCGAGCCTAAAAATAAAATTGGAATAATCAAGACCGTCGCCCTCAAGACTCATCACACAACTATCTGGCTGCTCCACAAAGTGTCTCCAAAGGCTAGCGGTTTCTATGAGCGCTTCGTTGATGGTATGCACTTAACCCATCAAGGACGAGAGCTATTTTAAGGCAAAATTGATCATTATTTTCCTCTACAAATTGGCAACTCCTAAATGTTATCGACCTATCAAAGACACAAAAGAAGGTGGAAAATATCTAGTAATTACAATTTAGGACAAATATGAAGTGACTTTGCCGCAAAGTTTCCAATTTGAACGCCAAAATCTGTTTTTAAAATATCACAATGTGTTGCCAATTTAATGAATTTTCTAAATTATAGCGATTTACGCAATAATAAAAATCATTACAAAATAACTATTTAACAGGTAGAATAACAAAATAGGGCTCTAAAAATAGAGAAATTTATGCTCTTTCTCCTTGTATACATTATACAAAAACTTGTTATCTTCTTGCTGAAGTGTAGGACTACCGAACCACAAATATGTGGGCCTAATAGGCACTGATGGGTTAAGTGGTGATAATGTGATATTGATTAGATTTAGATTTTTTTTAAACAGACATTAAAGAGCTGTACCGTAACCTTCAAGAAAATATGATTAAATATGTTAATTCAGTTCCAGCTTCTCAACAAAGTATCTCCAAGGGCTAGTGGTTTCTATGAGCACTTCATTAATGGTATGCACTTAACCCATTGCTTACGGGAACTGGGTGAGTTGTGTACGAAGTCTATGGGAATTTCAGAATCTCGAAGGGAACGGGTTAAGTATTGATAACATGTACACATTACCATACATTTGTGTGCTGTAGATGATTCTTGGACGATGCATGGGTAGTGGGTATTTCCCTATTTGTTGCCTCACGAACACATAGATTGTCAATTTACTCTGTGCGACAAGTAAATGGTGTATTACATTGTAGATGTGATGACATGATATTGTTTAGATTGTGATATAGGAAAATAGACATTAATTTAAAGAACTATACAGGGTGTTCCAGAAAGAATGCCACACCTACGATCATTAATTTCATCAACATCATCGACCAAATGTCATTGTTTTTTGTTTGATTGGGTAGAACATTCTTTTTCCAACAAAATGATACCATAAGCATTGATTTTGGGTAAGGCGTTTGCTACTTTTTCGTCTCCAGCGATCCTCGGAACACAGGCATTCTCGCCCCACGGCCTCCCATAGTATTAGCTGTACAGAAGAACCGCATGACTGCTCTCCCTTTGATAAGGAAGACAATGTGAGCCATACCGTACGGGGTACTCGATTACGCAACATTGTCTTCTTTATCAAAGGGAGAGCAGTCATGCGGTTTTTCTGTGTATGGGAGGCCATGGGGCGAGAATGTCTGTGTTCAGAGGATCGCTGGAGACGAAAAAGTAGCAAATTTAGGAAACGACATTGCCTCAGAAAAATGGCCCTAGGATCCAAACGCCTTACCCAAAATCAATGCTTTGGAAAAAGAATGTTCTACCCAATCAAACAAAAAACAATGACATTTGGTCGATGATGTTGATGAAATTAACGATCGTAGGTGTTGCATTCTTTCTGGGACACCCTGTATATAGATAATATAGGACAATTTTCGTAAATTTTGTTGATTCAGTGGTACTTAAATTTCGATATTACTATGAAGACCCACTGCCATTTGTGGATGCTCAACAAGGCGTCTCCAAGGACTTGGGTTTCTATAATAAAATGATTTCCCTCTTTGTTACACTACTTATACAGTACAGAAGCCATGACGTCATAAAAATCTTTTTTTAGAATTTTCAAATTTGAACTTCATTTTCATATAGAGCATGAAAATTAATGTCTAAATACCGAAAATCAATTGAATATGTTAAGTATTCGCTGAGATATGCCCATCCAAATTAATTTTACTTCAATGGGCAATCAGTGTTATAGTGCACTGGTTCATAAAGTTATGAACCAGTGCACTATAACACTGATTGCCTTTTGGGGAAAAAAATCATTCTGATGGGCATATCTCAGCCAATATTTAACATATTCAATTGATTTTCAGTATTTAGACATTATTGTATATGTTCTTTCTGAAAATGAAGTTCAAATTTGAAAATTCTAAAAAATAGGTGTATATGACATCATAGATGACATCACACTTCACCACCAGTGAGTGTTAAATAGACTGTATGAAATTTGTTCTCTAAATTTCTGTTTAACATTTTTGTTGAATTGTATTTTGCTGTGTTTTGTTTTTGTTGCAGGCATGACTAGTTTCGTTCAAGACTTTCGATACGTGTACTCGATGAACGGACGACTCAAGAAGAAGGAGATCCAACTAGAAGATCTGGACTGGAAAGATTTATACAGGAAAATGCAGGTATGTGGAAGAGCTTTGATAATCTAATTGTATTCTTTTCCATCATCAATTCTCTATTCTGGCTATGGGGGGGGGGGGGGGGGGGAGGGTCCATGATAATTGTTGCCTTAAATAGTTTACGTAAAAGTTGAGATGGGGGCCCTATCATTTATTTGAGAAATATGTGGTAAATTATTCATAGGTGAAATCAAAATTGATGCATCAACTTTTTGGGGTCAAGTATTTTATCAAAATGTTCGTTTGGAAATCACCTGTAATACTTGTCAGAGGATAACATTTTTTGCATGCTGGATCGCTTCAAGTTGTTATGAATTGTGTTTGAATTTTGAATTAAATTTCTTCACAGATGAAAGATTAGGGTTAGGGTTTGGGGTTGAAGACTTAATCAAAATGTTCCTTTTGAAATCATCTGTAATATCAGAGACTTACATTTTCTCATGCTGGATACCTTTTTTAAAGCTGTTATGAATTACGTTTTGATTTTGAATTATATATCTTCCGCAGATGAAGGAGGACGTGGCACGAGTTCTCCCTACCCTAGTGGTTGTCAACATTCCCTTTGTCTTCTACGTTGCCTTGCCTGTCATGTAAGTGACCTTTATTATGTACAGGGTTCACGCAGGGCTTGGAAAACCGGGAATGTCATGGAATTTGACTTAACGGTATGTCATTTCCATGCCTTGAAAGTCAGGGAAATTTATCTCTTTGGTCATGGAAAGTCATGGAATTTCATTTTATCTGCATTTTTTTTCAGTACTGGAATACAACCAATTTGATACAAAAGAACTGAATGAATTTAAAGAACCTTGTTTACTGCGGTGAGAAGTCATGTAAAAGTCATGGAAATCTTGCTCAGAAGTTCATTGAAAGTCATGGAATTTGACTTTAAAGTTAGGGTACAAAAGTACAAAACCTAGAAAGAATTTCTCTTATCACTCGTATTATATTATGTGACCTTACACCACAAAACGACCGTTATGTCGCTGTGGTACTTTCTCTTTTATTAGCTAAAATAGTCAAATTTTGTTCAAAATTTAAGATTTAGGATTTTGGTATTTCCTGAATAAGCATATCTTAATCTAGCTTCTGTAACATTTTGAGCATCGGAAATCATGTTTAAATATTATTTTTTCATTGAATAAATGCAATCTTATTACAGCACTTGAATGGAAATTGATCTTTTAAATAGCCCGTTTCTCCCTTATTTTAAAAATGCTTCAGACATATTCCAAATCTTTGGTGTTCATTTTGAGATGGTTTGCTTAGTCCAAATATGACGAATGATATACCATTTTAAAGGTAATGACTTATTTTAATGTTTTATGAAAAGCAGCACAATCAGTTTTCCCGACTTATTGGTTGTTTTGTGATGTAAGGTCACATATATTCTTGATGTTGTTTTTTGGGGGAGGGGGCTTAATGGGGAACTAGCATTTTTATAATTGAAACCATGGTTTGATTTGTGAATTCCACCTACAACAAATGACTGAAGAGTGATACAAAATCTATCATGTTGTATTTTACTTTGTTTTATAGATTGTACTTCCAGAGGAAGTTCTTGTCCAATCACTTTCTAACTCCCGCCGACGTTGAAATCAATCACGCTGAACACCACCAGAAGCGATGCCTGCTCTACCCACATATACTCAAGAGTCTGGACAAGAGGCTGAAGAAATCACCCACATCGGAAGAGGCAGAGTCACTCAGGGATCATCTCGAAAAGGTGTTTTTTTAATTTTGTTGTCATACGTGTTAAAGATAATTGAAAAATTGCTGAGAGCTGCTTATCCATTAATATAGAAAGCCAATTAGTTAAATGCTTGTTAAAGTGAGCCTAATGGCCTAGTCCCACCGCACCGTTTCTCCTTCCCTTTCCTATCCGTTTGACATCCGGAAGGTACTAGCAGGAAACGAAATGGTGCGGAACAAGTTTGGATTGGACTAGTAGAATACTTTTAATTCGGGTCTGTTTCGTGTGAAAAGGAACATCATGGAACTTCAAAATTTGCTAAATACTGATCATTTCTTCACATTTTGGTCAGATAGGAAACCGAAAGAGAAACAGTGCAGTGCATTAGATTTTGATCCTAGCTGACCAAGCAGAATCTTTCTCAAAAGCCAAATGACAGGCAACCCAAGAAAATCCATATCTCGATCCCCTTTCACAGGGCTCCACCACTTACCTTTTTTGTCAGTGGCCCGGTCAGGCCAGTGAAATAATTTCTTCCCCTTTTCTGGTGGCCCGAAAGACCAATTTACTGGCCCAAACATTTAATTTCATGAGTAATCTTGTTACCATACAAAATATCATTCTTTCCTGATCAAACCTGTGATTATAGATGAAGCATGACATGGAAGAACACAAGATCGTTCTAATTTTGTCAATGTCAGGTTGAAGATCTGCTTGCCCAATAGGGGCACGAAAATATGACTTTTATACATTTTTGCTGGCCTGAAGAGCAATTTCACTGGCCCCGGGCGAGTGGGCCTGCCTTTCACTTTAATTTCAATTTCTGTTCTTCACAGATCAGAGCAGGATCACTGTTGGCTACTCAGCTATTGTCCCACCGATCAAGCCTTTGCTTGTGCTCAAACCTTTTGCTTGCACTGCCAAGCAATTGCTTACGTGTTGGACAAAGGATCGTTACGGTTGTGCGAACATCGCACTGCAGGGCAACAACGCTTCGTGCCCGACCTGACAGCAGTATTTTTTATTACGCAAATAGGGGGGAAACAGCGCGGAGCATCAGGGGGGTTTCTGTGCAGATCGATGGACAAAAATTGCCGTAAAAAGTCTAAAATAACAGGAATTTGATCACAACATAACCTCTGGAATATGGAGCTTGAAATCATCCTGAAACGGTACGAAAAATTGATCCTTAAACGCGAAAGCCCTGAGTAAGCAAGAGCTCAAGCTGGTCTGGATGTGCTTGAAAAAACGCAAGCAATTGCTTATCAAGACAAGTAAAAGGTTCGTTTTATGCATACGGTTTTAAGCAATTGCTTGTTTGGTAAGCATTTGCTTACGAGCAGTAAGCAATTGCTTGTGCTTGTAAGCAAATGCTTTTGCTTGCAAGCAATTGCTTGTTTTTATGCATACCGATTCAAGCAAAAGGCTAGCACAAGCAATTGCTTGTTTTTATGCATACGGCCCATTATCTCATTATCCCCTTGAATCACTTTATCTTCATTTCTGTTCTCAGATCAGCGTAGAGCCGCTGTCGGCTGCTCAGCTTTTGTCCAACCGATCAATATTCAGCCAACAAGCAGCGCTGAAACAACTCTCCAGAACTCACCTGGTAAGTTTCACAGTGTGTCAAGAAATTGCACTTTATAACTCTCACTCTCTCTTTTTACAAAGTTTGACCTCAATTCTTAGGGTTCCGAGTTTGATATATATAAATAAATCTTTGTGTATACTGTGCATGCAAACAAGTACAAAATGAGACTGGCACAAATGCATTCTCTTTTAATGAAATCATTTACAGAAAACTTGTTTGCTGGTTATTTCAAGATAGTTGTTTTTGTATTCCCTTTTTTTTTTCGGGCCACTAAAAATTACATTTTCGCCACAAAAAGTAAGAAAATTCAAGACTTTGGTGATCCCCCTCAAAAAAGGTTACGTGGAGCACTGTTTCCATGCATAACATTTATTATATAAGGAAGTTATGTTATGAAAATGAAACTGACAAGAATTGTATGTTTTTTGTATGTGATGACACACGCAGTACCCCGGGGTACCGTTGTACCCCGGTATCCCGCGTTGTGTAGCGCCAACTTGTGTCCACTCGAAGTACAACCGTATTGCGTTGTGCATGCAGTGCAGCGCACGATTGTATGCACGCTATACCCACAGTACAGCCCTAAAAATTAAATAAATAATTAAACAAAATGGCGGATTTTTGTCTGGTACCCCAGGGTACCGTTTATGTCATCATGTATACAAACAAATCTTAAATAGCCCTTGTTTCTTGCAATTGGTCACTCTATTGATTCATTAATTTCTCACACATTTCCCCCCTAAACAGAAATATCTGTGCAGACTACATTCCCAGTGGATCCTCCTCGCTCCCAACTCGACTCTAAGAAGGAGGCTGCTAGCCCACGCCAGGCTCATGACTGTCATGGACAGAGCTGTGATGTCTTGTGGGCTGAGTCATATAGATGAGCTAGATCTTAGAAAAGTAGGTTCATCATGTGTATTTATGATAAAATAGTGTCATAAGATGACAACATAAAAGTTAGAAATAGGGATATATCATCATGGTTGTCATCCTTAACGCCATCATCCTCATCATCCCAATCAGTAGCAGCAGCATCATAATCATCATCATCATCATCATTGTCATAGCCGTATGTTGCTGTCATTGTCACCATTATTGTTGTCATCGTCATCATCATCATTATCATCATAGTTATAGTTGTTGCCATCATTGTCACCATTATTGTTGTCATCGTCGTCGTCGTCATCATCATCATCATCATGATCACCATCACCATTACTACCACCACTTCTTCCACTACCACCAATATCATCATCAGCAGCAGCAGCTGTAGTATCATCATCGACATCACCATCATCATCGTCACCATCCTCATCATCATCATCATCCTCATCATCATCGTCATCATCCTCCTCATCATCATCCTTATCATTGTCATTGACATAGTTGTTGCCATCATTGTCATCATCATCATCATCACCATCATCATCACCATCACCATCATCATCACCATCATCATCATCATCATCACCATCACCATCACCATCACCATCACCATCACCATCATCATCATCATCATCATCTTCACCATCACCATCACCATCACCATCACCATCATCTTGTCATCATCATCACCAGCCAGCCATCATTCATTTGTTTTCCTATACTGGATAGGGCTAGCCTCTTTTCTTTATCCTTATTCCCATTTTTGATTCACCCGTGTAGTTGTGCAACCAGCGAGGCTTTAACCCCGTGGGATCAGATGCAGAGGCTCTGAGTAGCTGGCTCAGGGAATGGAGTGACATCTCGTCGACTCTTACTGGTAAGACTATCTCCTTGGTGACACATCAATTTTCACAATTATTGCACATCTGTCTGAAAGATTGTAATTTTTCCTGGTTAGGATACCTTGTATCACGTAATGCTGTTATCCGATCCGGGAACGATCCGATTTCCCGGCGATAATCGCTTCTGAGCCGGATCCGAGACGGATCCGAGAAATAAATTTTCTCGGTAGAAAATATCGGAAGATTTTGCCGACCCATTTTCTCCAGTAATTATTGAAAATGTGTATGTTTGACAGTCCATTAAGTAGTGTAATTTAAATAAAGAATGGGGGAATCAATATTGTTTACTTTATGAGTGGTTATTTTGGAGAAATTCTTGGTTCATTAATTCGTTTCGCAGTCGAAAATTGAACAGGATGCGCAAAATTGCTAGTCATTTGAACGATATTTGCCGACGGAAATGCACACAAAGTTAGGCCGACACTCTCGGGGAGACTTCAGATGTATATCTGTATGATCGAGCTGATCAGCCAGTGCATTCTAAAAGTGGCTCAAAATACGTATTTTGGTTATTTGCACCATGTTTAAATGTTTTGATATTCTACTTACATGATTGCATGGCGTTTAAAAGCTGAACAGAAAAAAACTGAGCCCCAAAGCAATGCAAACAACTACTTAAAAAATCGGTAAATAACAACTACATGTATAACACATAACAGATCGCGGATGAATCCGGCGTATGAAACAAAGACCCGTACACGAGCGAATATGCGTGAAACATGCCAGCAGTGCAGCGGCCCGAAAACTTGCTGCTACCGGTACCGTAACTACTTCAACCTTCCCTCACGAACGTGCTTTGGAAATTTATCGATATATTCAGCCCAGTTTTTCATTGTTTTGGGGGTATTTTTTAAAATCTGTTCAGCTTTCAAATGCCATGTTATCATGTAAGTAGACTACCAAAATTGTGTTGATCACAAAAAGGCTAATTTATAGCCACTTTTTGAAGGCTCTCACCAAGAAGATCGTACATATTTTCATGTGATGTTTCCCCGTGACTGGCCGGCTGAGTTCTGTGAATGTGTGGCGCGATGCTGAACAAACGATCGATTTCTAGGCCCAATTCACTTCGGAAAAAATACTTTTCTTGCGAAACTTAGTTAATTCTGAATAGTCTGTAACTGTTTTTCTGTAAAGGTTGATATGTGCATGCCTCAAAGCGTCAACATTGTTAATATTATTGGCATATAAAACAAGAAAGATAAGTCTACAACGCTGCATTTTTTTCAGAGCAAATTGCAATATTATTTTTTTCCGAGATCCGATCCGATCCGAGAATCTCGTTAGCGATTTTGAATTCTACCGATCCGAGATCGATCCGGGATTTTTTCTTTACCTAACAGCATTAGTATCACGTCACTTTATTTCTTTAGATCTGTCTAGAGTGACTACAGTCTTTGTTTCCCTATGATCAACCCTTTGCAGCGATGCCAAACCCTCCCGATTTCATCGGGAGGCTCCCAAAAATTCACCCCAACTCCCGCCCTCCCGATCACTATCCTTATCCTCCCAAATTGTTTTTATTTTATTATTGCGACAGTTAAGTTTTGTACTGGCCACTGAGCAATATAATACACGTACTACCCCTATTAAAACAACAACAACTGAATGCAAAATATTGTGCGCTAACTTCAGCATGTAGTTTTGGTTATATCATCTCTTGTCCATTCAATTTGTTTATGTTCCCCAAAATGTGCACATTTTATAATTTTTCTGTAAAATATGTGTTATGTAAAAAAAGATGGGGAAAATAGTGAACTAAATAAACCTGTAAAATGCTCCAAAATAAGGCTCAGATTGCACCAGAGAACATCTAGAACCCCTCGGCTTCCAAGGCCCTTAAGCGGGCCCTAGACCCCGGTCTTAAGGGACGAGTGCTTCGCGCTCATGATGTGCACTATGCGCACTTTTTGCTTAGTTGTAAAATCCTCCCTAATTCTGGTTTTCAAAAGTTGGCATCTCTGCCTTTGAGGGCCGATTTGACAAATGTGCACCTCACACTACACATAACTCCCATTGAACCATTATATCCCTGGCAAGCTGGAAGCTAATGTAGTCTGTAGCATTTAATCTTTTCCCTCATCTTTCTTTTTCTTCCCTTCTCACAGACGAAGAACAGTCCCTCCTACTTCACGCTAGTATTCTCTTAGTTGCCGGGCGACCAAATCAACAACCGGACAACACCAAATGAAGACAAAGTTTCTGTGAGTGCCTCCTCTACCATTTGCAACCATTTGCAAACATAGACCGAGCATATTGAGGCCCGAGTTGCCCTAAAGTAAAGATATCTGTGCGTCCACCATTTGCGACAATATGGATCTTTTGAATAAGCGCACATGGTGCTGACTATACCAAATGACTGAGCATTTTGACGTCTGAATAGCCCAAAAGACGACGTTTCTGTCAGTGCCTCATCCACCATTACAACAATATGGATCTTTCGACTGTGCTGACATGGACCACGTTCACATTAACCAGTGATGCTGACAATACCCAATGACCGAGCATACCGAGGCCTTAGTAGCCCTAAAGTGAAGGTATCTGTGAGTCCACTATTTGCAACAATATGGCTCTTTGAATAAGCCTACATGGACCTTGATGAATGGTGCTGACAATACCAAATGACTGAGCATTTTGACGTCTGAATAGCCCAAAAGACCACGTTTCTGCGAGTGCCTCACCCACCATTTACAAAAATGTGGACCTATGGATTGTGTTGACATGGACCTTTTTTCACATTAACCAGTGATGCTGACAATACCCAATGTCCGAGCATACCGAGGCCTTAGTAGCCCTAAAGTGAAGGTATCTGTGAGTCCACTATTTGCAACAATATGGCTCTTTGAATAAGCCTACATGGACCTTGATGAATGGTGCTGACAATACCAAATGACTGAGCATTTTGACGTCTGAATAGCCCAAAAGACCATGTTTCTGTGAGTGCCTCACCCACCATTAGCAACAATATGGACCTTTGGGTTGTGCCGACATGGACCTTTTTCACATTAACCAGTGATGCTGACAATACCCAATGACCGAGCATACCGAGGCTTTAGTAGCCCTAAAGTGAAGGTTTCTGTGAGTGCCTCACCCACCATTTGCAACAATATGGCTCTTTTGAATAAGCGCACATGGACCTTGTTTACATTGATGAATGGTGCTGACAATACCAGATGACTGAGTATATTGAGGGCTGGATAGCCGCAAAGACAAGATTTCTGTGAGTGCTGCACCCACTATTTACAACAGTGGACCTTTGGGTTGTGCCGACATGGACCATTATTTGCGTTGACCAGTGATGCATGTAAATTGAGCCACCCACATGACCTGCATTGACTGTTGTTTGACATGTTGAGGACCACCGTCAAACCTGTGTATAGTGACCACCTAAGGGAACCAAGACAAGTGGCTGCCAGCCCACTGTAGACAGGTGACCTCTATTTACAGTTTCCATATCATTGTTTTTTCCCTTCAGAGGATCACCTTGTGTGGCCACTATAACCAGGTTGGCTGCTATACAGGACCTGTCTTGGATGGGCAATATGCAATTTGTTTTATTTTACTTGCCACCAAACCCAGTCTTTTTGATTCAGTGTTTTACTTAAACAGTGGCCCTGGCGTCGGTTGCCACTGGAGATGATGGAGGGCACCTAAAATCATAAAATAAGAGGCCTGAAAGGCTACTAATAAATTAAAATGTGATGATTATGCTGATATCAAATTGATGCAATATGTTTGCCACCTGAAAATCCATATTTAATTAAACCATCTTATACTCATGCCACCAGAAAAAAAAGTTTGGAACGTTCCATTTTCATATTCCAATGGGCATGTGTACAAAGTTGGGCGAATAAACCTGTTTTTCTCGATAGTTGAAAAAGTGGATTTAGCACCTTTTAGAATTAAGCTCTTCATTTTACATAAATATAGTGTGTATTAAGGAGCAAATCGTTATATCTTATTTTATGACTATGGCACTCAGAGGGCTTAGCAAGGTTTACTGTTAGTAAGTCTGAAAAATCAGCCAATGTTTTGAGGGTTCTTTGATGATTTTTTTTTCTCACTCGCACCGTGATGGAGGGGATAGTATGATGTCATAATATTAAAGGACCCCTCCAGAACGAGATGGATTTTTCTGTCTAACTGTTAGTGAGTGCCTCATGCAAATACAACAATTCAGGATTTGGATTAACAGGGTTGATTAATTTGTTAAAATACAAAATGTATGTATAATGTGTGTTGTCAAAGTGGAAAATATTCGATGCAAATCCACTATTTGAATATAAATGTAGAAGTAGTATAATATAATTTAATAAAAATCTGTCCTGCATGCAAATGTATCTCAAAGTAATGCAATGCAATGCAAAATCGCAGCATTCTAAATGTTTCAATGCAAACCGCATTTGCTGTTTAAAAATGTATCAAATACAAAGTGTATTTGCTGTAAAGTATTCAAATATTCTGTATCTTTTTTTAAAACTAAAGCATTCTCAGAAAATGTGTCAAAACCGATATAAGACAGTTAAAAATTGTTTTGATAACAACAAAAATTGTTCAGGTGCATAGTTACATTGGTGTAGGACGAATTGGAAACATGTTCATTTTGGAGGTGAACGGTCACTAGTACTACTAATAAGTAGTCTTATATACTGTTTATGCAGTCAAACCTGTCTTAGCAGTCAACCTGCCTACAGTAGAAAAGTGTGACCTTGCAGAGAAACACAGTATCCCAGTCTTTAGTGGCCACCTTTTGTGTCTCCCCTAGATGATCACTATACAAATTTTGGGGACCAACTTTTATTCATTAATTCAGGAAAATTTGTATGAATCCTACTCTTTCTGAAATTTCTGAAAATATACCAAAATGTTATTAAAATTGTTTTTGATGATCTCTCTATTGAATAATTATTTTTTTTACCAAACATCACATTCACACATTTCGATTTTTAAAATGGTTGAAACTTGATGTGTCTGGAGGGCACCCTCTTGTGTTAACATCTGCTTTTTTTTGCCAAACTTTGGGGACCAACTTTTATTCATTAATTTAAGAAAAAATGTATAAATTCATTTCTGAAAAATAAACCAAAATGGTATTAAAATTGTTTTTGATGATCTCTCTATTGAATAATTATTTTTACCAAACATCACATTCACACATTTGGATTTTTTAAATGGTTGAAACTTGATGTGTCTCGAGGGCACCCTCTTGTTTTAACAGCTGCTTTTGTTTGCAAAACTTTGGGGACCAACTTTTATTCATTAATTTAAGAAAAAATGTATAAATTCATTTCTGAAAATAAACCAAAATGGTCTTGAAATTGTTTTTGATGATCTCTCTATTGAATAATTATTTTTACCAAACATCACGTTCACACATTTGGATTTTTAAAATGGTTGAAACTTAATGTGTCTGGAGGGCACCCTCTTGTGTTAACAGCTGCTTTTAAAAAAAATGCAAACAGCCCTGTAACTTAGCCGTTTGTTTTCCTACTATTCAAGCATCATTGAATTATGACTGTTGTGTTTTAATGATAACTGACTAGTCTTAGTTACTAAAATACTGTACTATCCCTTTAAACCCACGTGCTCTTCTTTTTGCTAGCTAAACAAGGAAAGGCCCGGTCACATATCACCGGATAGCGTAAACGGATGCCCGTCGGAGAGTAACATTTTCAATCCGTTCGTCTCCATTCGTATGCGTTTCTTGTCCGTTCCTAGTCAGTTGATGCACAGTACGTTGTTCTATCCGGCGGAATATTTTGTGCATTAAGCTATGGAGACGACTTTCAACACCGGATAATTTGATTTTGCACATTTTCTATCTATTTTGATGGAATTAACACGAAAATATATGTCAAAATATTAGGTACATACAAATAGGTTGTAACAAAAGAACTACACAAAAGCCTGGTTACAATATTTTCCGCATAAATAATCCATTTACTTGAATGCATTTTGAGTCTGGTCTTTTATTGTTAGTACTATGCTGTCACGTGTCTATTTTTGTTTTGTTTTGAAAAAACATACATATGTATTTATGTTTATAATTGTAAAAGTATATTTATGTACATTTTAGCGTTTTAAGCTATCTTGATAAAAAGTATATCAACCTTGTTATGTATGGCTTTGATGTTGATTTTGATAAGAAATTAAAAATGAACTATACATGTATATCCCATTATCAAAGTATTTTAAATGTCTTCTATTAAAACAAATGTGTGCACTCTAGTATAATCTTCACAAAAAGTACTACCCTTCCTGATAACCTGGGGGTGTTTCACAAAGATCCTAAATTGAACTTAACTCTTACTCTAAGTTGGACTTACAAATTATGAAAAGCCGTTAGTTTCTAAACAAATCTTTTGTAAAAGTTCTTTTAAAAGGCATAAAATGATAATTCAAATCATTAACATTTTCTTTTATCCAGGAGATTTCATGTTCTTGATGTAAAATTTATGAAAAGTCTTAAAAACTTGCATTTTTGCTTTTGAATATGTTTAATCCCAAGGCTACAAATGGCATACCATAATTTTGAAGTCCAACTTAGAATTAAGTTCAATTTTAAAGATAGATCTTTGTGAAACACCCCCCTGACGTTGTGCGACTCGGTACAGCACATCCATGCCAGACCACGCACTCACAATTTCAGATTCCAGAACCCATACTCCATTATTAATAAATTGTTTATTTGATTTTGAATGCAGTGGACCATTTGATTGGCCCTCTAGAGCTACATTGTACAATAATGCTTTGGTAGGCCATTGTTCACCGTCGCATCTTATATTTCAATATAGACAGAAGCTTTATTAATTTGGCTGTCCGGCCGTACATGGAAAACTCTTCCAGATCATGTTGTTGGTGATATAACAACCAAAGGTCTTCAAACTTTCACAGGCCGAGCACATGGACACCTATCAAACTACATTAGTTACGTACATATTTTGTTTAAGTATTCTTCCTTTATTAATGATTTTTTTTAATTTTTGTTTTAATGCAGTGGACCATTTGATTGGCCCTCTAGAGCTACAATAATGCTTTGGTGGGCTATTGTTCACCTTTGCATCTTATATTTTAAAAAATATACAAAATACACTGTTTAAGAAATATGATTTTGGTGTAACATGCATTCATCAAATACCTCAACCATTGTAGTTAAAGGACCAGTCCAGGGCCCCGTTGCAGAAAGAGATACAATGGATTGTAAGTTACAATTAATTTTAAGTCAGATCATGTGATCTTCATGCGCAAATCTGATTGGTGGAAAAGCGCATATGTTCTGACATACAATCAATTTTTAACTTACAAACGATTGTATCTCTTTCTGCAACGGGAGCCCTGGGCTCTGTTGAAAAAAGAGTAGCAATTGACTAAAGTTGCAATTCAATGCAAAATACATGTATGCACATTTGAACCAATCATATTTGCACATTTAGTCACATGATCTGACTTGCAATCAATTGTAACTCTTTCTGCAATGGGGGCCCTGAACAGGTTAAAAACTTGCTCAACAAAACTCACCTAAAAAAAAAAACAACAACACACAAGTCTCAAAAATTATATTTTCAACATATATTTTTTTATTCATATTTGTCATTTTTTTTTGTTTTACATACATAACAAGCAAAGCATGAATCTCTTATTCATCTACTGTATATAGGTGTGTTAAACTCTTTCGAAATAAAGCAACTTTTTTTTTGATGGCCACTGAAAAAAGAGTGACTACTGACGATCCTTATCCTATGCAGCTTCAATCACTAAATGTAGTAACTTGCTACAGCTCAACAAAAAAAATCAGATTTCCTCACACAAAATTACAGAGAAAATGCACTTTTCAGAAAGATAACACTGATAAAAGTAACATTTAAGGACACAAACACTTGAGTGATGTTTTATGATAAGAACATTGATAAAAATTGATGCCTCGATCCTATTTTTTTGTAGCATGTGTACAAGTTTTGGGCTCTCATAAAATTATATTTCTGACAGAAACGGTGTTAGAACTTATGCTTTAACAGTATTTTGTTTTTTGCTACATTGTAAAATATATATTTAGCTAAAAAAAAAACATTCTTTCCGACTTGCGAAAAACACTAATGAATTTGACACTCGTTTCTTTCAATCATGGTACAAGATTTTGCTCAGTAAAACATTTTTCATGAAAACGCATTTTAAAGTGCTTTCACTGTAGCATGGGCGTCGATCTGTAATTGATACCTAGTGTTCATAGGGGGATGATCTATTCATTCATTCCCCGCTGAACAATAGGTATTACATAAGGATCGATGCCCATGCATTGTAGGGTTTCGAGTGTCATTCAAACCTGGTCTAGCAACCACCTGTATATAAAGACCCCTCCTCTTGACTCCCTCCGAAGCAGTAAACATGTAAATTAACCCATCTGAAAGGAATACTTCTTCGTCTTCCTCGAGTGGTCTTGATAAGACGGGTTTGATGGTTACATTCACATTTTAAGCAAACATTCCATCAGGAATGTTCTATTACAGAAGCAATATTCTTCTTTTGAACTGTTTAAAAAGTCATACCAGGTATAATGCAAGCCTTCACACTTAACTTTTTTCTGAACTGGCCCGTTCGGGCAAGTAAAAACATAAATTTAGAAATTTGACTTGCCCCAGAATAAAACTTACTTGCCCTCTTACTTCAAGATGAGATTTACATGTATGAAATGACATTGTTCTCTCGTAGTTGCACAATTATTAAGATGTCCGATAGGGCAAGCAAACTAGACAATTGATGACATTTCGTTTGCCCAACACTAACTTTAACTTGCCCCGGGCAAGCGGGCAAGTACTAGTGTCGAGCCCTGTATAATGCATGTATATAACTTCTTATTAATCATGTCCATGATTCTATCATACTTACAATAAATCTTCTATAGCAAAACCCAAAATGCAATTTAGTTTTACATTAATACGTCTACATATTAAAAATTCTTTTAATAAATAAAACAATGAATAAATAGTGTTTAAAATGAACTTGAAGCTTGAAGCTCTTTTCCCAGTTTGTACATGGACATTTTCTTTACACAAAAAAAAGTCTGATATAATCAAAGTTTAAAAAAAAGGGAACCAAGAACAATATGGCAAGAAAATATATATGTCACGGAGATAGACAAATGAGCACACAGCACCATATCAAATGATGGAACAACACCACAAGTACAATCACTCTCTTTAACAAAAATTAAATTTCTTCGTTAGCACAAGAAATTATTATATAGACAGTGAATGAATACATCTTAGTACACGGAGCAATAACAACAAGAGATACCTTACAAAGAATTTGACATCACCAACATTGAACAAGTTGGGCTCAAAATATTTAACAACAAATTTGTCCTAAAAGTGGCCCAGTATACCGTAGGTAACATTTAAACAAACATTTATCCTTTTTTAGCAGTAGAATAATGCTTTGACACTGTCTGAACAAAAAGTGTTCAGTTTGTACACCATTTAACAAAACACTAAACTGTTTATCTGAGATGGCATTCTTTTTAAATAGGCTCTGAGAGATTTAAAGCACATTTTCAAAATGAGTTACTGCATCGTTCATATAACTTGATTTACTGTTTCCAAATAATATTTTGTTTTCATTGCAGTGGAACCTTGTTATAAACATCAGTTCCGAAATGACACAACCCTTGTATAACAAGGTAATTTAGCTGGTCAAAGTCTTGATTATTTTCTCTCTTTTTTTTTTTACACGATACATGGTCCCAAGTTATGACAAGATTCCACTTAACATTTCTAGTCCTTAGTCGATTCACTGTCATGTTCGTTGTAAATTTCAACATTATTGAGTTGAAACAAATTAAATTATGGCAAGTTACAATTGCTTACTAAATACTAATCTGAAATACTGTTCTGTATTTAAAAAGGGAACTTGTGCCCAACCTCAAAACCTTGAATTCAGCCGTTTGCTTGAAACACTAACCCCAGATAGATGCAACTAAATGTATTCTATCTAATGTACTTGAACAATAAAACCCATTGTCATAATTATTATGCAGAAATACAATTTTTTTTAGAGGGCGGGATGAATAAATCAATACCATTCCCCCACTGACGTGATTGAACCTATCATATACATAGCGCACACAGCAATACAGTATTTCCAAAGCAACGGTTATAATTTGTACATAAAAACAAAATTTCTCTCTTAAAAACTGAAACCCACTTTTTTCTGTTCATGCAGCAAAGCCGTGAATATTTTACAGCTACCAGTCAGCTTTTAAATAAAGATACTCTTTAATAATCAATCTTTATAATTAAATGTATACTTCTTTTTTTTTCTTCATCATCAAATATTTGCATTTGTATAATTGTATGTAATGTATATATACAAGAAATTAATGTATGTTTGCGGTTCAGCACTTAGATCACTTCATATTCAGTATTATACATTTTGTACAAAGCGGAACATATTGATATTGGTTTCAATAACCGATTCATTTATACATCAACTATCTTTCACTTCAACTTAAAGGGACTGTGTCGCCGTTCTAAGAAGGCGCTTTCCAGGTAATTTGTAGGACATTGTGCCATATTATTACGCATGCTCTGCAGCTTTATATACGCAACGGAGTCGCAGAGTCGCATGTCGCGCTCACTAGCAATACCGCCAGGTTCTGAAAAAGGTGCACACTCTGTCGCTTACTACATAACTCAAGAGGTGAGATTGTGATGCGCTTGCGCACGATACTGCCCAGTCGTGAAGACATGGCGATGCCCGGGACAGGGTTCATGCACTTATTTTCAAGTCAAATAACATGACTTTCCATGACCATTGCAGCAAGAATTCCATTAATTATCACCGCGGTATTCAATGACTTTTACTTTTTTTCCCGTACTTTTTGTACCAAAATACGTTTAAAAATTGTGATTTGTATTTCAGTAATGAGGAAACGTAGATAGAATTTAATGCCGTGACTTTCCATGGCTTTTCAGATCATTTTGCAACTTTCCCAGACTTTCAAGGACTGGATTACAAAAAAAGTCAAATTCAATGATTTTCCAGATTTTTCAGGCCCTGTGTGAACCCCGCACGGCCGTGATCTGGCAAAACTACGTATCTCCTCTTAGGCAATTTCGAGATATTTGAGCTTAAAGATTCAAAATTGATTCTTTGGAAAAATGGAGAATGGTGTATAGAATATTTTTGTCTTCGTTTAACCTGTGGAACATAGATAAGGCATAAGGACCAAAAACTTCTTGATTTCCTCATGAAATCTGGTAATTTGTTTCATTTTTAGAAACATACGTGCTTTTGCCTGATAAAATCGACGACTACTCTCTGAGCTTTGATCAGGTAAAACTACGTATGTTTCAACTTATCAGGCAGAACTACGAATGTCGGCCGACGGGGCAAAGGTTTATCAGGCAAAACTACGTATGTCGTCCGACGGGGCAAAGATTTATCAGGCAAAACTACGTATGTTCAACTTATCAGGCATAACTACCGTACTTTCGCGTACAAAATACATGTATGACACCATCTGCGCGCGCGCGATGTGGGATGGGATGACAGTGTGTTATGCGAAGGCCGGGCGTGTACAGTTTGCCGTTCGTGCGAAGCCATGATACAAAACCATCCTAATTTGTCAGGTATAATATATATATCTCGTCATTTGTGTAATAAGTGATTTTCTATGATTTTATAATTATCAGAACAATACCCACACTTTTAACGTAAAAGTTTTGTCGAATTCCATTGCAAATTACATGTTCATCGATATGCAGAAGACCATATCGCGCATCTCCACTCTGTCAGTGCAAAGTCAATGGCTATGACACGTGTGTATTGACCGGCCGCGTCCGCGACCGCAAACTGTATACTAGCATGCAGCTGACTGTACATTACATGTATAACATATGGGAGATACGTAGTTTTGCCTGATAAATCAACTAGCAAAACTATGTAAGTCGACTTACGTAGTTTTGCCTTTTAAATTTACGGATTTTTAAGGAAATTTTACAACAACTCGGTATTGAATCTCTGAAAATAGTAAGAGTTAGAACTTGAAATTTTGCCAGATGAAAGAGCACATTCAAAAATATAAGAAACACCTAAAACCTGAAAAACGCCAAAAAATGACTTACGTGGTTTTGCCAGATCACGGCCGCGCAGTACGCATGCAGAATTAACCTCTTATCTAGCATTGATGGCACAGTCCCTTTACAATGTCAAGTCAGTAGCACGTTGATAATATAATACTGCAATAGCTGATTTATACAGACTCATCATAGATTTTGTTTTTAATGTTGATTGTCTTACTTTATATGGAAATGAATTCAATAAATATTATTTTTTCCTTAGCCATTTTAATAGGGTTTGTTTTAGATTGATGCTAGCAGAATCCCTTTACCATCTCTTTCATGAATTGATCATATAATTTTCCAGGTAAAACAGATCTTAATTCTATTTTCAATTTGGAAAAAAGGTAGAATAATGAGAAATTTAAATATCTATTTGATAAAGTAAAATTAAATTATATCTCAACAATGTCAGAAGGAAGTGAACAAATGTTTTCAAACATAAAAAGTACAATAATAAAAACAGGGCCCTAATGTCACCAAGTATGGATGTCTGTAAAAAAAATATCCCAATAAACACAAAAAAAGCATTCGCAAGAAAATAGTTCACCATTCCTAAAGATTGTTCACTTTTTGCAACCATTTTGTTAACTAGAAAAGATTTGTTACCATTGGAAGTTCACAAGAAAATATTTCATGATTTCCCGGAGAGAAATTTTTTAAAAACCATTTCCGATATTTACTTCAGTGTGACCTCTATAAATTCCATAGTCTCATATTGAATTTAGAAAAATTTAATTGTCTTTTTGTGGTCTTACTCTAGAATGTTCAATAACTATTCTACGTCACCAGCTTTGCATTAACAGTTGACATACAAGTCACTATGGTACCTTTCAAACTCCAAACAACAAACAAAAACACATGACGGACGAATGAACTAACAATGCTTATCAAGGTCTATACAGGTTTAAAAACAGCCTCTACTTCAAGTATTGTACCTACATGTACTACCATCAAATTGACAAACTAATCGTCAAACACAAAGCGATGCAGAGAAAAACTGCAATATCTGTACATTTTTACATATTTTTAAAACAAATGTCATAATACATGTAGTTAAAGATTGTCACAAAAGTTAAAAGTGGTCATCAAAGTAAACATTGTCATTCATTTTAAAGTCATCACAGGAGATATAATTCCAATGATTTTTACTATTTTAAATAATTTCCTTTCAAGTCTTTTAAAGACAAATTTGTAAGTACTAGTAGAAGAAAAGAAAAGTCTTTTTTAAACTGCCCTATCTTTAACCAAACAGCAATACACAACACATAATTCCCATAAAGTATAGAAATTTCATCTTTGCCCTAAAGTATTAAGTTTTGTGTGATAGGAAAAATTAAATTAAGTTAAATGGACGTTATATGGCCGAGTAATGAGCAAAAATGCAAAGTGATATTCACTAACTCATTGCACTCACTTTGTACACGGTTTTGACGATCCAGTGGATCATTTAACATCTGGAAACTTCAATCGTACATATCTTTTTAACGAAAGGGAAATTTGAAAAAACCGAAACCTGTCCCATGATTTTATTGTTAATACGAATACAACAAGATATGAGGGAACCGCTAGAATTCCAATTGGATTTTGAGGATTTGGACAATGTTACTAAGTCCCTTTAAAGGTATGCAAATACTTCTGCTGTCCAACATAATTTAAAAGTCATATCTTTGGTTCAATATTTACTTATTAAGACACAAATATCAACATATAATACACAACGATCTTGGTCCTTCATTTTAAACAAGATCAACCAAGAAAATCTTGATTCGTAAAATAAAACCACTTTCATAAATACAATCAAATGATATGGTCATTTCAAGACGATGCGGATCCTTGTTTTAAAACTACTATTAAAACTTTAACATACAGATTTGCTTACAATAAAGTAGACACCTTTTGCACCGTGTACCAAATGTAATGTTTCAGCAAGCAAAATTTGCATTCATTTATGAGTGACAGAGTGAAATGTCTACTTTATAGCGAGCAATCCGTATCTAGCCTAATTGTACAACTATTGTACATACACAAAGTGAAACACAAACAATCGTGAGTACAACAAAGATAATTCATTACTTACAATATGTGCATTCCATCAAAACATGTATCGACTCTAAACCAACAGAAGCATCATATTTATCTTACTGGCTTGTAAACATGTACCTGTTCCAAATGGGGGGCATAATAGAATCCACCGTTATTGTTTTTTTCAGAACATACAGACCTCGTTGACTTAAAAATCCAACTATAAAGCATTTATTTATATTTAGACTTGATATATCACGTATATATCTCGTTATTGTTGACTCTTACACATAAGATAAAGATAAAAAGTAATGCCAGAATAAATAGTTCTTTGTTATCACTGGCATTCTAATTTTAAAAAAAAGACTTGCACTTATTCTGTTTTTTGGCTCATACAAAACTTATTTCTGTCACAACAACAAAAAATGCTATTTCATCAACACTACTTTCTATGTCCTACATTGCACAATGTATTTTTTTCAAAGATGGAGCACCATAACAATTAACAAACTAGATGTACAAAAATATATACCTACAATACATGAACTACATGTTAGTTGCATACATTAACGCGAGTTGCTCTAAACGACTATATGCGAGTTGTTTGAAAGAAAAAATATATATATATATATGATTGTATCTATCCTTGGTTTACACATCGCTGTTATTTTTTCTCCATGAGACTATCAATGACAATCTTTCACAACATTGAAAGTGGTTAAAGCGAAGCGTGTAAAGTACAGCCCCAAGGTTGATTGGTGCTCTGAATCCTACAGTGTATTTCTCTCTTCTGAATATTCGATATTCATATTTGACTCGTAAGACTTACATCTGTATCAGGATTTAACAGACATGATTTCCGATGTGATTTAAACTTTCTTATAATGAAAGTTAACAACAACAAAAGCACACAAGAAAGTATTTATAAGCAACCATCCCGACGCCTATAAATTCTACTGATAGCAACTCACTGTGTTTTTTTTCATTTTTATGCGCGAAAATGTAAATTGTCTTTTAAAATGAAGTCAAAATAGCACAAGTATAAGAAATGATATTCCGATGTGTATAATTTCTACACGTTACCTTATAAGATGATTTTGTCAATTTTCATACAAGAAAAACTTTCTTAAATTTGTAAAATAAACTATATAAAGATAGCTCTGATGAGTCTATAGCATTTAAAATACAAGGAACATGTATATGTCCCATGTAGGTGATACAGCAAAGTAATGTATAAATGACATCAAGATGTGGAAATTAACCTCTCAGTCTCTTTGGGACCACTCACAAATTGCTGTTCCCTTACTGATGGTTAACCCATATAATACCAATATCTTCTCATCGTTGGGGATTTTATAGGACAATATAGCCAACATATGCTTTGTTCTTTGTAGAAAAATCTTCAGTGAGCAAATTATTTTCAAGTCAAGATGGAAAATGTTTGTCAGAGATATTAAAGCTAATGACATGTTTTCACAAATTAAGCATTGAAAATGCCCATCTTATTTCCCCAAAAGCAAATGGGAGAATATTGGCAATATTGACATTATTTGGGCATTGACCCTTAGATGGAAACTTCAACTAAATGGAATGTATAACTAAAACTCACCTGGGCTAATCTAATCAAATCTAACCTAAACTTGAACATCCATTTTGTAAATTCATGAACGCATTCATCCTTTTCCTCTTTCAACAAAATAAGGATATTTAGTGATAGTGAGAAGTACGACTCACGTCGGCCACCTGACCACCGGCTCTACTCGGATAATCCTGCCTCCACAAAGGGCAGGCCAGCGGAGATCTCAGAGAATGTCATGTGACCACCAACATTGGTCATGTGACCCACTGCGCTGTCGGAGCTGCTGAAGGAGGACTCATCATCCATGGCAGAGGCGTCAATGACCTGCTTGAAGGGGTCGTCGGACAGCACCCCATCGGGGCTCAGGGAGTCGGGGGAGATGGATGGCGTGGCGTCTCCTTCGCTGTTGCTTCTCAGGACCTGCATCTTGTTGGCGATATCAGCAGGGGTGTCCCCGAGAGCCTCCTTTGGTAGGTTCGGTAGTGCCGAGACTTTTGCATTTGTTGCGGATGGGGGATGCGGTGAGACCTTGGCATTTGTTGCTGACAAGGGGAGGGTTGAGATTGCAGCATTCATCTGAGTTACAGTCTGTTTATCAGCTCTCCCGACTGATCCATTTGTGATTGCGGCTTCAACAGGCCCATTGGATGGATACGTCTCTGGCTGTAACTTGTTGGAGCCGTCACTGCTTGTGATGGGTTCATTTGGTGCATGAGTACTCTCTGAGGTGTTTACATCAGGGTCTGGATGTGCCGGGGATGTTGCCTTCTCTAAAGAAACGCTTCCAGTCCGGTCACAATGGCTGTCCACACGACCTTGTGCTTCGGCAGAGCTGCAGCACCGGTTGTCCTGGTTGCTTGTGCCATCCTGTGGGGAACTTGCCACGCTGCAGGTATCCGTCGACTCTTTATCTCCGGCAGATGCTTCGGACACAGAGATCATCTGGCTGACTTCGGTGGAAGAGCACACCAAGGGCGTCTCAGGTTCTGCAGAATCTGTTTCATCGTGACTTCTTGCAGAAGAGATGATAGCATCACTTGGATTCTCTCGTCTTCTTGCAGGGGCCGCTTCATTCCCTGTCATATCCATGCTACTCGGAGCATCCTTGCAACTCGTGGTGATGGTTGAACTTGAGGGAGTGGTGGTGGCTGATGCGCTAGCAGATCCCCCCGAGAACAGAAGTGGCTCTGGCTGGACATACCCAGTGCTGGGGTCATCCTTCATCCCGAATGTGACCGAACAGAGCTTGCTGGTTGCCATGGCAGTCTCCTGCATCTCTGACAGGGAATCTACAACGTTCAAGGAACTCATGACAGTGTAGGTACTAGATGTTGTGGGACTGTTACACGTTGTGTAGGCAAGAGGGTTGGGTGTTAGTGAGGGTAGGGGAAGTGGCAAAGATTCGGCAACTTTAGAGCTTTCATAAGTCATGAACATATCGTTGTAACTACTGTGGGCGGAATTCTCGTGGTTGTACAGCCCAGAAGTGAAGCTACCACTAGCGTAACTATCTGGCTGTTTCAGTTCAGTATATATTTTACTGTCCGTTTCATTATCAGCCTGCCTTCTTGAAAAGACATTGGATACTTCAAGTGGCGTCAACTGTGGCAAGGATCCCTCTACAGTTGGACTGTGGGACAGGCTGTTGACCTCTGGTGATTGCACTAAACTACTGGCAAGGTTATAATCAGCTGAAGGTTTAAAGTCAAAAGGCGTACAGGTTTCGTTGAGCTCATAGTTGGAACTTGCTTCGGAGCTGGATGATGTGTCAGACGCTGAGCTAAGATTGTCCTCAGAACTGTCATAGCAAGGCATCGTGGGGAGTGGGACATTGCAGAGCGGTGCAATGGGCTGGGTCAGGGCTGACTCGTCTTCAGACTCATTAAACTGCAGCATCTGTGGGATCAAGTCATGCTGCCGGGGTGTATGCACCTCAACAGGAATGTTCTCTTCCAAAGAGTTTCCACTCCCGTAGGATTCGCAGGACTTTGGGTACAAGGATGAACTGCAGTTGCTATCATCTAATCCCGGATGCTCACCATTCCCATAGTAGTCCCTTCCATTGAGACTTCCTGAATACATGCTGCTGGTGCTGGTCGATGGTTGGTGGACCCAGTCCTCAAGGGGACTAGTGAGGCTGCTGACATCCGGAGGTCCCTCTGTCTTCTCCTGGACACCTTCACCCGTCGGATTCTGTATCTCATCCTGCCTGTGCTCCATGTCAAGCCGCATGATGGTATGGATGAAATGAGTCCTCACCCGTGAGGGGTTGAACTCTATCCTCCCATAGTTATTCTGGCAGCCTTCCTTGGTGCATCCACAGGGGAAGGACTGCCTGTCCACCTGGCACTTGATGCCTGCCAGGCTGCACATGCAGGTCTCAGGGTTGCACACCATCTGGCAATCGCAGCCGCAGGATTCCCTGGAGTGGCGTATCTCCTTCAGCTCCATCTTCTCCGTGTTGTCAATCTTCTTGACGCCGGCTCGCCTCAGTAGCAGCCTGCGCTGCTTGGTGGGGATCGGCTGCAGGAAGTAGTAGTCATTGATGTTGATGTTGTCCAGTTCCTCATCCAGGTCAGATTCAGCCTCCCTGAGCTTGAGGGTGGAGCAGGGAGAGGCTTCCTTCAGCTGCTGACATCTCCTGTCCATCAACTGCTTCCGTAGGATGGCCCGGTGGGTTCTGTCTTGGGACTGAGCAAACTGCTTCAGGGAGAACTTGCTGATCTGTTCATGCCTGTTGGTCATTCCTGCATGGTAAAGAAAATAAAACAGAGTTGTGCGTTAATAAGGAGATGAGTGGAGACTGGAGGGACAAATGAAGATACTTTTGAGCTGCTGAAATGGTTTGGTAAAGAATTTGGTTTGAATTACCAGATAGATTTTGTACGAGTTTCTGGTACTAGACTTCCTGAAACTAACCAACAATCTTTGAAATATTGCTTTAAAAAATTGACAAAGACATGATTAAGTTCACAATTTGAAACAGTGAAAATGCTGTTCCTATCATAATGTCTATTACGCTACATTTAACTTTCCTTGCAAAACCTACTTTCCCCTGAACTTTTGCCAATTACATTTTATTACGTTTTACTTCCTCCTCTAATTGTCCTAAAGGAAATCATCCAGGGGTTAGATGTAGTCTCCTAAAATAAAAAGACACACACAAGAGGAAGGGGTGGAAAAGGGGGGGGGGGGAAGATACATTTGTAAGAAGAGAGGATAAGGATTGGAAAATCCCAAAGCAAGAACACCTTTCATCGCAAGGGTATGGATGTCTCTGGGGGGAAAAGAGATTCAGATTACTACGTGTAAAGGCATACATGTATATTATGTAAATTATTGCATAAATATGATTATTTCTGCCCTGAAGAACATCTTGGTCCACATACACAGTCTCGAGAAGAAAGTGGGTGGATAAACATAGGGAAAGATGAAGAAGGGATTTGCAAGAAGAAGGGAGTAAGGGACTGAAAGAATGCCCAAATCCCAAAGCAGAAACATCTCTCATCGATCCCAAACACATGGAAGTCCCTGCCAAATTCGGGGGACTTATTTAGCGGAGAGGAAGAGAGGAAGTTAGGGGCTTCCGACACAGGCCGAGGAACTTCAGACATTGCACATGGAAAACCCCACATGGCTCTCTTCTTAACCCATTGCCTATTAGAACCTCCAGGGTGGTCCCTGAAATTAACACTAAGGGGATTTTTTTAATCTAGTAGGGAACATATTAAAACACATCTGGTTTCATGGTTCTCTGAAACTATGGGGGTGGTAACTATATTGTTGTATGCAGAATCAGTTCAATTGGCCATGCTTTAAAAATAGATAGCCTTTAAAAATTGTATGGCAAACTAATTTAAGTGATGGCCAAGATACATAGTAATTAACATGTATGAACAAAAAAGAAAATATATACATGTGAAGAATATTTTTAAAAAGGAGCAGCTTTGATATGTAACATTTTCTCTCAATTCGAGCCCTGATGGTTTTACCAAATAAATTACTAGGTCATTAGGTATAGTAGGTGAACCCTACAGACAGGTACTGATATTTGAGCTTTGAAGAAAAAAAAAGCTATAATGTCCACCAACAATGTTACAAAGAGCATTTAACACTTAACGTGCCAGGGATTTTGATGCCCTATGGCATTTGTGTGTATTGTAACTTGCAACAATGCGAGCTTGGCACTCTAGGAGTTAATGACAAAAGCAGTGTAGTGCACAGGTCTACATCAAGTGAGTGAAAAGGGCAAAAAAGAAGAAGAGCTCGGAAGATGGGAAGGAAAGAAAGAAGCCCCTGCCAAATGTAAGAGGTCTCATTTAGCAAGAGGAAGTAAGGGGTTTCCGTCGCATGCCTCACAACCCCTGGCACAGTCAAAACACAGGAATAACTAGGACTACACTAGGAACTGTATCCATAACATGTTCTCCTAAAAACCTTACTTCCCTAGCAAAATGCGACGCACAGTCATAACACGTGATTAAAAAGGACTAGGTTAGTCCTGAATAATCCATTCCAAAGTTCTAAAACCTCTCTTCCAGTTCCCTAGTATAAAGCAAGGCAACAGTCATAACACAGGAATAACTGGGAAGAGGCTAGGCATAATCCATAGTATGTTACCCTAAAACCTCTCATGCCTGGCACATTATAAGGCACAGTTATTATACAAGAATTAACATGACTAGGCTAGTAATTAATTATCCATTACAAGTTCTCCTAAGTACATCCTTTTCCTGGCCAAATATAAGGCACAGTCATTACAAAAGAATAAACATGACTACATTGTAGGATAGGAATTAACATACTTTGTTCTAAAACTTTAATTCCCTGGAACAGAAATTACAAATAGTTTAACAAATGATTACCGTATTTGTCGGTGTATTAACCGCATGGTTTTCCCGACGGAATTACCGACGAAAAGGGGGTGCGGTTTGTACACGGAGATAAGAATTGCAAGAAAATCCCCACTAGGACAACACAGCATGAAACACTATGCATGGGACTGTATTGAATGCTAGAAGACAAAGACAAAACAAAACATGAATCAAATCGGAGATGAAAAAAATGTACCTTGATAATACTTACAAGTTCAAGTTTTGTTGAATGATGAATCTACCTTTAAAAACAGTACATTCTAAGCTATTTTGGGGGATAAGAAATTGCGATCATAACTTGCAATCTAGAGAGAAAATAAGTGCCTTGACTGAAATTAGCGATCATCCACTCCCAATCCTATCGTGATTGATCGCTAATTTCAGTCAAATCAATACTGCACACTTTTTCTCCCCACCACTTGCAAGTTACGATCGCAATTTTTTATCTTAAAAAAAAGCTTAGAATTTACTATTTTCAAGGGTAGATTTAACCAAATCTGAACTAGTAAGAAGGAATTACATATCATTCAAGGTACAGTTTTTAAATCTCTGTTTTGATTCATTTTTGTTGTTTTGTCTTCGCTTTTCTTCTAGAATTTATTACAGTCCTATGTATAGTGTTCCGTGTTGTATTTTCTAGTAAACTCAACAGATCTTACGGATTGATCGGGGAAGGGGCTCATAATTTCCATTATGTGCTTCAGAGACTTCAGTAAATTGAAGTATATTTCATAGACCAAAACTCTATGAAAAAGAAGGATGTTTTTACTTATCCTCGGCACATTTTGACCATCTAAAAATCAAGAATTATACTATCAAATTTTTTTTTTTTTTTCATGGAGAACCCCAAAGTTAGGGATGCGGTTAATACACCGGAGCAGGGTAATACACCAGCAAATACGGTACACTGTAGGCTAGGAATTAACTTTTGTCCTAAAACATCAATACCCTTGCAAAAAGCAAGGCACATTCATTACAAAATAATAAACATGACTACAACAAAGACTAGGAATTATCCAGAACATGTTCTCCAGAAAAACTCCCTTCCCTAGGAAAACAAGCAAAGCACAGTCATAACACGAGAATAATTATGACTAGTCCAGGCATAATCCATAGTACATACACGTACACATTCTCCTACCCCTCCCTGGCAAAAGAGAAGGCACAGTCATAACATAGTAAAAGCTCATACATACATGCTCCATTCCTTTGCAAAACCTCTATACCCGCTAACATCAATAAAATACCGTCACATTTCTGTTTAAAATTTATATATTAGTAAGTCAACTTTCCCTTTGCAACTGGCATCTATAGACAGTAGCAATTCCATAAATAAGAATTAATTCAATATTTTATTTTTAAGACAAAATTTGTTTAGTTTTTAAAGGTTTTAATAACTAAATTCCTTTCCTTATTTTGGAAAGGTTAGACGAACATGCGGCACTTCATGAAAACGTGTGCACTTAAAACCATACATTGTATTTAAGCCTGTGTCACATATCACTGGATAGCGTTTACAGGCGCCCGACAGAGAGCCAAATTTTAAATCCTTTCGTCTTCCTTTCTTGTATGTTGTTCTATTGGGTGGAATTTTTTGCGCATGAAGCAATGCAGGGTAGGAAATATACGGGGGCTGAGGGTGATTTTGCCTCCTAATTTTCAAAATAGCCCCCAAAATTCAGTAGGTAGCCCCTATTATGTTAAATATTTTGCAATATCCATCAGATTGAAGAAGTAGCCCCAGAAAATCAAACATTAATTCCGGCATTGAAGCAATGGAGATGACTTTCACCACCGCATAATTTGATTTCGCAGATTTTCTATCTGTCTGGTGTACGATTGAGCTGTCCCGTGATATGTGACTGTACATGTACCACCAGCCAAAAATAATATTCTTATAAATGAAAGGTAACATCTTTAGTATTCCATTCCATCAACAAGTTCACAAAAATGTGTTTCCAGAAAGAAAAAAAAATAATTGGAAAAAGCATCACCATTCTAATGCATGCGTTCATGGGTCTGCATGTACGAGACTACTTTGTCCAGAGCGAACGAATCGCCCGGGATTCTATTGTCTCCAAATGTACGCGTGAATAGCATTGGCGCACTCGCAAATGTTTGGCCAGTACGGAACCAGGAAATAATAGTGGTGGAGATGAATTGCTTTGTTTATGAATTACACAACCCTTTGCAAAATGTTGGCCATCTATTTGATATCACAAACAGTACCAAAACATATAATTATGTGTTGTTCTCTGCCTGGTGGTCCCTCTTTAACCAGTTGAAACCACCTTTGTGAATTCCATCCGTGTACATGTATAGAAAGTATGTATCCCAACCTTTACACATACATGTAGCTATCATTGGTGGCCCAGTCAGGCAAGTAGTATGAAGTCTGACAGTGAAAAAATACACAGGGGCTCTGCTCAGGGCAATTTAGCACCCGAAATGCCAAGAAGAGCCCCTGAAAATCTTAAAAGAGCCCCTGTAAATTTGAATACAGATCAATGCAAACTCAAATTTCAAAGTGCTATTTTTCATGCAGGGGAGCTTGAAAAAGTAGCCCCCCCCCCCAAAAAAAAAAAAAATTTTTAATTGATTTTTTTCTTTTTCTCTGCCTTCTGATGTCCGAAACATGGTTTAGATGGCCAAATTACTATGAGAAGCATAATTTCTGTCCCATTTTGCTGCCCATTTGGGCATGCACAATTTGGCATTGATGAATACAAATTTGAACTCTTTAATAATTAGAAAATACAAAATACAATAAGCAAGGGAGTCTATCGATGATTGCATGCTATACCAAAATCAAATTGTCTTCAATGGTTTAAGACCAAGTACACATAACTCTACACACTGGATACCATTCAACGGGTAATTATAATATTTCTACAAAAGTACACAACCCCTGTCTGGAGCTATGGGTATGACGATGATTAACATGCGCTATAAATAGATGCACTCTCTCGGCAGTCCTGAATCGATGGAGTCTTTATCAAAGTAACATTAAAAATCTACTTCATAAAGATAAATCTACTTCTTTTTCAGTCATAAATAAGATTTCTTCAGCTAATTCTCTTTCAGGACTTACAATGTACATGTATATCTTAATAACGAAAGAGAAATTTGGAAAAACCAAAACCTGTTCCATGTTTCTATAATTGGTGAATTATTTGCACTGAAGTATGTGAGAACCGCTAGAGTTCTAGGTAATTTTTGTGGATTTTGACAATGTTACTAGATCCTTTTAGGTAAATTTGCACCATTGGTGCTATAAGAAATAAGGCATTGACACAAAATTTGTGACACATGATCTTAGGGTTTATAGCTGCATTATTGTCCAGCGGAAACTAATGTTAGGTTTAGGGTTCTGGCGTATTATGGGTTAGAAATCATTGCTGATTCATGAAAAAATTAATAGCAGATAGTGAGAGCCATTGTGGCTGGGAAATGTAACATGGAATAGACAAAACACAGGGTAAAGGTACGGAAGAACAAGCATATATATTAGAAAGGGAAAGAGAAAGAGAGAAGAAGAGAAATTGGAGCAAAGACATGGAAGATGGCAAGGCTATAAACCCCTTGCTTACGGGAACCTGGTGGGCTATGTACAAAGTCTATGGGGATTTCAGAATATCAAAAGGGAATGGGTTAAAGAGGAAGGTAAAATAACAATTGAGCAAAAAGGGGGGAGAGATAAGGATATTATAACGCAAGATGAAGACTTTGACAGTACTACCACTAGCATATTGAATACAGTAGCGTCAAGAAAATGTGAATGAAATGGGAACATTTAATAAGGACGGCAAACAAAAGACATCGCAGCTGGTGGCAGGAAGTGACATAAATTGGGAGAGCTGGGTTGCCATGGTAACCTACCTAGTGTGGAGCCACCTTGGCTGGGCACTGACGTGAAGCCCTGAGTGCGTCGGAAGAAGAACACTGTCACCCCGTCAAAGACAACCCTCTTCTTCTTTTTACCTCCTCCATTTTCACTTGATCCTGTCGAAAAGATGAACAAATTAATTTATATATATGTAAGTACCTTGTCCAACCCAAATGATTTTTAAAAAGTTGCGGTGCCTATAAACCAATGTTATTAGAGATAATGAAGTTAGAGAAGATATAAAAATGCATGAAATATTTTCCTTAAAAAACCCAAAAAACTTAACTTAACAAAACACGCTAAAAATACTACTTCTTCTACCTCTTCTACTCTTCTACTCTTTTTTTCATCCTTGCAATATAAACTAGATGGATCTTCGACTGCGCGCAGTCGAAAATTATGCCTCCGCTATGATGCAATTTTCAATATCAAGCCCAAAATAACGTGCACTGAAATTTTGTTTTTTTCATATATATATTTTGAGTTCTGTGACCTTGACCTATGTTGACCCCAAACTTTGATGGCTACATTGGCTCCCAAGAATATTCAGGTACCAAGTTAGATTGAAATCTGACATTCAGGTCTTGAGATTTTGTCATTACAAGCCATTTTTGCATATATATTGAGTCATGTGACCTTGACCTTTGACCTCATGGCCCCCCAAACCTAATCCAATCATTGCCACCCGATGTGTATGTAACTCATTCCAAGTTTGAAATTGATCCGTCAAACGGTTCTTGAGATATCGTGAGAAGGATGCTTTTTTGCACATATATTGAGTACTGCGACCTTGACCTTTTACCTCATGAACCCCAAAATCTAATCAGATCATTGTCACCCCAATATGTACACTCATACCAAGTTTGAAATTGATCCATCAACCGGTTCTAGAGATATCGCGAGAATAAGGCATTTTTGCACATATATCGAGTCCTGTGACCTTGACCTTTGACCTCATGAACCCCAAAATCTAATCAGATCATTGTCTCCCCAATATATACACTCATACCAAGTTTGAATTTGATCTGTCAACTGGTTCTGGAGATATCGCGAGAACGAGGCATTTTAAAACATATATTGAGTCATGTGACCTTGACCGTTGACCTCATGAACCCCAAAATCTCTTCAGATCATTGTCACCCCAATATGTACACTCATACCAAGTTTGAAATTGATCCGTCAACCAGTTCTTGAGATATCGCGAGAACGATAACGGGACGTACGTACGGACGGACGGACGGACGGACGTACGTACAGACGGACGGACGGACGGACGGACGGACAACCTGAAAACATAATGCCTCCGGCCACTTCGTTGGCGGAGGCATAAAAATTGCAGAACATCACTAAAATTTAAAAATTGTTAAATGATATCAGAAATCTACACGAACTAGCAAACAAGAATGACAGTAATGTTGTTGCCATAACCCCTAACACATAATGTTATTTAATGTGATTTGCAGTAAGTGGCTTTAGGGTTTCTCGGTACTAAGATGGTTTAAAAGTAACTTACATTTTACATATATGGATCAAAATTGTAATATCTCACCATCATCAGCTCTTGATCTCTTCACGGCCAACTCTTTCCCCTCCCCATTCCCGTTCCCATTTGATTCGGGACTCGCATCTCGCTTGCGCTTCAGAACCGGCACGATCCTCTTTGCAGTGGTCGTCGTCATCGTCGTCGTCGAAGCCTTGGTCGTCTCGGATGCAGTCCCAGTCGTTAAGGGTGCATGATCACTTGCTGCGGAGGATGCGGAACATGCTGTCGTCGCAGAGTTGAGCTCTTCTGGTGTTGCCTTGGTGGTGGTGGTGGTGGACTCATTTGTGGTCTCGGCCGACGATGATGTGGCTACCATCGATTCCCCCGTTGCATTCTGCTCTCCAGATTGGTTCATGATGTCGCTTTGATTGGGTGGTGATTGGTCGCTTGTCGAGTGGCTGCCGCATGTGACTGGCTAATGATGTGTTGCTGGTGAGTTAATGAGTTGTAGGCCAATTATCTGAGTGGATGGGTTGTTGCTAAATTGCGCAAACTTGGCCAACCGAGTTGTGTTTTGAAGATGATGTTGCTTGGTTGCAGCCAGCCGACACTGGAACGGCCGGAGTTGTTCGAGGGGGTTCCGTCTTATCCCTTGCGACTACATTCTGGATGCCTGGGTAAGTGAGGAAAAAAAAGGTTGTAATAATTATTACAAATGACCAGATAGAGCATATTATCAGGATTTGCCCATAGTGGTAGCTTACATTGTAGTTGCCAATGGCCACCAGAAATTTAACTTGGACATTAGAAACTCTTGAAGTGTATTGGGTAGTTTTTCCTTTGAAAGGCTTTTTTTTGTCTAATGGCTTGATGTCGTTGGTACATGTACATACTGCATGTTGCACAGGCCCGCTGACCTGGGACCACGAAAGCTTAGCTTTTGGGCCACCAAATTTCATTGATGCTTAAATTAAGTTTTTAATTCCACTAGCCTGAATGGGCGACTAAATACAACATCATTGTTAGTGTTTTTCTTTTAGGGGGCCACCAGATTCAGGTTTTGGGCCATTAGAATTTGAATATATTTTGACTTGCCCGATTGGGCCACAATTCAAAACAGTTAATTTTCATCATTGATGTTGCATACACTGTGACATGTAAACAATCTGTCAGTACAAACTGTCAGCACAACCTCCCAATGGAGCTCCAGTTACAACTCGGTATCCATGTCATGGCATTTTAATGAGACACAGATGGAAAGTTGCATCATTGCATCATATAATTGTGGAAGTCTTCAACCAACATACAATGTATTAATGCATGCATGACAAATGTATACTTAATTAAAAGGTTCTAAGATATTATTATAATACATTCACATCTGGAATAAAAGTAATTTATTCATTTCATGTCAAGTGTAAACCAAAATATCCAATCATACAACTTCAAGACAATAAAAATAACATATAACTAACTTACATGTCATAACCCTCTTTCTCTCTCTCACCCTCTCTCTGTATCTCTCTCTGTCAGTCAATTACATACCGTGCAAGCATAACTTCAAACATCCTATGGTAGATCTTGTGAATTGTGGCAAGAAATACAAATGTACACAAATAGTCCAACCCCCTTCTAGCACAGTACAGTACGTACTGTAGGAGACTCTCAGAGTACTGTAAATTGCGTAGGCAGGAACTACAGTACATGTACATAATATAACTGCGGCTAATGCATTCTGAGCCACTCGGCACTAATACACACTCATACGGACCGTCCGCATTATGCACCAGATTGAAGCATTGGGAATGAGATGCCAATAGCGGCAGAGGACGGAGGTTCACGTAATGTACATACAGTGCATGTATTACAGCGGAGGTGTGCTACGTGACATTTGCAGCACTGCAAATATATATTCTCTCCTTCTCTTCTCTTAAGGATAGTTCTTATTTTTCTCCTTCCTATTTTTTTTTTGTCAGTAGTGTGCAGTGTACTTTTTTGTTAACTCTTTAATACTTCTCTTCTCACTTTCACTCAGTCAGTACGGAGAGAGCTGCTGTTTTGCAAATACTTTTTTTAACATACCGACTTTTATATTTTGAAAACGATATTTCCCTATAGATGAAGGTTTCCTCCTCACTTAAACACAAACAAAATACAGTCAAGCCTGTCTACAGATAGTGCTCAGCCAACCTGCCTACATGTACATGTACGTTGGCCACCAAAAGTAAACAAGATGAAACAGTTTTGTGGGACCTGTCCATAGAGGTCACCTGCCTACAGTGGCCACTTTACTTGTTTCCTTAGATGGTTTGACTGTATGTGTACAGCATTATGAGTTCAGACTTATAAATTCATACAAAATACTATTTAATGAAAGGCTCTACATGTACATACAGTTTCTAATAGTGTGAATTGGCCAAGTGTTTGGAATACATGTTCAAACCAATCACTCCTCTCATTTTGGTGTTTATTTTGAAACTGACTCATATTTCTTAAACCCCGTCTTAACTGGGAGAAATAGTCGAGGTAACATCCTGATGTTATCCGGATAAGATCCTACACCGTTCCAGTTAAGACGCTCCAATCGGGATAACATCAGGACGACATCGGGGTGAGTTTCACCCTAGTCGGGCCAGGGTGATATCGCGGTAAGGTCTATTTCTCCCAGTTAAGACAGGGTTTTAGAGGTTCTTCCACTAATAAGAATATGGCAGTTTTATCTCTCTACTTCGAAGCGTACAATTTAGTTTACTGGATGAATAGCTCATTACATACATATGTAAGTATTTCTTAGTGTGAATGGGCCCAGTGTTTTTCTGTGAGTTGCACGCTACATTCCTATCTGTCATTACTCCATCACTGAGCTAATGTACATGTAAGATGCTTGGCATTCCTCCAGTTTAGGGTCAACTTTTCTTAGGTGACCTCCGCAATTTTCTGCTCTCTCTTGCAAAAATATATATCAACTTGAATGGAACTGTCAACTAGTACAATTGTGCATTATAGTTAATACACATGTATGCTATGCAACTCAGCTTGTATGAATACAATTATGTGTGACTGCAAAATAGGACAACTTTGCTACTTGTATACATATGGAATTGGAATGTAAAACAAGGAAGGTTGTTATTAATTATACATTATTAATTACTATACTTTCATAATGTACATAATATGCGTTTAAAAAGTAAAAGATGTATTTAACTACATGTTTGTCATGTACAGGTAGTGTGCCTAATGAACAATATGTTGTGAATAGGAAAAAGGAAACTTGCAATTACAGAACTTTCATGTACTTGAATACATTACCTTTCAAGTATGGTAGAAAGAAAATAACTTAAATCACTTTCAAAGATAATATTTTAGCCACTAAAATCAGGCTTGACAAGCATTGTTATATCCACTTAAAGTAATCTAGATAAAAAAGATACACTAAATGATCTTCCTAAAATCCAGATATGAATTCATGCTGATTCTGCATTTAGAGGGAATTATGTGCGTTAATTTGTGTAGTACTATGATAATTTTGCTTCTCCAAGGTATTGTGGCAGTCACATCAACCAGGAAATATCATTGCATGATTTTGCAATCACACTCTCGAGTGGAGAAAGAGATGCAGTGAAAACAGTGGTATACGGGCCAGAGTCAATCATGATGTGGTTTAAAGATCGTCATGCGTGGGGTGGGGATATATCCAACCAAAAAAATACTTTTTTTTTTCACGAGGGCGATTTTGAAAATTTTGAGGGAGAAAAATGCCCTCGTGAAATTATTCACGAGGGCTATTTTGAGGCTCACGGGGGCTCTTTTTTGTTTGTTTACATTTCACTGCTCAAGGGTCTAATAAATGATTATCATGATGTGATCTATCCGATTATGCCATGTTTGGTACGTTTCTGGCACTTTCCGATCATGCAAAAAGATGTTTTAAAAAAATTCAAAAATTTTATTTTATTTTTTTTCTTTTTTTTTTTTTTCCGCCCCCGTGCCGTGGCTCACGGGGGCGATTCCAAAGGTATCGGGGACGAATCGCCCGTCGCCCCCGTGTATTTTTTTGGTTGGATATATCCATTCAAACTACAGTCAAACCCGTCTATAACAGCCAACCTGCCTATAGATGGCGACATGGCGTACATAATGGAACCTGTCTATAGAGGTCACCTGTCTACAGTGGCAACTTTTCTTGTTTCCCCCTGGTGATCAAATACACAGGTTTATACTGTTTCTTTAAAAAGTGGGACAGTTTTCCACAAGAGTGGAGTCTGAATTTCTTGTATGCAATTTGTATATCAATTCATTTCCCAGAAGGGGTAGTAATGGGAACATAAATTTAAATGAGGGCAGTGGGGATTTCCCCCTTTAATACATTGTAGCTACATTGTACGTCACTAGTTGAAAAGGTAAACTATCCAAGGCCCTTCCTCCGCACACAATATATATTTACACACGCAATTCGCAAATATATAGAAGGAATTTGGTTGCCACGGCACAACAGCAGTCAACCATCACCCGATATCTTGGTTTCCGTGGTAACAGATGACATGGTTTGCGTTCCCCCCAAGGGAGTAGGATTCTCATAGAGGGGGGATGACAATGGTTTGGAAGAGAGTCTTAGAGAGAGAGGGAGTCTCAGACATGCACTATATATGTGGGAAAATGAGGGAAGATTGGCATTTGAAGCTAAAGGCTTACCAGTAACAGAGAAACGTCATGAAAAGTCAGTGTACAAGGTATGAACTGGTGGGACGTAGTAGGGTCCATGCTGTATTCAACCATCATTGCCTGCACATGTTAGATAGTCTAGATAATGTAACTAGATGAGATACAACATATTTATGCACTATGTTATGTATGATATTATAATTAATTGCGTTTATTTTATGTGCCTTCATGTGCACCAAGGGAAAAGTACCAACTACATATTAGTGGTGTTCGTGAGTCATGGGTACCCGGGTCCCGCCGAAAAATTTTGAGTCCCGGGCGCAAAAATCAATACTCGATACCCGAAAATAAAGCAAAAGTCCCCTCTTTGAACGCCCAAGTTATCTGCCCACTGTTATTTTCTTTTCTTTCCTTTTTGTGTTCATGCACTCTGTAATTATGCTATAACAATAACGAAAAAATGCGCGCAAAAACAAGGATAAAACAGCACCAGGTCAGATTTGCATCGGATCGATTGTTGCATGCACTGCAATCTATATCACGTGTATAGCATTTTTCGCTGCTGCGCTTGCACATGAAGTTGAACTACGTAATACGAATGGAAAATTAAATTGTATCGGAGTCATCGATTCATTGCATAGATAATCGGCAAGTTGTAAACGAATGACACTAGTTGCCAGAAAATAGCCAAAAATAGCGGTGCTATGCCTATGACTATCAAATTCGCCGAAGTGTGTTGAAGAAACGATCGGCCACCGAGGTCATTTATGTCCTATTTTCGTCAGAAATTTTGTAATCGAGGTAAATTTGAACAGTATGTTACCATAATTCCGTAAAAATCATGTCAGAAAATGCTTAAACTGTAATTGATTTACGAATTTGCTGTATTTTACTTTTAGAAGATGATTTATTTGTCATAAATGCGCTGCATTTTTGTCACTACTTTTGAGTGAACATGTTTTCCCAGCGGCGTGAACTGACATGCCGATCGCGAAATCAACAAATAAAATTAACTGGATAAATTTTGGGTACCCGGGACTCGCCCGAAAAATTATCACGAGTCCCGGGAGGTAAACACTCCCGAAATCAACACCACTAAACTATATTCACCATGATAGATTATCTTCTTTATTGAAGACTTGACTAGGGCCTAACCGATGCGGGATTTCATTGCCGATCCGATGTCCGATGTTTTTTCCCCCCCGTATCGGCCGATCCGATCCGATGCACCGATGTTTTTCCCAAAAATGTTGCCTTATGTTTCCTATTGTTTTTTTTTTACTACGCGGCCGCGATCTGCCAAGGCCTCTTCTGCATGCGAGGCTCCGGGCTGGCCCGGGCGAGGGCAGAGGGAATATGTGCATAACGATCATGACCTGCACCTACAAAAATGCAATGTTTTACGCTTAAATTCATCTTTTTATATGGCAATAAAATAACAAACGTTGATGCTTTGGTTGATTTATGAAACAATATTTACGGAAATATGATTACAAAATATACAGAATTACCTCTGTTACGAGCAGAACATTACTTTTCCCCGAGGTAGATGAACGAAAACTTGATTCGATTGCGTAGTATTGACAAGCGGATGAATAACTAGCAACTGGCGCAAGTAAAAAAGTCCGCATTTTCAACGTTGCCAATATGTGTAATACGTGATTACGTGTATGCATTTAATACATGAGGTCCATGCGGTCTGCAAATTGGCAATGAACAGAGTTTGCCTAATAATTTATGTTCCAAGTTCAAGCGAGTTTATCGGTAGAAGAATCTCTGAGATAGTCAGCGAATTCGTTTGCAGTTTTTTGGTGGCTATTTTTGTTGCCATATATTCTTGGATATGTTTCAAAAACCATGTGAACATGTAAGTAAATTAACAGATCGTCTGGCGTAGGTTCGATGAATCTTTCATTTTTATTCTTTTTTGGTTTGTGCAAGGCCGCAGCGGCGCTAGCATTTTCTAGTGCAATGCATAACCCAGCTCTGCGTGGCACCCAAAGCTCTGGGGGGCCGATCTGTGCGTGTTCCGTAAACCGGTTACGTTCCACGGACGGGCAAATTGTTGAATTCTGTTCAATTTTCGTCCGTAAATTTGTCAAACAAATCGATGATTTTGCGGAAATAACCACTCCTACGGTAAAATACATACATGGACAATTTTCTAAATTCTGTTTTTTCATTTCCGATTTTGCAAATTTCACTTCTTTTAGTGAATCGGTAGCGCATCGGCCGATTTATCAAAATATTGCCGATCCGATGTTTTGCCGATGTGGCCAAATATCGGCCCGATCCGATGTCCGATCCGATTATCGGAACTTAGGCCCTAGACTTGACTATTTCAAATGAATTGCATCATCATTTTGAACATTCATGGTAAAAAAAATATGAATATAATATTTAAATACAGTATATATACCTCAAAGCAAGTTTCAACATAATTTACAAAAAAAAACATTTCTTGGAATTCAATTGAGCATGCATCATAATAAATATACATGAATATAAGGCTAGAGCAACATGGAAGGCCAAGGACGCTTTACAAAATGCCTGCAATGTACATCTTAATCAGGGTAGCCACTGGCACACAACATACTTATAGATATTGATATTCTGGCAATCGGTCTACACCCATTTGGACTACTACCAGTTCGTCTACAATCAAAATCAAAATTCAGAGGCTAAGGATTACAATATTTGTAAGGGTTTGTGATATTGTTTGGGATTGGAATTAGGGTGAGAGTTACATTGTACGTTCATGATAAACCTGGGGTCAAGTTTGGAGTTTTTTTAGAACTGGAAATATCAAGCAGGGACACTAAAAACAAAATCATTTTTCAGGGGCCACTTTTGAAGTTTACGTACATCAACCAAAAAAATACTTTTTTTTCACGAGGGCGATTTTGAAAATGTTGAGGGAGAAAAACGCCCTCGTGAAATTATTCACGAGGGCTATTTTGGGGCTCACGGGGGCTCTTTTTTTTAAACATCGTTTTCACTGCTCAAGGGTCTAATAAATGATTATCATGATGTGATCTATCCGATTATGCCATGTTTGGTACATTTCTGGCGCTTTCCGATCATGCAAAAAGATGTTTCAAAAAATGATTTTTAAAAAAATAAATACAAAAATAAAAAAAATTAAAAATTTCGCCCCCGTGCCGTGGCTCACGGGGGCGATTCCAAAGGTATCGGGGGCGAATCGCCCGTTGCCCCCCATGTATTTTTTTGGTTGACGTACATGATGAAAATATACTCTAAAATCTCTTTTGCATACATGTAGATACAGGGGCTCTTGCCCTGAGCACCAGTGTATTTGTTCAATGACATCAGGCATCTTGATTCTTGAAGTAGAACAAATGAGTGTAGACCGAGCAGACACAAACCAACGTACATGTGCAGTCAGTCCCCTGCTGCTGGGGACTACAGAGTAGTGCATCAAGCTGGAGGGATGTGGGGCTCATTAACATGTAGAGCAGTGAGCCACATTTGATTTGTCCTTAGAAGCTCATCAAAATCAGGGCAAGCGTAGCATAGCGTATGGCAGCTCAGCGCTTTGAGTTTGACAGGTTCTCACCTGCACGTATTACTATTAGGCCTAGGACAAATATCCTAGCACGTATACAGTGTAGCATAGCCTTAGAATGCACTTTGTGATCATCACATGTGTATGTGTGTGCACTTCTGAAGATATGAGTGATCATACATGTAAGTCACCATACAGCATGTTTACAATGTACATACTACATCAGCCAATCTGATAGTAAATATTGATTGTCCTTTATTCTAGGAGTCAATGTCAGTGATTTATCATGTTATGGTACATGTAATAAACTTATATAACAAACTGGTAATTAAATAAATATTTAAAATAACAATGTGATGTTCACACATTTAAATAAGCATGTTTACATCAATTACATGATATTGCATTTGCAATGTTGTAAAGTTACAAAATCATGAAATATGAAATACATTGTAATTCAATAATTACTGTAAACAATACACATTGTATGCACCTTATGTTGCACCAATTGTGCATCATACAGATCTCCTTGTTTTGTAGTACTTACTATCCCTGAAAAATATCCCTGCAGATGTAATGTGCATATGCTGCACACTTGTTTGTACATCTTTGCTCCTATAGATGTGTCTATGTTACTATTTGTTTTGTCTCTGTAAGTAGGGCACTCACAATCAGATCATCAACATGGCTAGTAGACAGTTGTAAATTAATCAATTAAGTCTTGAGTGCACACTTGCTTGAACAATGATACATGTACATGTAGGTTACCTCTGAAAGCTTTTATTAGGTTATACATATATGTATAACCTATTGATTTCGTTAGAATTTTTATTTATTATTCTTCCCAATTTTGTGCGTCGCATATCTCAAGATCACATGAATCAATTGTCATGAATCTTCACATGATGATAGATCATGATCTAACTCAGATCTGCTAACCTTTTCAGTGACGTCACATGACTGTGACGTCATCAGGACGCCATTTTGTCAAATTTTAATAATCATTATATCTCAGTTATGAAATATCAATTTCAATTCAAATTTCCTATCAATATTAATCAGGTCAATAGTCATCTTTTAAGCTCATGCGCGTGCAATTACACTCGGAGACGCGCGCGTACGCGTCCGTCAATTAAATTTTTTTTTTTAAATGCTCAAAACCCTAACCCGAGTAATTTACTATATGTTTCAGACAATTTGAAGCGTTTCAAAAAATTCCGCGCGTGCGCGTCGGCGCGCGCGTATTTCCGCGCGTAACGCGAATGAATAAGAAAAATGTATTTTTGTTACATGTTTTACAATTCTTATACATCCCTCAGCACACCCTATCAATTTGAGTCATTATTGACTCATAATAACGGAGTACGCGCGTGTCAAATTCAAAATTACGCGCGCACGCAAAATGGCAAAACATGGTAAAAACATCCTTTTTGTATTCGGCCATAACTTAAAAGTCCACAAACACCCAATTTTCTTTTAATATTCGGATAGATTATGAGTTGTAGATACGAATTCATACCTTATTTATGCCGAGTAAATGTTATAAAGTCATCGTATTGACGGTTAAAGTTGAAAATGCGAATTTTACTCAATTTCAATCAATGTTGAAATCGATCACAGTGTACTTTTGACCATATCTCACTTATTCTCCATCAATGTACTCCCAAATTTTGATATATCGTAGCTGATGTCCTGCTCTATTCGCAATCTATTCACACCATTTAGTTTTGTTCACTGGATCCTGATGAATTGTTTGATTGGAAATGAGAGTCTAAATCTGTTAAAAATTGAGGGTTAGCTAAAACGTATGCTTTCGACCTATAACTGCTGAAAAAATTATGCTACCAATGTGAAACTTCGCATGTATATAGGGACTTGCAAGCCCAACATTTCATAAGTTAACACCAAATCGCGAAAATGCATATTTCATCGTCATATTTACCGTCAAAGGTCAAATAAATCAAGCAAGAATAACCATGTACGCCGTGGACATGACATTCAGCACACATGTAGGTTATAATGAAAGGAACAATTTTCATAAGATAAGATCGGATTATGAAAATGGCGTTAAGGACATGTAAATTAGGTTCAAAGGTCAAATAATTCACTGTTACAATGACAAATGCAGTGTGCAATCACTGATATATCGTTCCCGATTTCCCATTTTCGTTAAGAGATCTAATGTTGGTCTCGTGGAACAAGTTGTGACGCAAGATCTAAGGGTCGTGGGTTCGAATCCAAGACAATATTTTTTTAATTTCTTTTTTCTTCTTTTTACTTTTTATTGGGGGGGGGGGGGGAGTATGTGATATTATTTATATGATTGAGTAGTTGTTTTTGGAATAATGCTTTTATCATAAGAATTCGATATGTATAACCTTAATTCGTCAAAAGTGACGAATTCAAAATCTAGTTTGTATTCTATTTTTATTTGTCAGACCATCATGTCTAAATCTAATCAAAAATACATTTTTTAAAGTATGTATTTCTGTTGTTTTTTTTGTATTGCATCTGTGTGTCAACATGCAGTGTGTACATGTCGGGGTAGGCTTTCATATAAGGAACCTTCCTTTCTGCTTAAATCCTAAACACTCTGGCATATATTGCCATTGTCATTTTATCACCATTTTGTTTAAATATCTCATTCTGTTTGAAGAGTGTTGGAAATACAATTTGAAATTGAAATTTACATTTTCTTGCAAGCTAACAACCTTCTGAGTACAAGTAAAAGACGTTAAATTGTTTCATTGAACAAAGACTACCGTAAAATATTGATGTGAACAGTTTGAGTAATTACAACTAATTAATTCAAGTGGCAATTTTGAATTTTCAATAAGAATTTAAAATGCAGTTTTATAGAATGCTAACATACAGTAAAACCATTAAACTCCTAGATACTGTATCATATTCAATCATTGTAATGTCATAAAAATATTGGATTGTTGGTAGAATTTTAAATAAGTAAACAAAAGTATGTTTTTAATACACAAAAAGTGTATTCACCTTACCAGATGTACAGCAGGCAAACAGACCTCAAAAAATATTGACAGTATCCCCTTTAATTAAAGTACATTATCCACCATTCAAATAATGATATTCCATGCAGACAAAATTAGTTTTCTGTCTGCAGTTCAGGAAGTTCTAATTTCACGCCGGTAGTGACCATCTCAGAATAGAATTCATCGCCACTAAGACCCTATTTGTGTTATGTATGGCTCATGGGGGAAAAATCAGGGTCAACATCTTAGAACTTTATTCTCAATTGAACTAAAATTATTTAATATGATACAAATACAATAACAAATTAGTTACTGTAGTACTAAAGCAATGCTCGAAATTAGCATAGGCCCGATGGCCCGGGGCCACCAAAATGTGCTGTCGGGCCAGTAAAAAACTCATATTTCAAAGTTTGGTGGCCCGATCGGGCCAGCAAAAAAAAAAAAAAAAAAAAAAAAAAAAAAAAAAAAAAAAAAAAAAAAAAATTTATACCCTGTAGTCATGTTTAGTCCTGTCTAGGGCATGACAAGAGCTTGCTTTTAAATGTAGCATTCAGCAACTTATACCCTTTTCTCACATACAAAATATTGGACTAATTGGTTAGTTAAGTTAATTGAGCAAGTAACACTGCTGCTAATGAATATTAATACATTCTTGAGCAGCAGTACTCATTTTCTAACCAGTTATAAACAAAGTTTCATATAAAAAATCGTTGTTAGTAATTTCAGTTATTTTGCATATTTTGCATATCTAATGAGCATCAATATTCATATATGCTGCTCATGAATATTCATATATTACTACTATATATCACAATTTTAAAATATGTCTTTTGTCTAAGGTGTTCAGACAACACTGCACAGAATTTTGAGGTCAAATTGAATTTTCTCTTTTTCTAACATTTTTGTTTTGTCACCTAGACCCTGACTATGTATGACTGGTGAAATTGTCACTCGTGTGTATTCAATCGCTGTGATTTTTTGATGAAGACAATGAATAAAAAGACATGACACACACACATTCATCCTAATTCATGTTTATTTAATTCATCTTACAATGAAACAAAGGGGAATGACAAATAAAACGTATGCCTAGTACCCTGAAACTATTCATATGGTTATTGTATTCGTTTTACTTTTGTTTTTCCTTATTTTTTTCGGGCCAGTAGTTTTTGGTTCGGGCCACCAAATTTGGAAAAATACTAATTTTACTGGCCCGACCGGGCCACCAGCAAAAAAAAGTTAATTTCGAGCATTGACTAAAGAGTTCATTTTGTTTATTTTAGGGGGCTACTTTTTCAATGATGATGGATGTCACACAATATTTCACCATAATACCCTAATCTAATGTAACTAGCTGTACCCGCGGAAATCCGCGGGTTTTTGTAAGAGAAAGACGATGATGACATACACCACTTTAAAACTTTACTAAATATCCCACAGTCATCATTTAAATAGTAAGACAAAATAGACTCGGGCGACTCAATCCCGCCCCCACAACCCGTCCAACGATACATCCGGCCAATGTATAACAAATTCATGATGATTTAGTATCCACGCAAAGTTATTCAGTTATTCCCCATATTTCATATGATCCATAATTTGTTCCGCTTGTATTAAAGGGACAGGTCCACTTTTCAAAAACGTCTGAACAGCTTTCAGTTGACGGATGGGGATCAATGTAACACGCAAAAAAAAAATCAGAGCGAACAGCCCTCTAATTTGGATTCTACGAATGAAAAACGAATGCGTCCCTCCATTTAAACTATATATCGGTCAATAAAGGAGTTCAGCTGATTTAGCATAATATTATAACAATATAGTACTAATTCTCGTAAAGGTATTGTGAAGCCGACATTTGTTAACGTATGTCACAGAAAAAGATCTCAAAAAGAAAGAATATATAATTACATGTAGTCAGTTTAAGCGATGTTTGGGTATTTTGCTTGGTAAACGCTCACTCATTAGTACTTATGCGCGGCTCACGTAGCTAGCGCGGGTCACGTAGGGGTCATGCATACCGATCTGGCACTCCGTGAAATCTATGTACGAACTTACTCACCGGCCGAAAATACGTATGTACCTAATTAACCGACGTCCCTCAGTTTATTCAGTTTTAGGTCTATAACTCCACGAAAAAGAGATTTCAAGCCCTAATTTTTTCCGGGCATGCTATTAAATGACATTTCCTTTCATATAAGACAATAACCTCGCAACTTTTGAATTTTGGCTTGCAAAAGTGGATCTCTCCCTTTAAAATAGATACAATACACTATGTATGTGTTCTTGCTAATAAAGTAGCTTCGCCGCTCCCCCTCCCCCTCCCCCCTCCCCCCTCCCCCCCCCCCGCGGCTCCCGTCGTGTCCCCTACACATTTCATATCATAAACTAAGTTCTCCCGCAGATACTTTTGTTCATATTTTTGTGAAACATGTAGGCTATATTCCCTTGAAACATGTACATGCATTTGCATACTATGAGCAGATACTTCCCCCACCCATTCTACCCCCACCCCCGATAATTTGTTCCGCTTGTATCAAATTAGATACAGTACACTATGTTCGTGTTCTTGCTAGCTTCGCCGCTGCCCCCCCCCCACCCCCCCCCCACCCCCCCCCCCCCCCCCGTGTCTTCAATTGCCTGCATGACACATAACCCGTCGTGTCCCCTACACAATTCATATCCAAACTAAGTTCTCCCGCGTATACATTTTGTTCATATTCTTGTGAAACCCGATGATAGCCGTTTATACATGCATTGCATAATAAATGAGCAGAGACCTCCCCGTCCATTCTACCCCCACCCCCACCCCCCACCCCGTCGGCGCCTCTTCTGGTACTGCACTCGTGGCTGACTTAATACATCTTACCACAAGCTGGCGCAATTATAGTATCGTGTACGGTAGGGCGAATAGAGACGATGGTCAGCAGGTCAGTGAGCTATGCAAATAAACTGCGGTTCGGTGGGGTGATTAGATGACTCCGCGACGTGTATACACGGCTGTACAGCCATTGCGCGTTGTATAACCGCAGCTAAATTGAAGTTGTCGCATTTTGTCGTCGATGCACTTACAAACACAATGCCAATCGGCAATAGCGATCATAACCATACCATCCGCGTAATATAAATATTGATATTTATCAAAACCTGGGTAGTTTCACAACGTGTTATATCTAAAATGGTTTCTCAATATATCATTTGTTTTATCTACTCCAATTTATATTCTTACAAATAATTTTACGGCGATAAATCGTTAGTCAATGCTCGGCTCCTTACATCGGCAATGCCGCATTGCTGACTTTCCCTTTTCTTCGATCTGGAGGACGACCACGGGGCGGGAGCGACTTGGGAATACCTTATTGTCCTCCGCAAAACGTATATCCTTCGATCCCGACGGTCGGGGAGTCGCCGAATTCTCGGGGTGAGGATATCTCGAGTGGGAGGCATTTGGGGGGTTGAAGCTTACCGTATTAATATAATAGATGGTAATTTTAGGGGCTAACTACTGATTTCAGGGGGCTATTTTGAAAATAAAGGGGCAAAATCGCCCTCAGCCCTCGTGCCTGATACATACATTACATACTGTAAGTCACATTGCCAAAGCACAGCCCTATTCAATAATTTGTTTACCCAGTTCAATTTGTTCAAACCTACAAATGTTCTTGCATACACTGTACATGTACATGTACCATCTCAACTCCCCAGGAAGCATACTAGCCAATCAAAAAAATATGGTTTGTTACCATTGTAACATATGATGAGTGCATTTAATGGAGATCATGATAGATTTCAAAATCATGTACACATACCCAGTAAACATATCAATGGATTAAAAAGGAGTTACTAATTTATTTTGTCAATATCAGCCCATCCATCTTCTATCCAGGTTTCAATTCTCCTCTCCATTTCTGTCTTCTCCTTCATCGTATTAAGTATTAACCCATCAAGGACGGTGTCCCACATATTTGTGGGTTGGTAGTCCTACACTTCAACAACAAGATACAAAGTTATATGAAGTATACAAAATTACAAGGAGAAAGAGCATCAATTTCTCTATTTTTAGAGCCCTATTTTGTTACTCTACCTGCTTTAGTTATTTTTTTAATGATTTGTATTATTGCGTAGATCGCTATAATTTAGGAAAATCCTCAAATTGGCAAGACACTGATATTTTGTAAACAGATTTTGGTGTTCAAATTGGTAACTTTGCGGCAGAGTCACTTTATATTTGTCTTAAATTGTAGTTACTAAATATTTTCCACCTATTTTTATGTCATTTAAAGGTTTTAAAAAAATAGGAGTTGCCAATAGTGCTGTAACCGATCATCGGATCGGCATGCCGATCACGATCCGATCATACATGATCGGACCGTTTTTGCCGATTTCCGATCATGCAGAAAAAATCGGAAGATCGGATCGGCAAAAAAAAAAAAAAAAAAAAATCTTTTTTTTTTTCTTTGGAAAATGATCCCAAAAAACATATTTTGGGAATATAAATGAATACCAAAGCAACATATATCCATATGAATAAGCCCAAGGTAATCTTGTATGGGTATGCTTTCATTTAAAACTGATTACCTCTCCTTTTACAAAATTATTCGCGCCGATTTTGAGCTTAGTCCCATGTGTTTCTGAAAGGTTACGCCAAATTAATCACATGGGACTAAGCTCAGAATTGGCGTGAGTAATTTTGTAAAAGAAGAGGTAATCAGTTTGAAATGAAAGCATACCCGTACAAGATTACCTTGGGCTTATTAATATGGATCTATGTTGCTTTGGTATTCATTTATATTCCCAAAATGTGTTTTTTGGGGATCATTTTCCAAAGAAAAAAAAAACGATTATTTTTTTTAAATTTTTTTTAGCCGATCATCCGATCCCGATCATCGATCCGATTTCGAAGATCGATAAAATTTTGCCGATCCGATCAAACGATCCGATCATCAGGGTCAGTTACAGCACTAGTTGCCAATTTGTACTAGAGGAAAATAATGATCAATTTTGCCTTAAAATAGCTCTCGTCCTTGATGGGTTAAGTTGGTCTTCTTCTTACTCTAAATATTTCACATCTCTGATGCCTTCTCTCCTTTCCTCAATTTCCCGGATCTCTATGGACTGGACTCCCCCCCCCCCCCCCCCCCCCCTCTCTCTCCCCTAAAATAAACTCCCTACTCCTTCCCTCCCTTCACCATTCTTCTCCCAATTCCTCCTCCTCTTCTCTTCCTTCTCCATTTCCCTTCATTCATCTCTTGTTTTCCAGACTCCAGTTCAGTCCTCTAACTCACTATCCTCTACCCCCTCATCTCCCTTATCCTCTTCATAATTACCTCACTAAATCTCCCTTCCTAGATCTTCTTTTCATTTTTCCTGCTTTTCTGATCTCTACTTCTTCCTCCCCTCCCCAAATCTCTCTGCCTCTTCTTGTACCTTCTCCCCTTCCTTATTTTCTCCAACCATCATACATGTAGTTATTTGCTCTACAAGCCTCTTCTTTCTTCCAGTCCTCCTCATCCTTTTTTTCACTTTTCTTCATCTATTCCTTTAAAATAATTCTTCATCCTCCTCTCCTTCACTTTTATCATATCATGTTTTCCTCTTAGTTTCCTTATTTCCACTTTCCCTCCATCCCTTTTCCTTTTACTCTTCTTAAATTGTTTTGTTTTCATTTCATCTAGTTTATATCCTTTCCATTCCCATTCCTTCCCCACTCCATGAAGTTCATGAATTTCATTCTTTTTTTCTATTCATCTCCTTGTCCCCCTTTTTTCTGCTCTTCTATTCTCTTCATTCTCCTCTTCCCTATCTTATCTTCCTTTTTGTTTTCCCCTCATCTTATCTTCCTCTTTTTCTTACTCCCTTCTTCTCTTTACATATGTGTATCTCTCTCCAAAGTTTGATCTTATCTCTTATGATTCTTTTCTTCATTCCCTCTCTATCCTTCTGCTCCATCCCCTCAGAAGTTACATGTACATGTATTCAATCACCTCCATTTTTCCTTCTCTCTTCTTCTGCTCTCTCCTTATCCTCCATCCTCTCACTATCTTCCCTGTCCTTTCAGTTTCCAGTTTCACTTCTCTTCCTTTATAAAGAAACAATGTTTAGTAGTGTGGCCAAATTGACAGCATGGAATGGATAATGGACGAGGACTGGACAGTTGCATAACTTCTGCTCGATTTTATTAAAAATAACTTTGCGCTACTTCATGGACACGGATCAAAAGGAAAGTTGTGTTTGATAGTTTGATATCAAATGCAACAAGCCAACATTCTCTTGCAATCAAATACGGGTTTAAAGCAATGAAATTGTATAAAATAAATACCCCAAAAAGACATACATTTGATCAAAACTCTACGTTATATGCCCCTGGACTGAGCTGGAGACTCGAGTACTGATTTATAAGTGAATTACTGAATACTGTATCTGGTATGGTAAAAAAGTGGTAGATAAAACAAAAAAATATATATTATTAATACTTATAGGACAATTAAAAAACATCTTCAGGCTTGAATATGGAATATCATATGGATTTTGTTGATACAATGTCATAAATTATGTGACACTGTGTACACACAAAAAATGCAGAAAGTGCATGACCAGAATTATAATTTAATATAAATTCTATTAACTCAAAATCAAGTCGTCCACTATATTACAAAACTAAACACGATAAAATCAACTTGAATCATACACACAAAGGTCTACTCTGAGTCTGAGTTTTATTATATGTCGATAAACTAACAAACCAACACAAACAATAACGTCATAATTCCTCGTGAAAACAACCAAAATGTCCGCATCATATTTTCTTCTTTTTCACAACCCACGCTAACTCAGTTCATACCGGGCCGGAATATCCGCCGAATGCAGCGGCAGTGAATGGCATGATATCTCGAAGGATAGATGACAGTGACACGTCAATATGGATAGCAAAATAGAATGGTATTCCGAAAATAATACCACGAAATACGAGTGATCCAATACAATAATCTTACCATACGAAACGGCGAACAGCAGCACAGTAAATCAGCTGTCTGTTATTGTCCTTTGTCTATTATTTCCTCTCCTCTTCCGAGTTGAATTAACAAAAGATTTAAAGGGAACAATTGCGTCGTTCTAGTTTTTCCCACACCCATTCGTTCATCGCATAATTGCGCGTACGTTACGTTACGCACGTAATATTAAATGCACTATGTGTATGTGACCTCAGCTCAGTGATCTTATTGCGCGAATCGAAATGGTGCGCCATTAAGATATACGTAGTACGCACTTCAATGATGTATCATTTTTAATGACCCTGTGCTATGATATCAGCGTAGTAGACCGGTCCAAGCTAGCTTGATGGGTACGCGAGTCGAGTCAGACACACACAAACATTTTTGAAAAATAAACAAATAACTTCCTGTCAGCTCAATTTTACTATAGTGTCCTTTGTTCTCAAAACTCCAATGTTCGTACAGTTTATTAAAGTATCTAATGCAAATTTAACACCAAACAAAATTACATTTTATATAATTTTGACTCATGAATATGGATTAGTATTATAGATCTGATAGCTATAGATAACACCCTCACGATTCGTTGTCATTTTCTAAAGAATTTATATTTTCAATTTCTCTATGCTAAATTGTCGATTAATGAGTAACAGTTTTGAGATTTTGTTCTTCTTTCCTTTATTTGAATTTGACAAATTCGAAATTCTCCTAGTTTCTTTCGGCGTTTTCTCCAGTCTATCCAAATGTTTTTTCTTCACTTTATTTCTTGTATTTTCTTCAATTTATCTTACAAATTGAAGTAATTCTGTTGAAATCCTTTCTGGTAATTATATTCCTTCGTTCAGTGCAGTGTTCCGTGACTAGAGCTATGTTGATTCTGCCTAGGATCGAAATTAGGGCCTTATATTGACTCCGTATAACATTTACATTATTTTAAGCATTTTGGCACTATAACTAAGATAAGTAAAGTATAGTTCAGCAGTCCGATTTTCTTCAATAGTTAGTTCTTTTTGGAAAATACATATTTCTATAAAGTATAGGCCTAAACTTTATAGGCCTAACATAAGTTAGGCCTGCAGACCTGCAGTAGGCCTACAAATCGTTAATTCATTCAGGGGGTTATCATTAGACATGTTTTCAAATAATCAATTATGATAATTAGAATGATTCCTAATGCCCAAGGAAATGGAGTCAGATGAAGAAACACAAGAAAATCGGCTAGAGAAGGAACCCTTCATTTTAAAGATTGTTACAACAAAAAGTTACAACGATGCAAAAATACTGCTGAAAACTGCATAGGCCTATAATAAAGGGATCTAGTAACTTTGTTGACATGTGCAAAAAGTGATGAGTGGTTGATACAATGTATATTGTTGTTATCTGATATTTCCACTGGGTGTTGTGTGAAAATTTCAAGTTAAATGGAGGTTATGTATGGCGGAGTAATGAGCAAAAATGCAAAGTGATATTATTGCACTCACTAATACTGCACAGTTTTCGCGGTCCAGTGGATAATTTTACATCTGAACACTTCAATCGTAAATATCTATTTAACGAAAGGGAATTTTGAAAAAACAGAAACCTGTCCCATGCTTCTATGAAGGTATGAGGGAACCGCTAGAATTCCAATTAGATTTTGAGTATTTGGACAATATTACTATAAGTCCCTATATACCATGCCTGTGTAATAAAATGTGAGTCAATATGGGGCCTAAATCTTCGATCCTAGCAGAATCTTTAGCAGAATCTTCTTCAGAGGCTAAAAAGTTACAACAAAAATGGATATGATATAACACAAATTATATGCATTTAAATGTTGGTATACCAAAAATACACAAAATAGAACAAAAATACGTATTCATTAGTCGAGGAAATAGGCTAGGCCAATACGTCTATAAAATAAAAAAAATAAATCAGAAGGTCGCTGTTGTAATAAACGAAAGCTTGAGCTATCAGAAGGTCAACCAAGCTAAACTATACACAGTTGTAAATATTGGCAAAGTAATCAAGAGTGGGGCAATGATACTCAAATTAAAATACCGTAGTATATATTTCAATTAAATATGAACCCTCTAAATAGGAGGAGGAGGATCCAAGGATCGACAGAAAGCCATCAAACAACGGGGAAATTATTTGATATTTGATTTAGGATGGGGACAGGGCCGGGACAGTATTATTGATATACTATGCTCCTGATGAAGTGATGAATTATCATTCAGAATATATATCAGTGTTTTGCTGTCAATATACACAATTTGATCATGTCACCAACAATTAAATATAGCATAAAAAACAATAACATCATCATCATCATAATCATAATAATAATGATATTTTATTCAACAACATGTCACATTCACAGCTAGAAGCTGAACTGCAATGTCATGTACAATGATATTTACAAACATCAAAATACAGTAAGCGAAATCACGAGATAAAGAAATAATCAGAGAAAGACACAATAATAACATATAAATAGCATAACGAATTAGACGTGAATAGCCTACTAACGAACGACGGTAAATTATGTTGCTGTTGTTTTATATTATCGTCATCATCATCATCATCATCATCATCATCATCATCATCATCATCATCATGCATCATCATCACTCGGCCGACAACTACAACAACAACAACAACAACATCAACAACACCAGTGTAGCCCCTTTCATAAAACACTTTTAATTGTTGTAAGTGTCCAATTTGTAGTGTAACTATCTAGTCAACAGCCAATCAGCATGGAGCATTTCAGTTGTTGCCATGGTAGTTACAATAATTGAACACTTATACAACAATTGCAACTGTTTTATAAAATTGGCAACAGTTGCCAATTTCATAAAACATAAAGAAAAAGGGGAGAGGGGGGAAACAAGAAGGAGAGGAGGCCCTGACCACTGACCTCATATTTCATTCCTGGGGGATAAAGGGATATAAAAATGCCATGGTGAGCAACAACTCCGTACCAAGTATAATGCACCACCACGTTAGTGCATATCCGCTGTTACGGGTTGATGGTCCCAACATGGCGCGCGCCCGCAGCCCGCGGCCTCAATTACTGAGCCATGACCGCCCGTCCATTAGTAGAGGTCAGTGGCCCTGACGGGGGAGAGGGGGAGACTGGAGGAGGAGTCAATGATGTGGCTAAAATTTATTTATTTAATTACATTGTGCACTTTGTGTCTGCTAGATACTTGTAAAAAATAACAATTTAAACAAATTATAAATTTAAAATAAAGATGATGTTTCAATTTATTTCAGACACTCTAGATATTATTAGCATCAGCCATATGTGTTAGTTAGTTAGTTAGTTATTTATAGGGGTCATGTAATATAATTTTGTTAAATAACTGAACAGCTAGCCTCTACATGTAACATTTACATGAGAGAAAATCGGAGAAAATAGATCAATAGAAGTCTACAGTTTGCACCAACTAAATATATTATAAGCACAAACAAATCGACATTTTTCTACCCAGTGAAGAGGCTATCTCATCAAGGACAAGGCATCAAACTCAAATAATACCGTAATTTATTTGTGTTGTAGACATAGTCCGATGACAATCAATTATTTACCGACACTCATCTTATTTGTAAACACATCGATGTAAACATAAACATAATCGTGGGAAGATGTAAGGTCACAGAAAGTTTGCTGACCTAGATTTACGATTATTACTAGGTGTGTGAGGGTGCATGCTGCAAAACGGTCAAGCGTAATTTGCGTCTATCTTGTTGATAGAATCCATGTTTTCTTTATAATTTAATTATTTATATATTATTCTATTTTATTTGGGGTACTTAAATGTAAATTAAATATGTTTATTTCATCGTTGATATTAATACCACCCTCCTGCAAAGTGGTACGGTCACATTTACACGGTCGAGCGCACGTAATACGTCACTGGTGATTTCCCTACACACGTGCTACATGTTGTTTACATACCGTATTCAAATAATGTGTGGGCTGACCGGTGCAGTGAAAATGGCTTCCCGGAAAAGTGGAGTACGACTGCGAAGTTGTAATTATTCTCGTAGAAGATGCAGTTTCATAATTGTTACCTAGTTGTGTTGCTTTTGAAAGTGTAGAGGCAGCTGTAGTTACGGTAAGTATATAAATTGATACGTATAAATATGTGAAAATGCATAAAAAATCCGAATGTGTAGCGTGCTGTTTTTGTTGCTAGCAACTTCACGTAGCGCGTAGCTGGACTTCGTGGCCCCGCTGGACTAGGCGACCCGTGCTCGTAGTGTTTGCCTCTGGCAGCTGCATTGCTAATGATGTACATTCAAATTGTACATGCAGTTAACCCATTGACTTGCAGGGGTGATTCGATCTTATATAAATACTCACAAATTAAATGTTCCTGCTCCACTGAACATGATCTTTTATAAGTTTGGCAAGTTTTAGTAATTGTACCATACTTTTTTCTCTTTGCAACTGTTCTACTTCAAGTTTCAATAACTCCTCGAAAAAAAAAAAAACATTTTATTTGAAACCCATTGACATTGACCATTAAATCATCATTACTACGATGTCAATATATCCATTGTTCTCTTTTGAATCATGCAGGAAATTCAAATCAGAGGTGAAGCAGGCAGCAGCCAATTCAACCAATCATGTCTGAGAAGAACTTAAAGGAGTGGGGGAAGAGTGAACTGAAGCTGGTCACGTCGGCGGACGGCATCATCGAGCCGTCCAAGTCTGTTGTTGAGGTTTTTGAGGTCTTGACGCTGAGAAAGCATATCCGCAACCAGGAGGGGATTATTACACAGCTGAGGGCCATCCACAGCCGGGTCCAAGCTGTATGCAACATTTTATTCAATAAAAAATTAATTTTCTACAATATTTCATGTAATGCAGAATACCTCTTGGATGTTAAAAAGAATGGTTTATTGACTTATTCGACAAAAGTTATACAGCTTAAATGTTCCATTAGATTTGCATTACAAATTATATTTGTTAATAAATAACTGATACAGACTCGGGTAAAATTAACCTGTGCAATTTTATAGAGATGTTCAGTCCAAATGTAGGCTTTACATTATTGTGTATATGTTTTCCATGCAGTGAAATTTACTTTTTGAAGTCAAAAGATTATTTTCTAGCCCTTAAAATGCCCACCAACAAGTAACATAGAAGAGTGAAAGATCACACAAAGCACTTTATAATTTTTATTCTGTTTTCTTTACTTAAACTTGAAGTTTTTTGTTTTTTTTCATTTTCATTAGGCTTTGGAGCACTTTGGAATCAGTGGATCCCTGGTTATGACGGCGGAAGAGGTAATTATTCATTAACTGTCGAAGAAGGGAACATCACAGAATGTTCCTTTCTGAGGGTTTTGAATTATCATTTTAAATAAGATTCCATGATCTTCCCGACAACAATGTTAACATCTGTTAGTTCATGTACAAAAGTAACAAATCTTTACACTTTTAGCCTCTGAGCTCGATTAGAACTTGTGGCTTTTCAAAGTAATATGTTGACAACTCGTTGAGACGTCAGTATAGAATCTCTCTTTGGTTGCACGTATTAATAGCTAACATCACGCGCATATGCGCAAACTTTGATACAAAAATTACTTCCAGCATGAGACATACATGTAACACCTGCAATCCATAGCTTTGCTATCATTTAGACTAGCCATCTAGTCTAAACAAAAATTCTCCTGTATCAATATTTAGCAGCTCTGAGAGCTGAGACATTTCGCTCTTCCATGGAACATACTTAATTAATTTGAAAATGAAATCACGTGACTGTGTTTAGCCAATCAGTGACTTGTATTTGACTAAGCCATATAACATAATGAGATAATGATATTGGATGTTGATGGTTCCTTTACAAAAACTAACTTGGCATCAACAGATTGAAACGTTTGAATATAATATGTGGTGTATTATATGTACCGGACTAGTTAAGGCTGTAGATCTATATAGTCATAAATTTGTTGAAGAATTGTGTTTTTTTTAAAGAATATCGTAAATTATTCTCATGTTAACATCAAAGCTGATGAACTGAAATGCTAACAGTGAAGAATTATTAAGACATTTGGACCCCATTTTGAAACAAGTTGTAGATGTAATATTTAGGAATATATAATGTTTTTTTCCTCCTCTGTTTGCACCAGCTTCATGAGGAAGAGTTGAGGAGGAGACGGCCTCCAGGATTCCTGACAACAAAGATGAAACAAGAGGTAAGCCAGGGCTTGACTTTTAAAGCGATCCATTAATTTTGTAAAAACTCAAGAACCAAAATAAATTATTATTTATAGGTCCTTTCATACTAAATGTACCTTTACATGGAACCTAAACAATTACAAGAAAAAATGATGAATAACCAGTACTCTAGCATACCTTTAACACTGGCTGGATTATTTAATTTTGTGTAAATGAATAAAAACTGGATTATCAAATGTATGTAATCAATTCTCCTTGTTATACTTACTTTGTGTAAGAAAGCTGCATCTCTTTTGGTAATCCTCGCACACTCTCCAAAGTTGGGTTTTTCTTTTTACATATATTTGGCAGGTTGTATAGCTTCTGACTTGCCAAGCTTTGAAGGGTTGGTTGGATACAACCAACTAGTGTGCTCTGCTCTCAGTAGAAGGCCGGGCCCATATTCATAAAAGCCTGCTAGCTTAGTTTCATGCTAAGTCTATTTTGGATGATGTAGTATAAATGTATTAAACGTACAATATTTAAGTTGCTAATTGAGGTTCACTTGGTAGGTACCTATAGGCTAAACTAGCCAACCTTAGTTGGGAACTAGGAAAAGTGGTTGTAGCACACTAAAATGTATCATTTGGAATGCACTTAGCATGGAACTACCGTAGAACACCATCGTCAAGCACCCCCCACGCACCTATACGCATCTTGCTTTTAAAGACGTTTCCATGAGATTCACCTCCATTATTATCCTCATGAATATTCCTCACCATTATTTGCATTCTTGATTAAAGTTTCCTGTTTGGACAGAGAGCGGGCGCTCTTTAAAAGCAAGATGCATATAGGTGCTTGGGGGTGCTTGACGATGGTGTTCTACGGTATGTGCGATTTTATGAATATGGGCCCTGGGCCCCATTGCAGAAAGAGATACAATCGATTGTAAGTCAGATAATGTGTTCTAAATGCGCAAATCTGATTGGTTGAAATGCGCACATTTTCGGACTTACAATTGATTGTATCTCTTTCTGCAACGGGGCCCTGGTCTAGCAATCTAGAGGCCTTACACCAATTATTTTCACATGTGACATTCATTAATTTCAACTACCTATTCAGTTATCCTTGTGTATTTTTTGTATTTTCATTAATTGACAGATGTTAAACAAACAGAAGATTCTGGATACGATCCACGAGTTTGGCCAGACATGTTTGTGCTGTGAGAGGGTAAGTTTCATTTTTATTTATTTTTATGCCTCCGCCAACGAAGTGGCCGGAGGCATTATGTTTTCGGGTTGTCCGTCCGTCCGTCCGTCCGTACGTCCCGTTTTCGTTCTCGCGATATCTCAAGAACCAGTTGACGGATCAATTTCAAACTTGGTATGAGTGTACATATTGGGGTGACAATGATCTGATTAGATTTTAGGGGTCATGAGGTCAAAGGTCAAGGTCACAGGACTATATATGCAAAAATGCCTCGTTCTCGCGATATCTCAAGAACTGGTTGACGGATCAAATTCAAACTTGGTATTAGTACAGATATTGGGGTGGCAATGATCTGATTAGATTTTCGGGTTCATTGGGTCAAAGGTCAAGGTCACAGGACTCAATGTATGTGCAAAAATTCCTTGTTCTTGCGATATCTCAAGAACCGGTTGACGGATCAATTTCAAAATTGGTATGCGTGTACATATCGGGGTGCCACTGATCTGATTAGATTTGGGGGTCATGAGGTCAAAGGTCAAGGTCACAGGACTCAATATGTATGCGAAAATGGCTTGTAATGGCAAAGTTTCAAGAACTTAATGTCAGATTTCAATCAAACTCGGTACCTGAATGTATCATAAAGAGTCAACGTAGCCATAAAATGTTGGGGTCATGAGGTCAAGGTCACGGGACTCATTATACATGCAAACAATCTTGTAATGCCAAAATCTCAAGAACTAAATGTCAGATTTCAATCAAACTTGGTACCTGAATGTTTTTTAGGGAGCCATCAAAGATTGGGGTCATATGGTCAAGGTCACAGGACTCAAAATATATGAAAAATATTTGTAAAAATTAAATCAGTGCATGTTAATTTGGGCTTGATATTAAAATCGTGCGATAGCGGAGGCATAATTTTCGATTGCGCGCAATCGAAGATCCATCTAGTTTATCATATAACGTTTGTCTTAATACCCTCAGGGAATAATTTTCCTGGTATCGCATCGCAATTTGCTTTGTATTTTTGCATGACTGCTATACAAAATATCTTTTGTGTAGCAATTTTCTTCCATAGAAGTGTACAGAACTTCATTTGAATATTTATCCATTGGCTGAAATTGCTAATCAAATTTGAGGAGGAAAATTATTCCCTAGGTTCCCTAGTACTGTATTGCATCTTACTTCTCTCTTTACAATTATACAAAAGAAGACGAATATAGTAATCATTTCTTCTGTAGATGTTTTGTGCAAGTTTTTTACTAATGAAACTCTAACGTAGAGAGCTCTGTTCAAAAGCCCTTGGTTTCATTAAGTTAAGTTTTATAGCAATTGTTCATCAACTTTTTTTTCCAGAGACTTTGATTAATACACGTCTGTATTACTTTTCTTCTTTGATTCTTCTGCTTTACAAAAATAATTTGGCATTCTTTCCCTAGAAACTTGTTAAAATTGTTCTGTATTAAGCACCTTCTTTTCTTTAATATCTGTATTGTTTTTGTTTTCTCTTTCATTGTAGAATATGGAGGAAGTCAATGACTGGCTGTACGATGTTCAAATCACCCTGGTTTGTATTATTTTGTTAATACTTGAGTTTAAGGATCTACATGTATTTAGAAAGGTTATGACTTATAAGAAAAACTCCCAATGTGAAGACAATTATTCTAAATTGATTAATGAGAGTGGAGTAAAAGGAACTTCTTAATTAAAATTTATTTCTGAATGCTTATTAAAACAAATTGATGTACTAGACATATATGTTATATCGTATAGATATATAGAAAATAGATAGTTGGATGGACGAACAGACAGATAATAGATAGATAGATAGATAGTCAAACAAAACATTAATAACAAACACCGTAAGAAAACATAGTTTCCGAATTTTCGCCCATAGGGCTTCGTCAGGGTTTATTAGACTGAAGAAAACAAAACTCAGTCTATCTTAGATAGATAGATATTAGATAGTTCAGAAAGATGGTCTGCGTCGGTGTGGTGAATAGAGATTTTTGTCTCTAGATATTAGATAGATTGATTTATTGTTCATTTTCAAATAGACAAATGTGTTCTTCCGGCTTATCTACAAATTTTCTTTCAAATATGATACAACATTTGAAATGTGTAAACCGGCCAGCTCATATGTGACCTTACACAACAAAACGACCGTTATGTCGCTGTAGTAGTTTCTCTTTTATTAACTAAAATAGTCAAATTATGTTCAAAATATGAGATTTAGGATTTTGGTATTTCCTAAATAAGCATATCTTAATCTACCTTCTGGGAAATTTTGAGCTTCAGAAATCATGTTTAAATATTAATTTTTCATTTAATAAATGTGATCTTGCCCATGAATAGCCGCCCGTTTCTCCCTTATTTTAAAGATGCATCAGCCATATTCCATATCTTTGGCATTCATTTTGAAATGGTTTGCTTACCATACTGACCGGCGTAATCGCCGCATACTTTTTCCTGCAAAGTTGGGGTGCGGCGCGTACGCGGCGCGTACGCGGCGATAGTCAAATTTTCACTTTTCACCGGCCTCAAAACAACACATTTCAGCAGGTGTGGGACTATTTGTTGTATTGCACTGTATTGTTTTGCGTGATAAAACATTATAAAGCCAAATTGTCTACGTTTACCCTGGCCTAGAATAGTATTTCACCTTTTTTGCTGATATTTGCTAAATCCGATACGTTTTTAACTTCGAAGTTACGAAACAAACTACCACTGCCAGCGCCGTGCTTGCCTGCCATCGATCTACGTGCGTTATGGATGCATTGCATTGCACAGTAGTACAGGGGGTTTATATTCACTTGGTCTAATACCACTTGGTCCAATCATCAGTTCGTCTAACTTCACTTCGGCTAAACCTATTTGGTCTAATCATCACTAGGTCTAATGCCCATCTAGGCAACTGCCGTTTCGTCTAATCACCAAATGGGCTAATTGTCACTTCGTCTACCTTTTTTTTCTCCTCGTTTCGTCTATTATCACTTCGTCTAATACCAGTTCGTCTAATTCTCAGTTAGGCTACTCTTCACTTGGTCCATATGCAATTGGTCTAATTAACGTTTGGTCTATAACCATTTGGTCCAATACCATTTCGTCTAATACCATCAGGTCTATTTTCCACTTGGTCTAAAAGCAGTTCGTCTAACGACCATTTAGTCTAATTCCCATTTGGTCTAATGACCATTTAGTCCAATTCCCATTTGCTCTAATGGCCATTTAGTCTAATTCCCATTTGGTCTAACGATCGCCCACACTGACCTGTGTGGTGGCCACCGCCTGTATACCGTATACCGTATGAACGATTCCATAAGGCTGTAATTATGGTTACAGTCCGTTATTCGGAAGGTTCGTTATTCCGAAGGTTCGTTGATCCGAAAATAAAATCGAGTTCGTTATTCTGAAGGTTCGTTAGTCCTAAAATGAATACGACGTAGAAAAGAATTTGATTTTTTGAATTTGAATGTTGCCTAAAAAAACAACTGGTATACCCCCCCCCCCCCCCCCCCCCCCCCCCGCAGGCATCAATAGTCTTACACATATCTACAACAGTCTCAAAGAAAAAAAAAGAAAAAATACTTTGGCAAGGACTCTCAAGTAGTTTGTCACCTATTTTCCAATGCTTAAATAAAGACAATTTGACTTTTTGACTACAGAGAGGAGCAAACATGAATCACAGGTTAACATTAAGATATTTAACAGGCATTTATAACATTATGTTTTCACAAAATATAATTGTATTACACTCGTTATTTAGTGGTAATTTTTAACTTGTCTAGTTTCGTACGGGTGCATGGGGGTGCAGCCCTTGAAATACATCAACATAAAATAACACACTATATAACAATTAAAATGTGGTCAGACCCCCTCTTTCAACACCCATATCATATCAAACTTCCATTAGACCAAATGGGCATTAGACAATGTGGGCATTAGACAATGTGGGCATTAGACCATGTGGGTATTAGCCCAAGTGGGACATTAGTGGGAGTAGACCAACTGTCAATTAGACCAAACGGGAAGTTGATGAAATCTGGATATAGCCGAAGTGGGTATAGCCCTAATGGATATTAGACGTGGTGGTATTAGACCAATAGAATATTAGACAATCTGGTGATTAGACGAAATGGCATTAGACTAAGTGGTTTTGGACCAAGTGGATATTAGACGATAAGGGTATAGCCCAAATGGTTATTAGACGAACCGGCTATTGGACCAAGTGGTTGTAGACGAAATGGGTTTAGACTATGTAGGATTAGACGAAGTGGATATTAGACCAAGTGGGTTTAGACCAAGTGGGGGTTTACCGTACAGGGTTCGCTGTAGTACAGTGCAGTAGGTACTAGAGTACGGTTCGGACATTTTGATCGAGATGGTACATCGTAACTCGTAGCTTGCATACAGTGTGCATGGCAGTTAAATACCGCGATTGCGAGAAATGTTACACGCCGCCGATTCCCTGCTTAAATTTGGAGAATTTTCCCCGCCGATTTTCTTGTTTTCGGCCGTTATTCCCGTTTTTTTGTCGCCAGTTTCCCTAGCGCACCTTTCTCCCACTTTTTTTTTTCAATTTCAATGCTCAAAGTCGGCATGGGGCGTTTACGCGGCTGCGGCGATTCCGCCGGTCAGTACGGTAGTCCAAATATGACAAATTATATACCATTTTAAAGGTAATGGCGTCTATTTTAATGTTATATGACAATCAGCAAAATCAGTTTTCCCGACTTATTGGTCGTTTTGTGATGCAAGGTCACATATATTCATTAATAATATTCAGAAGCATGGAAGGCTTCAATATTTCACCATATTTTGTATCAATTTATGTTATTGTCTTTACTTGTTTGATAGGAAAATAACATGGTTAGTGAAGAGGAGATGAAGGAACGAGCAGCGGAGATCATCACATGTAACCAAGATTTCAGGTGAGACGATATACCCAATCTATGTGACCAGGGGGGTGTTTCACAAAGATCCTAAGTTAAACTTAACTCTAAGTTTGACCTAACTATTATGGAAAGCCATTTGCAGCCTTGGAATAAAACATATCTAAAAGCAAGAATGCAAGTATTTTAGACTTAAATACACTTTACATCAAGAACTTGAAATCTCTATGATAATAGAAAATATTATTATGATTTGCATCAACATTTGATGACTTTTAACTAAACTTTTTCAAAAATTATACAAAGCAACTAACAGCTTTCCATAGAGTTAAGTTCTACTTAGGAGCTTTGTGAAACACCCCCAGTCCCAATTCATCTTTGATAGACCTGGGCCCGTTGCAGAAAGAGATACAATCGATTGTAAGTTACGATTGATCGTAAGTCAGAAAATCTACGCGTTTCAACCAATCAGATACGCGCATCTAGAACACGTGATCTGACTTACGATTAATTGCAACTTACAATCGATTTTATCTCTTTCTGCAACGGGGCCCTGTACTGAATCTTAAAGGGATCTAGTAACTTTGTTGACATGTGCAAAAAGTGATGAATGGTTGATGCAATGTATATTATTGTTATCTCATATGTCCAAAGGGTATTGTGTGAAAATTTCAAGTCAAATGGACATTGCATGGCCAAGTAATGAGCGAAATGCAAAGTGATATTCAATAACTCACTGCACTCACTTTGTACACAGAAGAAAAACTCGCCCGGAGTTTTTCTTATCTGAATACATCGATCGTACATATCTTTGTAACGAAAGGGAAATTTGAAAAACCGAAACCTGTCCCATGATTTTATTGTTAATACGAATACAACAAGGTATGAGGGAACCGCTAGAATGAAAAATTTATTTTGAGGATTTGGACAATGTTACTAAGTCCCTTTAACCATAGAGTTAATACACGACCCACCAGGTTCCTGAAGGCAAGGGGTTAATAACCTTTTTTTTAAATGTCAAATCAAGAAAATTAAACATGTTTAGGAAGAGTGCTACATTTAACACTTTCATACAATGTTTAAAAATTTGTCTTTTCTTCAAATTCTAGTCTCCTGGGCCCAGGGGCCCGATTACAAACTAGCGACAATTACCATTGGGAATTAGCATCATTGGCTCTAACTCATCGATGTCAATATGCTAGAATAACCTAAAAACTCAAAATAACATATAAACCGAGCACTCATACATCCCTAACTCGTTCAATCTTAAAGAGATCAGTGGAACTTGGGCTGATCCTGGTTCATGTTTGAGCTCTCGCCCCCCAGATCCCTGAAACAAAGAAAAACAATACAATTTATGTTATATTTTGTTTCCATTTTGAGCCAGTGGGGAAATAAGCATTGATCAATGAAATTTGGTGGCCCAAAACTAATTTTGTAGTGGCCCTGGGCCAACTGGCCTGTGCTAGTTTCAAGCATTGTATAATTTGTATAATAAATATAAGTTTGTTTTTTTCTTCTTCCTTTTAATTTTGTGAGACAGTCAGATTTGGGCTGATGGAATGAACCATGGCAAGCGACACCTGGGCAAGCTGCGCCGATTAGGAAAGGAGATATTTGAAGTTCTCAATGAACTTACCAGAGCGGAAAAGGAAGAGTAAGTCCTATTAAATACAATGAAGTGTCTGACCAATAAACATTAGAGATGATTAAACGAGTTCTGGGGGTGTTCCCACTTCCCACAAAGAGTTGCTATCAGTTGCAAAGTTGCAATTAAGCAAAAGTCTGAAATTAGGAAAGGAGATATTTGAAGTTCTCAATGAACTTATCGAGCGGAAGGGAAGAGTAAGTCCTATTACATACAATGAAGTGACTGACCAATAAACATTAGAGATGATTAAATGAGTTCTGGGGGTGTTTTCACAAAGAGTTGCTATCAGTTGCAAAGTTGCAGTTAAGCAAAAGGAGATATTTGAAGTTCTCAATGAACTTATTGAGCGGAAAGGGAAGAGTAAGTCCTAATACAATGAAGTGTCTTAGCAATAAACATTAAAGATGATTAAATGAGTACTGGGGGTGTTGCCAAAAAGAGTTGCTATCAATCGCAAAGTTGCAATTAAGCAAAAGTCTGAAATTAGGAAAGGAGATATTTGAAGTTCTCAATGAACTTATTGAGCGGAAAGGGAAGAGTAAGTCCTAATACAATGAAGTGTCTTAGCAATAAACATTAGAGATGAGTTCTGGGGGTGTTCCCACAAAGAGTTGCTATCAGTTGCAAAGTTGCAATTAAGCAAAAGTCTGAAATTAGGAAAGGAGATATTTGAAGTCCTTAATAACCTTACTCGAGCTGAAAAGGAAGAGTAAGTCCTATTAAATACAATGAAGTGTCTGACCAATACACATTAAAGATGATTAAATAAGTTCTGGGAGTGTTTCCACAAAGAGTTACTATCAATTGCAAAGTATCAATTAAGCAAAAGTCTGAAATGAGGATACATTAAACATCAAAGATGATTAAATGAGTTCTGGGGGTGTTTCCAAAAAGAGTTGCTAAAAACAAAAGGCTGAAAATGCGCCTTAATGCATAAATCAAATAAGCTCAATTGAGCATATTACTGACCAGCATTTAGGATTTTTGTTTAGGATACAATATGAGATTTACAAATGATAGCGGTGAAAAATATTTGAATGAACTCGCATTTTTTCTCTCGCTTGTAGTGATAGTGATGAGAGCGATGCCAGCAGCCATCAGGTGACCCAGTCTCAGCCAATCAACAAGCTCGCCCTCCTCAAGCAGAAGGCTAAGCGATCGCAGCAACCAGCATCTGGTAAATAATCTTTTTTTGAAAAAAATTTAAACCTGTTTTAGCGCTCACCTGTCTATAACAGGAAACCTGCCTATATAGGCCACTAAAAGAGATGTCAAACCTGTTGTAATACCGGTCACCTGCCTATAGTGGTCAGCAAAAGAGATATAAGTCAAAGTTGTCTTAGCGACCACCTGTCTACAGCAGCTAACCTGCCTATAGAAAAGCAGCAGCTCAAGGAATCAAGTTCTTCAAATGTATGATATAAAAGTAATTGTTGTCTGATTCCACACACAGATGAGCAGACGCCCAAAGAGACTGAGAACTGGAAGGTTGCCGCTAAGGATGTGGAAGCATCGCTGGAATCCGCCTGTAGGATGGCCCGCACCAACCAGGATCGCACAAGTATGAGCATTTTTAGTTCTCAAGTGTCGTTTAAAACTCTCCGATATATATTTTGCGGTCCTACTAATTAGCGCGAACAAGTGTGAAGTACTGCGAACAAGCACAAACAGGATTTCAGGATTTCATATGCGAATAAATTTGTTCGCAGTAAATCCCGTTCGCGCTTGTTCGCAGTAATTAGTAATTGAGTGCAGCAATTACTAATTACTGCGAACAAGTGCATGCTATGCGAATGGGAAATTTGTTCGCAGTAAATCGCTTTGCACTTCTTCGCGCTTGTTCGCAGTACTTCGCACTTGTTCACGCTAATTAGTAGGACCCTATATTTTGCCCTGACAACACAGTGAATAAGTAATAAACCAGGTTCCTGTATGAGAAAATGATTTTAAAACTATTAGATATCAGGATTTTAGAGAAGTGGAAGTTTGCCATTATGGATGAGGAAAGATCAACGAAATCTGCTTGTAGAATGGCTTGCGCCAACCAGGATCCCACAAGTATGAGCAATTTTTGTGCAACCCTCTGAGTGCAAAATTGAAGGGGACCACCGCGCAAAGAACAACACAGGCTTGTATGTTTTGGTACCAATATTGAATAGATGTCCAACACTTTGCAGAGGGTTGCGTAATTCATAAACAATTAGATTAATCACCCAAAACTTACAGAACCAACAGGGCCTTTGGTTCCATAAGTGGGGATCGAACCTATAACCTGATTACTAGATAGGCTATCCGAATTGGATTCTAAAGTAAATGCATTATAGCCTGGAAAACTGATGTTAATTGTTTCTTTCTTCTTCTTAAAAATTTGTTTAAATTTATCGTCATGAAGTGATGGGAAATATAATTGTTTCTTTCTTCTTTTGAAAAATTTGTTTAAATTTATCGTCATGAAGCGATGAGAAATGCGATGAAGAGGTTCATGTTCATGGCCCTGGCGATGGAGAGACGCAACCAGGAGAACAACCAACTGGCTCAGAAAATCCTGGACTGTGAGGTAAGTAGCACATGACACAATGGCGTAGCTACAGGGAGTCTGGGGAGGGGGGGGGGGGGAGGTCACATGCCCCCAATATTTTGACAAAAACAGTAAAAACCATAAGAGGAATCTCCTTTTTGTTAACGCATAGTGTGCCCCTCTTTTCAGTCAGACCCTGCTATGCCATCGTAATGTCATTATTGAACACCTTAAAGGGACTTAGTAACATTGTCCAAATCCTCAAAATAAAATTTTTATTCTAGCGGTTCCCTTATACATTGTTGTATTTGTATTAACAATAAACTCACGGGACAGGTTTCGGTTTTTCAAATTTCCCTTTCGTTACAAAGATATGTATGATTGAAGTATTCAAATAAGAAAAACTCCGGGCGAGTTTTTCTTCCGTGTACAAAGTGAGTGCAGTGAGTTACTGAATATCACTTTGCATTTTCGCTCATTACTTGGCCATACAATGTCCATTTGACTTGAAATGTTCACACAATACCCTGTGGACATGTGAGATAACAACAATATACATTGCATCAACCATTCATCACTTTTTGCACATGTCAACAAAGTTACTAGATCCCTTTAATACGTTTATAAAATAAAGACTTATCATTCTATATGAGTTTAATAATAATATAGAACACTTATAATAATGAGCCATGACTCTAGTACACTATTCTCAGGCGCGATAGGAAGTGAAAAAGAAAGGAAAGGAGAGAGAAAGAGAAATCTAGTCCCTAATCGAATGCTAATTTAAACAAAATTGTCTTTATACCTTTTCACCTGCCAACGATTGAAGTTTTGGTAGGCCTACTGATAACATATTACATTCAGGGAGCGCAGATTTCTATAGGGTTTATATAATCTAACCAAATCTAATATGTATTTGAGGAGAACGGCCATTTAGAGCTTTCCATGTCATAAGAAGGATTTTGTACATTAACCATTTGATTTTCTTATCCTTATCAAATTATTCTCATCAGGTTTCAACACTTTGATATGACAAATTGTAATTTCCTGGAACATCCGCTAAATAAAATATCCATAGTCAAAAACGCAGTTCACATCATACTTATTTGGAAAGAAATTGAGTATTTTGTCATTGGCAATAGTGCTCGTGAACATTGGTGAAGGTTTTTATCTTGTCTTTCAAGAGGTATAGATTTAGATTGAGTTAAATTAAACAGCAATCTCAAGAAGTGTGACATCAAGAAATGTACAATTACACTTACAATGGTAGTAAAACTTTTTTTTAAATGAGATGAATTGTTTTTAATTTTTTATTTTAAACTACATGTAAGTCTTTTACTATTGTCTTGTGATAGGTCAAGATCAATCATGTGACCAAGACGAACGAGAAGATTGAGATTGAGTCGAAGAAGAAAGCGCAGCGACTGGAGACGGCGGAGAATCTGATCAAGAAAGCCAATGACAAAATAGTAAGACATCTATTTTTTAACCTGTTCCCCAATAGATTTTACAAACCACATAGAGTTAATACAAGACGTACCAGGTTCCTGTAGGCAATGACTTAAATGAGAATTTTAGTCTTTTACATCTTTAAAATGTTTCCAAACTAGTAGATTGATTACATTAGCTTTAATAACTCCCTTGGGACCCTTGTGACCATTGTGAATCAACCATTCCAATACTGATACTTGTTTGATTTAATCATTTGTTTTAGTAATTGTTTGTATATTTATAGGTGTTGTACAACAAAATCAATATTCACAATGTTACAATAAACTGACCCTTGTAGCCATTTGATTTTCTGTGATCAGAAAATGAATGATTTTTCGGGTTTTCTGTTCATCGTGTTAACATGCTTCAGAGACAAGTCAAACAACTTTCAGTTACATTAATCAAATTTCTGCATTCTTGTTTTCCTATATATTTGCCCTTTTCTGTTATATTTGATCTTTTTTGTTTGTCTCTGCGTGTAGGCCGAATCGCAGGCTAAGGTCAAAGAAGCAAAGAGAGAAACAATGTCCGTCAAAAATGATCTCATGGAAGCGAAGGCTGCCCTCAGTGTTGATTCACCTGGTGCCACTGCGAGGACCAAAGTTCTGGAGAGCGAGAAAGGTTGGTTTATCCAAATTTTCAATTTCCTCATTTTGTCATCGTCAGTTTGAAAATCTACTGACTACTGGTCAGACCATCAAAATATGACTCGTTCAGTTTTGCTAGCCTGAAAGATGATTATATCTTTTATATTATTAAATCGTATATAAACAAAATTAATATTATTATTTTATTATTATTATTATAAATATGATCATCATCACTATCATCATCATTATCATCATCATCATCATCATCACCATCATCGTCGCCATCATCATCACCGTCACCATCAACTGCATCATTATCATCATCATCATCGTCACCATCATCATCACCATCATCACCATCATCGTCATCATCATCGTCATCATCATCATCATCATCATCATCAACATCATCAGTTTGAAAATCTACTGATTACTAGTCAGACCATTAAAATATGACTCGTTCAGTTTTGCTAGCCTGAAAGATGATTATATCTTTTATATTATTAAATCGTATATAAACAAAATTAATATTATTATTTTATTATTATTATTATAAATATGATCATCATCACAATCATCATCATTATCATCATCACTATCATCATCATCATCACCATCATCATCATCATCATCATCACTGTCACCATCAACTTCATCATTATCATCATCATCATCATCATCATCATCATCATCATCATCTTCACCATCTTCACCATCATCATCATCATTATTCAATGTGCTCTTTCTGTGGTCTTTCCTCAGATGAAGCCGTGCAAAAGATCAAAGATCTTTCGGCAGAGATAGAGCGGATGGAGGATCAATACAAGACCACCACGGAGAAACTGGAGTTCAAAGCCAACGACGAACAGGTAAGTTAGGCATTTGCATTCCTTTAGGATGCCTGCCAAGTGCCTACAGATTTTTTGTTTTGGTACTTATCGAAAGTTATCGAATTAATGAAGTTATTGAGTTATTGAATTTTAGACTGATCGTACACAAAACAAATATCAGTAACCCAAATGCTTTGTTCTGTAAAACTATTGTGTGTTTTTATATGTCAATAAACTGAATATATATAAGTAGAATCATGCTATAGCTATGATTTTTGTTTGTGTGTTTGAATCAATAGTGTAACAGGCTTGGAGATGATATTGTATATAATATGAACATATTGAACATATTGGCCCAAATTCTCATCAGTGGCTCATCATAGTATAGTCGGTCATCAGCCAAATTGTGTCCTGGATCATCCAGGACATTATATTGCTGGTGACCAGTTACACTATGACTCAATTTCAAAGGGCTCATTGTCCTGATGCCTGTAAGCAGAACTCAAGCAGAACTGGATAATGAAAGGAAAGAATAAGAATATCTCCAGTTGGCGAATAGCAACAAGACAATTGGTCTGCAGGTGCAAAATGTTTTAACTGGTTACCGGTAGTCTTTGTCTGTTTTTAGCTCATCCGGCCCGAAGGGCCCGATGAGCTTATGCCATGCCGTGGCGTCCGTCGTCCGTCCGTCCTTCCGTCCGTCCGTCCGTCCGTCCGTCCGTCCGTCCGTCCGTCCGTCCGTCCGTCCGTCCGTCCGTCCGTCCGTCCGTCCAGAGTTTTCAAAATGCTTCTTCTTCGTTATTTTTCAACCGATTTTGATTCTGATTGTTTCATAAGATAGGGCTAGGAGGGGGATTTAAAACTTCTACACAGAATCGTGAAATTCATTATATATGCTAATTTATGCAAATTTATTCAAAATCACAAAAAATGCTTCTTCTCCTTCATTTCTTGACCGATTTTGATTTGGTTTGCTTTATCTGGTAGAGCTAACTTTGGTACACTAAACTTCTACACAGAATTTTGAAATTTTTCTCCATTAATTAATTATGGTAATTTATGCAAATTTATTCCAAAAATCACAAAAAATGCTTCTTCTCCTTCATTTCTCGACCGATTTTGATTTGGTTTGCTTTATCTGGTAGAGCTAACTTTGGTACACTAAACTTCTACACAGAATTTTGAAATTTGTCTCCATTAATTAATTATGGTAATTTATGCAAATTTATTCCACAAATCACAAAAAATGCTTCTTCTCCTTCATTTCTCGACCGATTTTGATTTGGTTTGCTTTATCTGGTAGAGCTAACTTTGGTACACTAAACTTCTACACAGAATTTTGAAATTTTTCTCCATGAATTAATTATGGTAATTTTTTATTTATTTATTTATTTATTTATTTATTTATTCATTTATTTTTATTATTTATTTATTTATTTTTATTTTTATTTTTTTTTATTTATTTTTTTTTTTTATTTATTATTTTTTTAATTTTATTTATTTATTTTTTAAAATTAATTTTTTTTTTTTTTTTTTCCATGTCCCTTCTGGGGCGTCAAATCTATATTTTTTTCACTCTATTTTTTTTTTTATTAATTTTTATGTCCCTTCCAGGGCATCACATTTTTATTTTTTGACCAGTTGAAAAGTGTACCACATGAAATTTGCGATATTTGATGTTGCGAGATGCCGGATGAGCGCTACGTCATTGACGTTCTGGTTTATTAAGCCAGGCTCAAGTTGAGCCACTGATGAGAATTTGGGCCATTATTATCATTGTTGCTGTGGCATGAAGATGGGAATAAACTGGCCAGGAAAGAGTTAAAGGGGACCACCAGGCAAAGAACAACACATTAGCATATGTTTTGGTACCGTTTTGTAATATCAAATACATGTAGCTACCAAACATTTTGCAAAGGGTTGTGTAATTCATAAACAAAGCAATTAATTTCCACCACTTACGGAACCACTACGCGCCAATGCTATTCACGCGTACGTTTGTAGACAATAGAATCCCAGGCGATTCGTTCGCTCTGCACACATTAGTCTTCGCAATTCAGACCGCATGAACGCATGCTTCAGAATGGTGATGCGTTTTCAAAAAAAAAAATTTCTGGAAACATATTTTTGTGAACTTATTGATGGAATGGAATACTTAAGATGTTACCTTTCATTTTTAAGAATATTATTTTTGGGTGGTGGTACCCTTTCACATCCTCTATTAGTTGATTGTGTTCTATGCATCCTCCTTTGTTTCAGGACACTGCAAAGAAGTTGGAGAGGGTTGTTAAGAACCTGGAGGCAGAGCTACGGGAAGCCTTGCGTAAGTTTCCATTTGTTCAAGACTTACATACCAACTGATACAAGTACAATAGTACAATCACTAATGTTTATTATATCTTCTGGCACTGGTCATTTCTATACCACTGAGATTTCAATAAGCCCATTAGTGAGTTGAATATACTACCTTATGCAGTCGTGATCTGCACTATTGCAATCAGAATATTAAACTGGTAAATAGCTTGTTTTAGATACTGCATATTTTGTATGCCTCCGCAACGAAGTAGCCAGAGGCATTGTGTTTTCGGGTTGTTGATGGGAAGAACCAGGCCAACTCTATCAGGAACCTTAGGAACCTAAGGAACCAATCAGATAATTACCTATTAACCTTTGCTTGATTAATCATGATTCTGTTATCAGAGGCACAAGAGGAATTTGCCCACCAGCTCGACCTGGCCGAGTTTCAGAAGAATGATGGGAAGAACCAGGCCAACTCCCTGAGGGAGCAGTACAGGAACCAGATTAAGGACCTCAAGAAAGATGTGAGTGGAATGTGATTCTAAGAAAGCAATTTAGTTCCCAAAATGTTTCTGCTATTTTGAGGATGTTAATTTTTTATTTAACTGATAGTCATGTCCAGTATGCACATTGTACATGTACATTTATTGTGATTACTCTTTTTTGGGGGTTTTATCTGGGGGAAGCCTTTGATAGGTCAATGGCGTCGATCTACTTCTCCCTCCACAATTTGAATATTGTTACATTATAGATTTTGTGTATATCTGTACGGTACTATTTCACATACATTATACTGTATGTATGTTTTTATTCAAATTTATGGAAATAAACAAAGCGTAATGAAATGAAATTAAACAAAAAGAGTCCCCTTTGAATACTGTCCTTGTCTTTGATTTCACTTGTTAGTTAGGCTTGAAAACCAGCAACAGAAAATAGAAATTGACGCTTATCTGTGAAAAAGGGTTGATAAATAGAAATATCTAATATATGTGACCGGCTATAGCAAAACCCGGCACTTGTCGGTAATTCATGTTTTGAAGAAATGGGCATTTAAGTTCACATAATGTGGGTAAATTAAAGACCTACATGTATGATTGCAAAATTGAAACAATCATATCTTCGCCAATTATTGACCAATTAGTTAGAACAAAGCATCAAATGAAAGCTTGTGATGAGGCCTTTGAAATGGTATGAACATATACATTTTGATTTTGACCGACAAGTGCCGGGTTTTGCTATAGCTGGTCACATATTGTCCCACATAATAATATCTACATGTACATGTACATGTACATGTATGTAGGCAAGCTTGAATAGCAGATGATATTTAATATCATATTTAATGTGACATATAATTCATTCATGTTATAGCACGAGTGTTTATCCCTTACTTTTTTCTAGTATTTACATACCTACATGTACATACAATGTAGATGATGATTATATCCATGGACTTCAATCTGTTGACATTTTTATTTTTTGTAGCTTGATGACCTCCACCGAGAGATCTCTAACAAGAAAGCAGAGCTGGATTCCAAGGAGGTCATGGTAGAAAAACAAGTAAGTAATCCTGGGGGGGGGGGGGGGGGGGTGGGGGGGGCGGTTGTTTCACAAAGATCCGACCAAGTCAGACTCAATTCCAAGTTGGACCTATCTATTATGGAAAGCGGTTAGTTTCTTTGTAAAATTGTTGGAGCAGGTAGTTCTTTTAAAAGGCATACATTTTGATACAAATCAGTAATATTTGTCATTATCAAATAATGAGCCTTCAATTTATTGATATAATGATGTATGAGGGTCAACATATTTACTTCCTATTAGTATTTTAGTATCCCTATGTGTTGTAGTAATTTGTAAATGTGATGAACCTATATCGCTAGTGATATTCGTTTGTCTCGCAATGTATGGTCAAACTAGGAATCTAACAGATCATGACGTTTCGTATGCCGCTGCAATACTTTGTCAAATGCGGTTTTATGCTCTACCGTGGCTCCAAAACACACTCTCGCATGAGCGAGTGCGTTCCTGATAGGTCAGCAACGGACCCGTCTATTCACGTGAACATTATTCGTTAATTTGCATTGCATTAAAACTGATTCATAAAACCTTTCCAATTGGTGTAAGTGTCCAATGTGCGTATTAAACATAGCATTGCAACAGCTAAAAAGCTTGATGCTGATTGGCTGTTGCCATAGTAGTTGCAATATTTGCACATGTACAAAAACTGGAAAAGTTTTACGAAACGGGCCCCAGAAGATAAGAATTTTCGTTCCATATAGCAAAGAAATTCAATTGCTGTATTTCATTTAAACCTTTTTGTTGATTTTCTTGCACTTTTGAATATGTTTTCAGGATCAGACGATCGTGGAGCTGACCCGACAGCTGAAGGAGGCCCAAAAGGCTCCAGGGAAGGTCAAGGAAGCGCCCGTTGGAAACGACACCACCGCCAAATTCAAGCAGCGCCTGAACAGCGTCAAGGGGGACTATGAACAAGAGATCAACAAGCTCAAAGACTACCTGGACAAAGAGAAACACAGGTCAGTATCAAAGGTCATCATAGGTCATATCGGTGCATAGGTTAACAGACTTTAATATTTCAGGAGTTATGAGATAAGACACATCAGGCCAGTTCAAACAGCAACTGAACAGCATCAAGGGGGACTATGAACAGGAGATCAAGAAGCTCAAAGACTACCTGGACAAAGAGAAACACAGGTCAGGGTAAAAGTTCAAAGGTCAGGGTCAAATTTCAAAGGTCATACTGTACCCTTCAAATAAAAAATAACAATACAAACAAATGATTTAAAAATCCAATGGCAATATATGAGAGAGCATTTGGAATAGGGTTCCTTTTATGATAGACTTCCTCTTAAACACTCATACACGCAATGCAAAAAATAAAAAAATACATACAAACAACACATTTTTAAAATATACTAAAAATACAAAAGATAGAGACTGACTAGTTTCAAGGGAGACTATGAACAGGAGATCAACAAATTCTAAGACTACCGTGACAAAGCGAAAAAACAGTGACGGTCAAAGTTCAAAGTTCAAAGGTCAACAACAAACTCATAGACTACCAGGACAATGTTTGCAAATATTTATATGGACAAATACATATATAACAATTTAACAAGTTCTTGAATGGACAATATAAAATTTACTTGAATATTTCCAGGAACCTTGCGGACAAGCGACGTCAGGAGCAGGACACCAATATGCACCTGACTAACATCCACAAAGAGAGCGTCCACCTGATGAGATCCATCAACCGCTTCAAAGAGAGCATCGCAATCATTTTGGAGAAAGAAGGTAGGTTTAGGGGTATATTTTGGGTCGGAAACAGATAAACAAAAATGTTCCATAAGAAGATTTATTTCAAAGGAATATTTGCTCATCAGATGTCAAGAGAAGTTTGAAAATGAAAGAATGAAGATTTTTTTTAAATGAAGCAACATCCACAAAGAAAGCGTCCACCTGATGAGATCCATCAACCGCTTCAAAGACAGCATCGCAATCATTCTGGAGAAAGAAGGTAAGTTTGGTGGTAGATTTGGGAGTCGGAGCAGATAAACAAAAATGGTCCATAAGAAGATTAGCTCATCAGATGTCAAGTGAAGTGTGAAAAGATCATTTTTTGGAACAATTTTTAAAAGAATGAAGCAACATCCACAAGGAGAGCGTCCACCTCATGAGATCCATCAACCGCTTCAAAGACAGCATCGCAATCATTCTGGAGAAAGAAGGTAGGTTTAGGGGTAGATTTTGGGTCGGAGCAGATAAACAAAAATGTTCCATAAGAAGATTTATTTCAAAGGAATATTTGCTCATCAGACGTGAAGTGTGAAAAGATCATTTTTGGGAACAATTTTTAAAAGAATGAAGCAACATCCACAAGGAAAGCGTCCACCTCATGAGATTCATCAACTGCTTCTGGAATTCTGGAAAAAGAATGTAGGTTTCAAGAAAAATCAATAAGTTTGGAACAGATTTTAAAGAAGAAAAGATTGGTTTTTAATTAAGGAATGTGTACTGTACATGTATATCTCTCTAAAAAAGGAAGGTTGATACATTTGATAAGATCAGTTATTTTGTGAAGCAAGAAATGTTAAGTGTGGGAAATTGTCCATCTTTATATGAGATCCATCAGCCACTTTATGGACAGCATGTGCCTGATTCATGCCTTTACTTGCGCGTTTCATGTATCTAGTTCCATGTTTAGTTGTGTTACTTGTCAATGGCTTATGTTCAATGGCTTGGACTACTCGTCCAAAATGACTGTTCTTGGTATCGTTTTTCATTTGAAAGGACACTATCTGGTAGACACAATCATTTTGTTACTATATTTTGGGAAGTGCCCCGTTCCGTTTTTTTTAGGCCACCCTGTATAAAAGCTCATTTTGTTGTTGTTTTTGTTAGAGTTAATTTCACCTTTTTTTCCCTCTCTCAGGTTTACTCGATACAGCACACGAGATCAGACAGATGGAGAGTTTGGTGATTGATGAGGTTTGTATAAAACTTTTGTATTTTCCTCTAAAATTCCGGAAATTTCTCCTAACTTTGTAACTGAAATCAGAACATCATAAATATTTGGTGTTAGTTGTCAGAGATGGTTAATGAAATTTTCATTATAATATTTCCTGGATGTATTAAACGTGGTTTGTATTGAACTGTATTAAACATAGTTTGTATTTAACCATATTAAAATAATAATAATATATTACATTTGTATAGCGCTTAATACAATGTTTCTAAGCGCATTATTATTACCCTTGGTCATCAGGTACAGGTCAAACCCGCACAATTATCTTGCGCACCGTCTCAACTCCCTGCGGAGCATACTAGCCCAGCTGCCCAATGGGCGCTAAAGGCTAATTAACACCCGACCAAGTACCCATTTATACTCCTGGGTAGAGAGCAGCAATGTGGATTAATTGTCTTGCTGAAGGACAAACGGAGTGGGCTGGGTTCGAACTCGAAATTGCGCGCTCTACCAATCTTGCCACACCACGTCCACAAGAGGTTCATATTCATCTATATTCTTGTGATCTCCTTGCACAGTGTTGAGTATAGGAACGAGAAGGGCCAATATACAAAGTATATCTTGTATTAATTACTCTTCAGCATTCTTACTTTCTGTTTGCTTTTTTTATTTTTTTATTTTTACAGAAAGTGACAACCGACATCAGAAGGATCATGAACCAAATGGCAGGCAGTGCAGTAGAATGTAAGAATCACTAATTGTAGTAACGTCACACCTCTGGGGGGCGTTTCACAAAGATTCTGGGTTGAACTAAACTCTAAGCTGGACCTAACAATTATGGAAAGCCATTTGTAGCCTTGGAATAAACAACATTCAAAGCAAATCAAAATACTATAAAAAATAAGTATTTGAAACTTCCAACAAAAATGTATATCAATAACTTCAAGACTCCTGGATAATAACAAATTTACTGATTTTATCACACTTGATGCCTTTTCAAAAGAACCTTTTGAAAAACTTTTACAAAGAAACTAATGGCTCTTCATAAGTGTTAGTTCCAACTTAGAGTTAAGTTCAACTTTGGATCTGTGTGAAACAACCCCCGACTCTGGCCACCACCTGTCTACAAAGACATTGGCCCGTATTCACAAAGGAGGTTTGTAGGAGGTCTGTACAAACCATGGTTTATCCATGGTCTACATCTATGGAGTGCTGCTCGTATACAAGTAAAACAATTCATAATTTCTAATGATATGACTGTTGGTGCTTGCTAACCAGCAAATTTCACCTTGTGAGAAGACAAACATTTATTTGGTGCATTTTGTAAATGTGTACCATCAACATTGTTAAAAAGTAAGGAATTTATACATTCTTTCTCCATCAGTTTACAAATGGCACTCCATAGATGTAGACCATGGATAAACCATGGTTTGTACAAACCTCCTACAAACCTCCTTTGTGAATACGGGCCCACATGTTTATTGAGACCAGCAATCTTGACTCTCTGAGAAGTAGTTTGCATGTAAACAAAACCCTTCTCTAATTCCATTTAAAGGGGAGCCAAACGCTTGCATTTTCGCTTACTGCTACTGATAAGTTCAGAATTCCTGTCACTTCTTGTCGTATAATTATTTCCTCTTGGTTATCACTAGTAATGGAAATAATCAATGTTTTTTTAAAAACCAATATTATCTGTTTTGATTGAATGCTGGAGGCTGCAAGGTTTTCAACTGTACCATATAAAATGTCATCTGACCTTGCACTAACAAAATGGGTTATGTAATCACTGACATAGCAGCAGATTCAACAACAGCGGTTATATAGCCTGCTTTTGTAAGTGCATGTTCAGGTGCGCTCATATGATGTTTCAGGCGGTACCGTAGGAAAACATGGCAGCCTCCAGTTGTCAGTCAAATAAAATTATAAAATTATCATTTGACAAAGTATTGCAGTAGCATACGAAACGTCATGATCGTTTAGATTCCTAGTTTGACCATACATTGCGAGACAAACGAATATCATTAGCGATATTATTTCCGATAAAATTATAGTGGTTGTAAAAAATTTATTATATCCATTATTAGTGATACCCAAGAGGAAATATAATGTACAACTAGAAGTGACACGAATTCTGCACTTATCAGTTACAGCAAGCTAAAATTCTAGCATTACATTTCCCAGTACCCTCTCCCATCCTAAGAAAGTAGCCATGTGTGTATGTTTCCCCCTGTTTTCACCTAAATTTCACCTTCTTGCAAGCTCCCCCTTCGCACTTTTCCCATTGCAACCCATTGTATCTTCTTTCCTTCATTTTTGTTAAATCATTGGTTTATTGAAATCAAATAAAATCAAATCCATGACAATACCCATAAACCTAGGCTACTTGTTGTTTATAAGCTACAGGGTGTGAAAATAAAAGTAATACACATACAAACATAAAATACAACATGCGAAACATACATACATGTAGGATGAAATTCAACAACACTTTGCAACTTATTTCAATTTTGAGAAAGGTTATTAAAGCATGCATTTGTGCATTTTAATAATAATAGTCATAAAATAAAATATTTAATTAAACTTCAGCAACAAAAAATGTAATTACAACTTAAACATCAGTTCTGTGCTTTCATTTTGGGGGCTTCAGTCTGCTTATCATCTTATCATAGATGGGCAATTCCAGCCTCACGGACATTTACAAATTTGAGAATGTTCACGACTTTCCAATACCACTACTATAAAGATGAACCATTCTATTGTATAGCTTTTACTTGGATAACAAAGCAATGGTTCAGTTAAATATACATTACAAGTTTTCAGAACATTTTCTTTATTTGCTGCTCAGTTATTTCACAAAATGTGCGCCTTCACAGACATTACATATTCTGAAAAATTTGTAATTCCCTTAACGCTGGAATTGCCCAGATGCCTAATATTCATTCAGCTTGTTCTCTTCTTAACCTGCTTTTTTCCTTTCATTTTAACAATCTTTTTGTCTCCTCATAAACCTCCAACCTCTTTTCAATTTGTCTTTGTTTTTCTCTTTCTGTCTTTCTTTCCTTTGCCCATTTTATGATTGTAATGTATTTTGTTTAGTGTTGGTGTCTCTCGAACTAAAGATTGCTCAAGCTTTAATGAACAAGGTAAGATGTGTATTATTTTTCTAACCCTGGCTCCGTCACTGACTGATCATTTCATCGGTTGAGAAAGAGAAGGGCGCTAAGTCACTTTTTGTACTTCTGAGATAACCATTTTATCGAGTTGAAAGAAGCACAGACGTTTATTAGCAGAAGGTGTTTGATTTTAAGACATCCGCCAACAATTACTTATTTGTTAAATGAGTATTTGATTTTTGTAATTTCTGAATAATGATTGCTTATCGAATCAAACTCCCCCGTGTGTATTTCATTTACTAGATATAAATTATATAGATTATATATATCAATTTAATAGATAGCTTCTATCTATTAGAAAACCATCAAAAGTATTTGATTAGTAATTTTTTTCTTCAAAATATTTGAATAATAACAAAATATCGAGTTGAAAGAGGCGCTGGCGTAATATATAAAGCAGAAGGTGTTTGATTTTCAGACAACCGCCAACAAGTATTTATTGGTTTATGAGTAATTGATTTCTTTGAATCTTTGAATGATTACAGCGCATCGAGTTGAAAGAGGCGCTGACATCCAAGCAGAAGGTGCCTGCCACTCCGCCGATGTTCGAGGGCGGCACAGATGTTGACAAATTACAGCAGGAAAACGTGCAGCTTCAGGAGAGAATTCTTAAGGTTTGTAGAAGAAAAGTTTGTGATCTTCATACTCATGAAGTTGCCAATTTGAACAACAAAATGTGATTTGAAAATGTGACAATCCTTTGCCAATTTGTAGATTTCGCTGAATTATTGTGATCTACATATGCACTAATAAACATCCTTACAAAATAACAAAAGAAGATACAGTAACAGAATGATAGAGAAATGTACCGTATTTGTCGGTGTATTACCCGCTCCAACTTTGGCCATTTTTCCATGAAAAAAAAAAAAATTTGATAGTATAATTCTTGATTTTTAGTCTTTAGATGGTCAGCATTTTCTTAGGAAAGGTACCAAAAATAGCTTATCTATCAGAGAATTTTGCCTATGAATTTTGTTTTATTTACTGAAGTCTCCGATATAAATAAAGAAAATTATCAGGCCTTCTTCACAGCAGAAGAATCTATAACTTCTGTTGAATAATTTGCCACACGGATCACTACACATGGGACTACATAAAACGTTAGACAACAAAACGAAGATTTCACCAATAAAACAATCAGAACGGAGATTTTAAAAAAACTGTACCTTAATGTTATTCCTTCTTTCTAGTTCAAATTATGTTGAATCTACTCTTGAAAACTGTTTCAGAAATAGTAAGTAATAATAGCGAGTAATACGGCATACGATCGTCGTCGACATGGATGAAACGATTCTCAAACGTTGACATCCAGTCCGCCCTCTATTGGTACAGCCCGCCATATCACTCGTACACCTTGCGTGAAGGTTTTGGGTCTATTTTTGTTACGCGAGATCCATCCGCCGGGAATTGGGGAAATCCCCGGCGGATGGATCTCGGGTAACAAAATAGACCCGATAACCTGCACGCAAAGTATATGAGTGATATGGCGGGCTGTATTGGAGCATCGGCGGCCGGGGGTCGCGCGTGTCGCGTCGGGAAAGAGAATCCCCGCCTGCTCGGCGCGGCCAAGTGCAAGCGCCAGTCGCGCGGGTGCATGTTATATTTAGGATTCGTACTAAGATCGAAGCAATGATCGTGAATCTTCCAAGCCGCTTTCGCAGCAACAACAAGCAATATTTAGGAAGAGGTAAAAGAGAAACATAAAAGACACTGCATGACTTGTTTTGGGGGGAATATGCTTGTATTTTCAGTGCATCGTATGAGTATTAATGCCTTGCTGAGGTGGAATTTGGTCACTTGTGAATCTTATCTCCGTGTATTAACCGCATCGTATTAGGGCCCGGCACTGGCTAGTCAATTTGCGTGTACAATTTTCCTATCTCCGTGTATTAACCGCTCCCCCCATTTTGGAGCTTTTTTTTTGAGAAAAAAGGGGCGGTTAATACACCGACAAATACGGTATGCTCTTTCACCTTGTACACTTAATGTAACTTTTTGCTCAAAAGTAGGCCTACCAAACCACATACATATGTGGGCAATCGTCTTTGATGGGTATGAACTAGGTTTTGCTATTTCATGTACTACTAATCTAATAGTAATGTTTTACCGAGAGCTACCTGCTCTCTCCCACATCACTCCCCCTGGAGTACGCAGACAGGAGATAATGGCAAGGAACTACACTGCACCTCCACCAACCCAGACCTACATGTACCTATCCACGAGGACCTAGGGAACCTACCCAAAATGCGCCTTAAATCATGGACACCCTTTTGGACTTTTGCAAAGTCTCTAAAAGAGTTTGACCTAAAAGGAGAATGGCGCAAAACCTGGGCAGAGTCCAACTTCCCTAACCAAGACCTTGTACAGGACCCTACGTCAGAGCCAGCAGGGTTCAACCTCCCCAGAAAGCAATGGGTGACTCTGAACAGGATAAGAACACTCCATGCAAGGTCAGCCCATCATCTCCATCAATGGAAAATGAAAGACAGCCCTGCATGCCTGTGACTGCAGGAATCCAGACCAGACATTGCAGCATGTGGAAAATGACTGTCCTCTCCGACGTTTCCCTGATAGTTTTGAGGGGATTCATCAGACAACAGATGCTGCTCTGACCTGGCTGAGAAACCTAGACTTGAATTTATAAAATGTGCATATATGTCATACGAAACAAACACAAACCGACATGTTAACTATTTAATGGATATTTGACTGAACTATTTGAATTGCTTCCCTGTTTATTTTGTTCACAATGACAGTACCAAGATCAGATGAATGCAGCTCAGATCAGCTTTGAGGAGATGAAACGCATCAATGTAAGTTGGAAAAGAAAATATTAATGAATCAATTTTATATTTCATGTAATATATTTTTGCAAACAGTGGTAATCTATGTTGATGAATTTAATGTATGTTAAAGTCAGGCCTGTAAAGTGTAAAATTCTGCCGAAAGAGACATTTGAGACTTCAATCCTATGTCAATATCATTGTAATATACAATTGAATGTTGTGTGAAAGTTTGAAGGAAAAAAAACGAACCCTGTTTACCTCGTGAAAAAACAAATATTAATATCATATTTTATCACCCAATTCTGATGGCCTGCCATAGATTTGTCGCAGGTATATCGTCCGTTAAGACGGTACCAAATTTACGCGCACAAGAATGTTGAGATAGCTCAGCTCATGCAGTCGACGGTCAGCGCTACACGTACATGTACCTTTGTTACAGCGAGTTGCGACAGATATCTTTTGACGTGTAGTTTTATAGAGACAATAGCCGATATTTCAGGGTACCGCAATTAATCGCATTTGCAATCGTTTGCAAAACCGTTGGGCAACGCTTTAGAGCTGAATGATTATCAATGATAATTATCTTCATACATAAGCTAAACCACAAGGTAGGAGGGAAATGAGGAAGCTCCAAGTAATTTTCGTGGAGTTAGACACTTTACAGGCCTGACTTTAAATTAAATGTTTATAAATTCAATGTATGATAAAAAAGAATTGATAATGCGTGATGAAGCAAAAGTAAAGTTAGATTAAATATGGAATTGCTTATTGTGTCATTTATAATCAGATTGTAGCTTGATTTCTAATCATGTGGTTCTTTATTATTTCCCTTGATAAATGCATTACATACATGTAATACAATTAGTATTTGTTTATCATTGGCTCCCTAGGGAGTTGAGAAAGTGCTCAAGATAAGTGCGCAGGACTTGAAATGTGCCCAGATGACTTGGGGTAATGATGATAATTGTGCGCCACAAGTGTCTCGATCAGGACAGATGCCCGTTATAAATCTACAGTTATTATTATTAATGTAGTTGTTGTTGTTGTTATACTGTATAATTGAGTAATTTAAAAATGTATTGTACTATTAAATCCATTCATCTTTGTTCATATCATCTTCTAAAGGAGGAAAAATACAGCGCCCTCTTGGAGAGACATAAGGCACAGATCCTCCACGCCAGCAGCCTCCAGCGAGAGCTCAGATCACTGTGAGTATGCTAGTTAACCCGTTCCCTTCGAGATTTTGCAATATTCCCATAGTTTACCGTGAATACAGGGCCCACCTGGGGGTGTTTCACAAAGATCCTAAGTTCAACTTAAAAAGTATGGAAAGCCATTAGTTTCTTTTTAAAAAAATGTTTTTAAAGTCCTTTTTCAAAGGCATAAAATGTTGAGTTCAATCATTAATATTTTCTATTATCAAGGAGATTCCATGTTTTTGATGTAAAATGTATATATGACAGTCTAAAATACTTGCATTCTTGGTTTTGAAAATAGTTTATTCTAAAGCTACACATGGCTTTCCATAATAGATAAGCCAACTTAATAGAGTTAAGTTCAACTTAGGATCTTTGTGAAACACCCCCCAGGTTCCCGTGGGCAATAGATTAACCTGCTCCCTACTACTACATTTTGCAATTGCTATAGAGTTGATACATATACCACCAGGTTCCTGTAGGCAATGGGTTAACCTGTTCCCTACTAGATTTCGCAATTCCCATCTAGAGTTAATGTGGTAATTAGCATCATTGGCTCTAACTCATCAATGTCAATAGGCTAGAATAATATAAAACTCAAAAGAATGTAGCAGAGCACTCATAACCTCCCTTACTCATTCAACCGTGAAGGCTTTCACAAGTATATTGAGAGATCAGTGGAACTAGGTCTGGTCCTGGGTCATGATAATGCTTTCGGCCACTGTTCCCTACTAGATTTTGCAATTCCCATAGAGTTAATACAGGACCCGCTTGATTCCGATAGGCAATGGGTTAACCTGTTCCCTACTACATGTAGATCTTGCAATTCCCATATAGAGTTAATATTGGACCCACCTGGTTCCCATAGGCAAGGGGTTAAAAAAAGTGCAGCCATATTGAACAAAGTACTGGCTATTTCCATGTATGTACATGTAGCCCTATGCCACACGGCAACTGTAAGCAGTAAAAGCTATACATAGGCCTTGTCCTCTGGTAATAATAATAATAATAATAATAATATTCTCGATTTTTATAGCGCCTAATATGATTGATTATCATCTCTAAGCGCTTTACAATGATATTATTACCCCGGTCAGCGGATGCATACTGCAATCAATCCAGCACACACACAGTGCACATGTTCCACTCCCAAGGGAGCATTCCATGTTAGCTTTGAGTGTTTAACTGTCCCTTCTCCATTGTATGAATGCCAGGCGTCTTGCTAGAAGACAGTAGGTACAATTTGTATCTTTTTCAAGTCGTCAATACAACCCAGCTGGGGATCAAACGTTCATCTTGCAAAGGAAAAATTCATGAACACTTTGCTCAGCGCGGATTGTTATAACAGCGAATACTTCAGAGCGAAGATAACAGCGTTTACAGTATATTTTATTTGTGAGTTTTGTTTTGTTTGTTTACTTCAGGGAGACCTCGTTCCGTGAGGAGATCAAGAAGCGAGACTCCAAGCTAAGGAACATGAGGGTCAGCGCCGCCGAGCAGGAACGCAATCAGCAGGTCCTGGTATCAAGACTCAACAGCGTCCCAGAAAAGGTGAGATTTTTTACCCGTCTACTTTTAAGATTCTGAAATCCCTATAGACTTTATTTGATGAAAATATGACATTTACATGTATATATATATACATTGTATATTGGGCTGAATGCCTAAAAAGTAGAAATTACTTATACTTCAATCTCTAGCAAGAGCTTATCAAGCAAAAGATCAAGTTCAAGCAATGACTTAATTTCGTTGGACAATTTTCTTTTCACATTTAAAGTCATATTCCAGTAAAGACACAGATTACAAAGACTTCAATGGGATAATCAACTTTGAATCTTTAACTTCTCTTTCTGTTTCTTTGTTTCTTTGTGTATGTGTTTTTTTCTTAATTTTTTAGCCGGACCCAAGTTTGAAGAGACCTAACGTGGAGCAGATTACAAAGACTTCTATAGATAATAAACTTTGAATCTTTAATTTCTCTTTCTGTTGATTTGTTTCTTTGTGTGTTTTTTGTCTTCATTTTTTAGCCAGACCCAAGTTTGAAGAGACCTAACGTGGAGCAGATTACAAAGACTTCTATGGATAATCAACTTTGAATCTTTAACTTTGCTTTCTGTTTCTTTGTTTCTTTGTATGTTTTTTTCTTCTCACTTTCTAGCCAGACCCAAGTTTAAAGAGATCTAACGTGGAGCAGATTACAAAGTTTACAAATACTTCAATGGGATAATCAACTTTGAATCTTTAATATGTCTTTCTTTGTTTATTTGTGTGTGTTTTTTTGTTTCGCTTTTTATTCGGATCCAAGTTAAAAGAGACCTAACGTGGAGCAGATTACGGTACAAAGATTACAAAGACTTCAACGGATAATAAACTTTGATTCCTTAATTTCTCTTTCTGTTTCTTTGGGTGTGTTTTTTCTTCTTCATTTTTTAGCCGGACCCAAGTTTGAAGAGGCCCAACGTGGAGCAGATCCGGATGAAGGTCAGCGATCAGATCAAGAACATCAGCATGCTGGACGAAGCCTTCAAGGAGAACAAGATCTCTCTGGAACTACACACGGTGAGTAGAATACTCATTTCATTTCAGTTTACTCAACCATTAAAAAAATAAAAAATAATACAACAAATTACAAATCAAACATACAATATTTTATGGTTCGGACCATTAGCAAAGCTACGCTGGTAAATAAATGGCCCAGGAAATACATATACACTTAAACATACAAGGGCACAAGTAATTAAAAGAAACAGAAAACACATTTCACACACCAGTAAAAAATTTGCATGAATGTACATGTATGCACACCTAATATAAATCTCTATGATATAATTAATATACATGTACATGTATGTACATACAATAATAAGAAATAATGATAATAATGAAAATACTTTCAATGTATAGCATAACAGAAAACCCAAAGCACTTATTAACTACTTTCATAAATGCGGCATACTCCTAGTCATCATTCTCGCTATGGTGGAACCTCTTATTAGAGTACTGGGGGTGTTTCACAAAGATTCTAAGTTGAACTTAAGTCTAAGTTGGACTTAACTGTTATGGAAAGCCATTTGTAGCCTTGGAATACAATATATTTAAAAGCAACGAAGCAAGAATTTTAGACTTTTCATAAATGCTGCATCAAGAACATGAAATCTCCTTGATAATGGAAAATAGTAATGATTTGAATCAACATTTTATGCCTTTGAAAAAGGACTTTTACAAAAAAATGTTCAAAGAAACTAATGGCTTTCCATACTTGTTAAGTCCAACTTAGAGTTAAGTTCAACTTAGGATCTTTGTAAAACACCCCCCTGATGTGTAAATAACTGGAACTCACTGCCAGCGGCTGCTGTCAGTAAGTTGGTAAGTTGATTGTGTAAATTTGTTTCAAAATGTTATCTACCAATTTCACAACTAGATGTATCTATTTGAGGACTCATTTCGTTTTTTGTAGATCACTGTGGATATAATAAACCAAACCATGGAAGTGCCAGAGATGCGTATTAGGAGTCTCTTTGAGCGCTACATCATTTTCAGGCGACTTCAAGAGCAAAAAGGTATGTCTAATATCTTTGATAGCCCGGTCATAGCCCGGGTTGCGAAAACGGACGTCAAACGGAGAGCTAAATTTTCCATCCTTTCGTCTCCGTTCGTATGCGTTTCTTGTCCGTTCCTTGTCCGGTGATGTACGTTGTTCTATGTTTTGTACATAAAGCAATGGAGACGACTTTCATCACCGGATAATTTCATTTCGCAAATTTTCTATTCGTTGGGCATTCGTTTCCGCTATCCGTTGAAATCTGACCGGGCCATTAACTGCAAGCAATTCGCGTTTATTTCTAAATACGCGCTTGTTGCAGCTCAATGCGCGCCCCCTTCCTTTCACAAAGCCCCCACACAAAACCTATGATTATAAGTCATTGCGCTTAATCTTCGACTTTGCCAGGTTTATTTGGCTTTTCATCTTGATGATATGGACTCATCTTTCGGGGCCTTCCATAAAACAGTGGGCTAGTTTTACCTCACTGATGATGTAAAACGATGCGAAACGACACAATTTAGCCCAGGCTAAATTTGACCCACTCATGAGAATGAAAACATGTTTTTCATTTTATGTATGTATGTAAATGCATTTTTATTTATTTTGTATTTGTATAAATTAATGTCTGTAGCTTGTATACAATGGTTATTCTACTATATTGAAGAAAAACTAAACACATTTGAAAACAAACGAATAATAAGCAGAAGAAATGTGATATTACATGTAGGTATTAAAGTGTTTCATATTATGGTTAATTTTCAGAACAACTGTTTGATAAGATCAGCTCGGATAAGAACGACGAGAGGATGAAGGACCAACACCTGACCAGCTTCCTGGAGAGGATGGAGAAACGTATGATTGATGTAAGTATGAACTCACCCACTGATGGAGAAATGTATGATTGATGTACGGGACTCACCCATTGATTGAGAAACGTATGATTGATGTAAGTATGAACTCACCCACTGATGGAGAAACGTATTATAGATGTAAGTAGGAACTCACCCATTGATTGAGAAATGTATGATTGATGTAAGTATGAACTCACCCATTGATGGAGAAACGTATGATTGATGTAAGTAGGGACTCCCCCAGTGATGGAGAAACGTATGATTGATGTAAGTATGAACTCACCCATTGATTGAGAAACGTATGATTGATGTAAGTAGGAACTCACCCATTGATGGAGAAACGTATGATTGATGTAAGAAGTCGTTGATTGGCTTAAATTCTGTAAGATTCGACCAATGAGCTGTGCTGTCACTGTGCTAGCTGTCATAATAATTTATACAAAAAAGAGCTGCATCACTTTGGTGATTCCTTGCACTTACCCCACGTTGATTTCTTATCCTTCGGGTTTGTGTCAGGTTTATAATAGCTTCTGACCGTTCGTACATTGAAGAGGGTTTCAGGGACGAACGATAAACAGGTGGGCTCCTAGCTCAGTTGGTAGAGCACCGGTCTAGCAATCCGGAGGTCTCGGGTTCAAAATCCCGGGGAAACCCAATTGTCTTTGTTAATTTTTCATATATATTATATACTTCTGGTCAGTTTCTCTCTATTTGGAATGATTAAATGCTTAGATGTGTTGATTGCTTGTAGTACATGGTTTACATAAATGACAAATTAAGAGAAAAATATAACAAATGTATGACCTTTTCTTTCGTCTCGTGCAGAGCATTGGTAAATGGAGAGATAAGAGGGAGACGTTGAAAAAACAGAGGACTGAGCTCTATGAACAGATGCTGACTATGTAAGTGTACAAATTTAAAGGGATCTATTAACTTTCTAAAAGTGATATTTGAGACTTCAATAATATACCAATATCATTGGAAGATTCTTGTGAATGATATGTGATATTGTCATAGAAAAAGAACAATGTTTACCTAGCCGGTATCGGTATGATCAGGCCCCATTCAGCGACCTTCCGCCGGAAAGGACATTTGCAGTTATTTTTCTACCTAAATATAACAAGTTCTCCATGAATATAATATATTGTATCTGGGTTACTTTTTAAAATTCTTAGATTCCATTTAGCTTTGTACCGTTGTACCTGCAGGCTGTATCTTTTGGATGGTGACGATAAAGGGCGGTCCCACATGTAAATAATTAAAACTTGATTGAACGCTAACCTGTACAAATCTAATGACCAACCAAACTTTTCCACCAGTTTTGACGTAGTGTCGCAAGAGGCCGGAATAAGTATGATCAGGCCCCATTCAGCGACCTTCCGCCCCTACACGCCCCCCAGCAGGCGCCGGCGGGTCAACGTCAGGTCCAGCGCTGTGCACATGGAGGTCCCAACGGGCATGAATAAGGAGTCCGTCATTGGGACCAGTATGGCCCTACTCCCGGATCAGGGACCATTCTGGAGGGTAAGTCCAGGTCTGAGAGAAAAAAGGCTAGGAAGAGCTACATGTAGGACTAGGAACCCAATATTAAAGTAACATGTAGATCAGATACACGCATGAATGAAATATGTGACCGGAAAACCCTGCACTTGTCGGTAATTCACGTTTTGAAGATACGGGCATTTTAGGTGCACATAATGTGTGTAAAAGACTTATGATTTTAAAATTGAAACAATCATATCTTTGCCAATTATTGACCAATTTGTTAGAACAAAAAAACAAATGAAAGCTTGTATAAATGAGGCCTGTCTAATGGTATGAAAATCTACATTTTGATTTTTACAGACAAGTGCAGGGTTTTGCTATAGCCGGTCACATACATGTATGTCAGGGTTATGATAGGATGAAGAAGTCATTTATGAAGCCCTAGAAGTGTATTGCCCTACTTTGGAGCACGGTCCATTCTTTTGGGTAGTTGTAGACTCAATAACAGATTTTGCCGTTGAATTACCAAGAAATTTAGTTAATAATTGATCCATACCATATTAAAAGAAGTGATTTCCAACAGTTCAATGTTGTATTATTGTGTAATAAATCTCTATGAATTCAATAGCCATAACAAAAGGAAAATATCAAAAGAAAAAGAAAAAAATATTGTGAGAACCACATTTATTTGAATGCCCCTGACCTGTCATGATGACCTTTGACATGTCACATGACAGATGCCAACCAATTGGGATCCCACCACAGCACTGGTGACAGTACCTACATGTAGGATGCTGGACTTGGATTTTTGTTTAATAATTTGTTTAGTTTTGTTGTGATTATTGTCATTTATATACTATTGAAAGAATGAATATAATAAGTTCCCTTTCACAATTATTTATTTGAATTTAAACTATACTTACATATTTGCAACGGGTTGTCCAGCTTTAGCTTTGCGGACTTCCCATATTTCCAATTTTATTAATTATACTATTATATATTATTGATATTACTCCGCCGTATATATATATGCAACAATGTGTTATCTAATTTGTGATATTAATTTTGAATATTTTGTAATTTTGATGTTTTTAATATTGTTGGAAATAAAAATAAATTGAAATTGAAAAAAACAATGACAATTGACCGCTCATGATGACCTTTGATCTATCACATGACAGATGCCAGCCGATTGGGATGCCACCACAGCGCTGGTGACGGTACCCAGGATGCTTGACTTGGATGTGAACACCAGACGCAAGGCAGCACAAGAGTAAGTAATCAGGGGGGTGTTTCACAAAGATTCTAAGTTGAACTTAATTATTAAGCTGGACCTAACAATTATGGAAAGCCAGTTGTAACCTTGGAATAAAATATATTCAAAAGCAAACATATACAAGCATTTGAGACTTTCAACAAACATGTATAGGAATAATTTCAAGGCTCCTTGATAATAACAAATATAACTTCTTTCTATCAAACTTTATGCCTTTTCAAAAGAAATGTTTCACAATTTGACAAACAAATGGCTTTCCAACTTAGAGTAAAGTTTAACTTTGAATCTTTGTGAAACACCCCCATATTCATCAAACCAAGCACGATTGTTACATGGGTAATGTTGTTCCACAGTAATTGGGTACTTTGGGGGGGGGGGGGGGGGGGTGAGGAATTCCTACTTTTCCATCATTCATTCATCCCAAATCAATTTTCTCCAGTGTCTTGCTGCGACTGGGTAAAGGGGACGACCACAGCCGACACTTTCAAGGGTCGAGAGGGGGACCATGCTACCATGTTTCCCAAAATTTCATCATAATTAGCAACAAATATTTACCTGTATATAATCTCTTCTTAATCTATCTACAAGCTCTGCAAGACTGTCTGTTACTAGTATTCACATATATGTATTTATCATTAAACTCTCAATTATGACTCGTCTTTTTATCTTCCTTTTCTCTCTCTTCTCCTTTCATCACAGCCGGCACTTTCAAGGGTCGAGAGGGGGACCATGTTACCATGTTTCCCAAAATTTCATCATAATTAGCAACAAATATTTACCTGTATATAATATCCTTTTATCTTCCTTTTCTCCAGTGTCCTGCTACGTCTGGGTAAAGGAGACGATCACAGCCGGCACTTTCAAGGGTCCAGAGGCGGGAGGGAACCGACCATACCCCCCATTGCTACCATGTTTCCCCCAATGAAGGGGTGAAACTATTTCTTATAAATATTACAGCTCAAGTTTTCTGCACATTCTTGCCATTTATAAGTACAGAACGCCATGCGAAATGTGGTATTATGTATTAAAAAGCAATTTTAAGTATTGGATATATTTTACATTATTCATAGGGCTAATGTGTAACTGGACATAGTCATCTATAAGTCCCTTTTAATATATCATGCTTGCTTGCTTGCTTGCAGTTTATCCACACTATTTAGCACGAGTCGGTCTGTGCCTAAATTGAATATGAACTCTGAATAAACTTGTATCAATTTGGAATATCATTAATCTGTCAGATATTAAGAAGTTATTTGAAGATTGATATATTGAAGAGGATTGAGAGTTCACTTGCGCAATTATAATTTTCCAACTTTTATGACAAACTGGGTAATTTATGAAGATTGAAATATTGAAGAGAATTGAGAGGTCACTTTATACACAATTATAATTTTCCAACTTTTATGACAAACTGGGTAATTTATGAAAATCATTAAGTGTCAATCATGACTATCTTATGAATGGTTGCAACATTTTTATTATGAATATAACAATTACAACTGAATGAGTTGTCTGCTTATTTTTGTCATTTTCTTTTTCTTTTTTAAAGAGTAATTGAGGAATACAATGTAGGTAGAATATATTTCACATTAAATAAGGTTTGGACTTGATATTATTAACAATTTGTATCATGAATACCATATAATTATAAATATTTTATGATCATGTGCAATTATTTGGTCCGAACAAATTTGGTAAAATTATATGCAACTGTACTGCAAAATCACGCTTTCTATGTGTTTCTACATGTATATAGACATCTATCAGATGGAATATGAGAAGCAGGAATATATACATTTGAAAAACTGAATTATTGTAATGTATTCTATTTTCATGTCAAATAGATGAAATAGAAAGTCAACTTCTACGTACATGTATGTCTAAAAAAATCATTATTGAAATTTATTCTATTTTCATGTCAAATACTAGATGAAATAGAAAATAAACTTCTACGGATGTCTAAAAAATCATGTCCAACAGAAGTAAAGATGAAACCTTATTTGACATCTCCTGTGTAATGGATTTTTACTTGCAACTTTTAATCCCTGTAATCATCTACGTAACCCATCTAAAGCCCATCTGATTTTCAGTTGAATCGGACCGACTTTGGCTTTCGGTCGGCTCTGTCTGCGTCGGGCTTTATTCTAACCCCTCCTTTTTCACACTCTTACTCTCTCTTTCTTTCTTTCTCTGAATAGAAGGACTATGTAAAAATTAATAAAGGGCAATAAAACCCAGGCAAATGTGTGTTTGCACTTTCCACAAACTTGGTCAGAGTACCAATTTAACTCCCCAGTAGAAATAAATAGCTATTTTCTAAGAGCAGTAGTTTTCTCATTTCTTGGTTGATAGCTCAACTACTCCTACTCATTATCTTAAAGTAAGACATCAACAAGTCATACTACGGAAATAATGACACAAAAACACATTTTTTTGGTTTAGTTTTCAAAAACTTGTATTACATAGCAAGTAGCATTCATTGCATCTGCGTGTACATGTTGCAAGAAACATTCACAATTTCATGCAAAAATCTGGTAAAACAAAAACATCTGAACAGGACAGTAAAAACTTACACAATGGAAATCGCTTAAAGAAAAATGTATTTTTAAATGTCATCGCAATTGGCTCAATTTTGACTAAGACATGACCGAAAATGGTAAAAATAAGAGAAAGAAGACGGAGCTTTGAGGAGCGTTGCCTGTAACACTTCCACACAAAATCATAACTACACATACCTGTACATGTATGTTTATATCTTGATAATTTGTGCAGAAACTATTGTATTACCAGGTTATTAGTTGTACATACCTGTACATGTGTACATGTGCTTTAATGACTACTAATATTCCATGTCTGAAAATTGACAGTTCTGAAATTTCTCCTCTATTTTACAAAATATTTGTCATTAAAATTGTAATTGTAATTTGACTGTTGATGACACAAGAAATTAATGAATTATTATTTTACTTGGTTAGTATGCCAGCTGTAAACTATTAATTTGTCTTATTCATGAAACAAATACAAAATGAATGAATTATATCTTTAATTGCAACTTTGCGTTTGATAGCAACTCTCTATGCAACACCCCCAGTTGACGATTCATTTTGTTATAACTACATTGTACATTCTCCATAGACCCAGCCTGAGAATTTTCAAGACTAGACCTGGGCCATGTAACATGAAGATTCACGATTGAATGAATTGTATGATCAAACCATTCATCGTACAATTAATCCTGAATCGTGAATGTTTATATGGGGCCCAGAATGGATTGAAATAAGATCACACACTTGAATGAAAAGACAACATCAACATATCGTCATAATACACATATACTGTATATATATATCAGACACACACAAGACACATAATTATTATGTGGATACATTAAGGTCTAACAAATGGTTCCAACTGTAGCCAAAGTTGCCAAGAGTAATTAATTTTTGGTATTGAAACTGAAATTTGAAATTATGCAAGGTTGCATCCAAAATACTGATTTCGCGAATAAACATATTTGTAAAAAGTTTTTGTGGAGTTATGCTGCATACATCCCTTCTAGCACACACAATCAATGAACTAAATATGATGCCTGGCAGTACAAGGGACATTCGGTTACAGCGGACACTAATTTTGACCAAAAGAATTACAGTATGTCAGTCAAAATTGCTATCAATGGCACAATTTATCATTATTTTGTGGCATAAATCCTTATCAATGGCACAAATTTTGTCTTGGGACCAAAAAAAGAAATATTGCACAATTGACCAATTAAACCATGGATATATTGGCCAGTGCATACTCTTAATAACAGCAGTAGAAGTAGTAGTAGTAGTAATTGTAGCACACATACATGTAAGTCCCTGACAGCTGGGGGAGGGGTAACCAAGGAATGCATTCATGTCCATGTTATGCCCTAAGTGTACATGTGTCTTTTTGCATCAAACAAAAAACTGTTAATGCCATATTGCCAATAACACCAGAATGCATTCATGTCTTTGTTATGCCCAAAGTGTATATGTGTCCTTTTGCATCAAACAAAAACTTGTAATGCCATATTGACAATAACACCAGCATTCATGTCTTTGTTATGCCCAAAGTGTATATGTGTCCTTTTGCATCAAACAAAAACTTGTAATGCCATATTGCCAATAACACCAGCATTCATGTCTTTGTTATGCCCAAAGTGTATATGTGTCCTTTTGCATCAAACAAAAACTTGTAATGCCATATTGCCAATAACACCAGCATTCATGTCTTTGTTATGCCCAAAGTGTACATGTGTCTTTTTGCATCAAACAAAAACTTGTAATGCCATATTGCCAATAACACCAGCATTCATGTCTTTGTTATGCCCAAAGTGTATATGTGTCCTTTTGCATCAAACAAAAACTTGTAATGCCATATTGCCAATAACACCAGCATTCATGTCTTTGTTATGCCCAAAGTGTACATGTGTCTTTTTGCATCAAACAAAAACTTGTAATGCCATATTGCCAATAACACCAGCATTCATGTCTTTGTTATGCCCAAAGTGTACATGTACATGTATGTGTCCTTTTTTGCATCAAACAAAAGACAGTTAACTACACATCACTAACAGTGGACTTGGAGGAACATATTGTATACACATGTGTCCTTTTTGCATCGAACCAAAAAGTAACTATGAAACACAGCTGACTTAGTGGAACTTATTGCCCACATATAAATTAATCAAAAGAAAATCAATGATATAATATGTCAGGATCGCTAGAGAATTATGAGAAACACTTGCAACACTTGCAACACTTGCAACATGGAATCATGTTCAATTTTTGGGGAGATTGATGTAAAAGGAAATGATTAATTTTTAAAGGTACATAATATAAAGATACACATTTCCAAGACTGACAGCTGGTATTAAAAATAAATAAAAACACAGACTGTGAAATTGACACTGTCGGTTTCATTAAAAATCACTAAAACAAAAATGACCTCAAGACACTGAATAAAACTTTAACTGCATTAAATCTTCATATCAAATACAAATATATTTTCAGTAATATTTTGCATTACAAAAATAGACCATTTATTATCTAGCATTTAATTAATACTTGTGACATGTTTGAACAATGGGTTGTGTTGTTAACCTTGAAAAGTAATTTTGAAAGATGGGGTACTTGAAATTTTTGAAAAATAATGATAGATTAATATTAACTAGTAGGTATTTAAAGACACAAAACAGAAGTACAGTACTTTAAAAAAAAAAACATACAAAAGCATAGATAAAACAGCAACCTGTAATAAAAGGATTAATGATAAAAATTCAAACGTATTTACATTTAGTTTACCAAACATTTCCAATATTCATACAAAATGGCAAAAAAAATAACATATGGATATCTGTTATCTCTCAAACGTATATACAGGAATGATAAGTTAAGGTTAGTGCAATTCACTGCAAATATAAATTTGGAAAATATTACTGATATTAATCATGCCTACAATTTATGCATAATACAAATAAACTTTTTATCTCATAAACCATACAAAAGATATATATATCAATCTGTTTCCTATACTATATACTCATTTAGTATCTTTGTTCAAATTTCAACCTCTTCAGCTTCATTGTCAGTCATTCAGTATTATTTATAAATATCTACCGTATCTTGAATCTATAAATGTTGTCATGTTGAAGCTATTTTATTTAAAGAAACGACACATTATCTAGGTGACCACTCAAAAATTCCATACCTGCCAACATTTGAAAATGAAAAATCTTACTCTCGTGTGAGCGAAGCGCGCATCGCGAGCGCGAAGCACGAAGTCCTTTGTGGCCAGGGTCCAGCTCTAGGGTTCTAGATGCTCTCTTGTGCTATCTTAGCCTTATTTTTAAACATATATGACCACACTGAATGAGCAATACTTCAATGATAAAGATCATGAATATTTTGGCTTAATGAGCTTTATGTATGTATGAGCTATATGTACGTGTGTATATATATGCACTGTATGTATATTTACTTTTTGAAAAGAAAGAAAAGAAAAAAGAAAAAAAAAAAAACTTAAAAATCGTACTCGTCCGATTTTTTACCCTTTTTTTAGTAAAAAATCAGACTAAATACGAAAAAATCGGACTGGTTGGCAGGTATGAAATTCACTCACACATTAGTATGGGTATTATTTCTGAGTAGTCAGGATACGATGTTAATTGTACATTTGTTCTTATCAAATGTGGAAATAAATATATTGAAAATTGAATTTTGTTTGTTGTTCCCTCATCAAGGTGATAAATACTACTTTAAATAAAACAAAATCATGCAATATTCATTTCCTATATATAAATAATGATGAACAATTAAAGCGATCGATAGCTTTAAAGCCTCCAACAGACTCTCATTGCATTACACACACAATTGTATATAAAGTATATGATCAAGTTTTCAGCAGCATTTTGCTTCAATATTATTATGATTTAAATCATAAAATCATTCATAGTACAGCACACAGAATATACGTAAGAAATATTTATGTATACTGTACAGATTGCATTTTGCATTGCTGCCGAATGATAACTCATGGTGGAAATGATGACTTTCTCAAAAGTGAAAGAATGATTAATTACACATGTACATTGTATTTCTACATGTACATCATCTTCAGAATACTGATAACAGTTTCAGAAAAAATACTACTTTCCTATAAAGGTAGGCAAAGCTTAATCTCTATTTTGACTTCAGAATACTGATATATGCTGTAAAGTTCCAGTAACGACTATACATTTCATAACGCATGCACAAATTTCCTCTGAAAAGTGAAAACTTTTGAAAACTTCTGTATAGTGAAAGGGTAAGCCTGTATAGTGAAAGGGTAAGCTCTATTTTATATTTTCAAAAGGATAAAATTAAATAAATAACCAACTTCATAATGTATGCAAACTTTTCTTTAAACATAAAAAATAAGAATACTCGGAAGAGTGGTAATCCAAAAAAAGGTTCCACACGTAACTTTTCTAGTCAAAACATTTTCTAAAACATGCAAAGTTAAAGGGATTTTCTTCAGTTATTTTTAATCATAACTTTATTAGGCAAATTCTGCAAACAAAAAAGGTAGGACATACATGTAAGTACCCAGATCACTGGCATATAACTGCCAGCGCAGGGCAGTAAAAATAATGTGGTAACAATATCAAAAATAACACAAAAGATGTGTACATTTGATGAAGTAATTAACATTTAAAATACAATATTTTGTTTCTTTTATTCAAAAGAAGAGAATAATAGAAGTTACGAAACATCTTGCGTGCTTCACTTCTAATATTCTATGTCCCCAACATAAAAAATGTACAAATGTTGTTGCTGTTTTTTTTTCTTGGTGAGCACGGGAAATCTAACTGTGTGGATACTATAAATGCTAACTCATATAAAGGACAATGTTAAAGGCTTTTATCGCACTATGACAGGACAACGTAATTTTTAAATTAATCGTTGGGTTGTCTCTTCCACCCAAATTGAGAATGGAGGGATTCGGCTTTCTTGATTCAGGTAATGGATGGGAGAAATTAACCTGACACAACTGGTTTAAACCACAAGCAACTGGTTCAATCCAGTCGCAACTGGTTTAAACCATAAGCTACTAGTTTAAAGCATGACATCATCGCGTCTCAGTTCACACTTAGTTGACATTTTACGTGAGCAAAAATCACACAAATGATCAACAATCCGTATCAGATTTGAATAAAATATGAATATACTGGACTTAGAAGGGTTATTATTCATGTAATAAATACCAACATCATCAAAGTTATTTTTATCAAAAACTCTCTTCCTTTTTGCCAAAATAAAAAAAATGTGTATGTAACAAAGTAACTCTTGCACATATTTCAGATATGGTATTCTACCAATATTTCTCATTTCATTCACAGCCTTACTCTCTTGACTTGTAACCGTCGTCTATAGCCTATACACAAGCACAAATTTAAATACAAACAAAAACACGAACACACACGTGCACGGACACACACACACGTGCACGAACACACACGCACACACATCTCTTTCTACTATACTTCCGTGGACAACAATCATGCCTCCGTTACCCCTTGTACTTGAACAACTAACAAAAGACAAATTAGTTACTTGACCTTCAAGTCTAACACACACACGCTCACGCATGCACATATGCGCACATACCCACACAAACACACACACACATACATTTTGTTCATACACAGACACATACACACACGCACATACACAAATACTCTCTCTATCTCTTTCTCTCTATATCTGTCTCATCAGCTATTACAAATTGAAACAATTTTCATGTCTGCTTAGATCTAAACTAACGACACAAATATAAGCAATTGAGCACCCTGTAATAGATATTGTATAGTCCATATAGGTACACAATCAAAGGTGTGAATCATTTGAGACACATTCGAGAGATAGATTTTTCGGAAGTTTAGGAAGAGAGCAGTGTTCGAGGATTGAAATGACTAACAGAACAGACTGGGGGGGAATGCCCATTTATAAAGTAGCTAGCAACCTCACATGAGAACAACCATCATCAGCATCCACCACAAGGCCCGATTGCATCTTCCCAGCTCTCTGTTGAATTTACAAATGTATTTCATCAAGTACTGAATTCCGCTACCAATAAGGTAAATACTTCAGTAATCACATACAAGTACATGTACAGTAAGCAGAGACATTTGCTCTGCATTAAAGGAACTTAGTAACATTGTCCAAATCCTCAAAACTTACTTGGAACTCTACTGGTTCTCTCATACCTTATCATATTCATATTAACAATAAAAGCACAGGACATGTTTCGGTTTTTGACATTTCCATTTCGTTCAAAAGACATTTACGATTGAAGTGTTCAGATATGAAATTGTCTACGGGATAATTTCATGCCAGGTACAAAGTAAGTACAATGAGTACAATGAGTAAATATCACTTTGCATTTTTGCTCATATCTCAGCAAAAAACATCCAAATAATGTTAAATTTTTACACATTACTTTGTGGACATATCAGATCACTCCAGTACACATTTTATTAATCACTCATCACTTTTTGCACTTGCCAACAAAGTTACTAGATCCTTTTAATATGAATACTACATTTTAACGGCATGATGCGCTGACGTAAGGCACAGCAACGCTCATTCGTCAAATCTCACAGAAACGATGAACACTTCACATTTATCCAGAGGTGGGAATATTACTGAGCGTATCGCATGCAAAAAAGGCCCTGTGGCTGCAGCTCCGCCTATACACGGTACTATTCTTTAACCAGTATTTTGTTTTATGTTACATTCAGTCTGAGGCCGTCTTAGTAGCCACCTGTCTATAGCAGCCAACCTGCCTATAATGGCCATTAAAACCTATCCCTTGCAGAGAAAAACAGTGTTATAGAACCTGTCTATAAAGGTCACCTGTCTACAGTGGCCACTTTTTCTTGTTTCTCCTGGATGGTCACTATATACAGGTTTGACTGTATAATGTTACGGAACCTGTCAATAGAGGTCACCTGTATACAGTGGTCACTTTTTCTTGTATCCCTTAGGTGGTCACTATATACAGGTTTGACTGTATAATGTTATGGCACCTGTCAATAGAGGTCACCTGTATACAGTGGTCACTTTTTCTTGTATCCCTTAGGTGGTCACTATATACAGGTTTGACTGTATAATGTTATGGCACCTGTCAATAGAGGTCACCTGTATACAGTGGTCACTTTTTCTTGTATCCCTTAGGTGGTCACTATATACAGGTTTGACTGTATAATGTTATGGCACCTGTCAATAGAGGTCACCTGTATACAGTGGTCACTTTTTCTTGTATCCCTTAGGTGGTCACTATATACAGGTTTGACTGTATAATGTTATGGAACCTGTCAATAGAGGTCACCTGTATACAGTGGTCAATTTTTCTTGTATCCCTTAGGTGGTCACTATATACAGGTTTGACTGTATAATGTTATGGCACCTGTCAATAGAGGTCACCTGTATACAGTGGTCACTTTTTCTTGTATCCCTTAGGTGGTCACTATATGCAGGTTTGACTGTATAATGTTATGGCACCTGTCGATAGAGGTCACCTGTCTACAGTGGTCACTTTTCTTGTATCCCTTAGGTGGTCACTTTAGACAGGTTTGACTGTAAAAACATCCCTTCATGGCTAGCTATCTTCTTACTCCTCCCCATCACCCTGTGCACAACAAGTGTGTAGTGATTCAACGGCAATGTCATCATTTCATAGAGAGAGCATGGGCCATTTGCATGAAGGATTTTTTTTTTTTGAAAGGGGGGGGGGGGGGAGGATGTGACCTTTTTTCTCAGCCCCCCCTGATGAAAACAATTCCTACTTATCAAAGCCAATGACAGACACTCATTCATGATGTACATCACCATGCAGTCGTGTGTCGCAGGCAATACATAGACAATGCATGGCTGGCATGTATCGTTGATATGCCAACACATGCATTGTCTATGTACCTTTTGCTACTACCACGTAATTGTGTGTATGGCGTGTAACCATTTACATTGAAGATGACAAAAAAAGGGTTAAAACTAAGGCATTTTTTTCCTAGACTGCACAGTAAAACTCTAAAATGCTAAAAGGGGGTCTTTGGTATCAAGCAGTAGTAATATTGCAATCTGCATGTCCCTCACTTCACTTGTCAACTGACCATTCCCGCGGCATAATGGAATATCCATGAGCTTATCTGTCGTCCATCCATAGGTTCATCCCCTCAACAATCATGGTACGGTCAAACCTGCCCGAAGGATCATTGCCTATAATGGCAACCTGTCTCTAAAGACCAGTGGTAAGTTTGTTGGAGGAAGTTTACATGTAAATGAAGATGTTAATGAAGACCACCTGTTTAGTAAAGACCACTTTTTCACCATCCCTTTTCCTGGTCTCTGTAGACAGGTTTGACTGTATTTATCCATCCCTCACTCGGCTCCATGGACCACCCCCGCATCATTATGGTATATCCATGAGCTTGTCGTCCTCGTAGCTGTCCGGTTCGACAAACGAAGCGGGTCGTTGGACGGCCCAGTCGACGAGAGCGTAAGAAAGCTTTGGGTCGGACATCCCGTACCAGAAGATTGTCCACTTGCTGTTGCTCCAACTTCCCTCGCATCGCTTGAAATACCTGGATTTGTAAATACAAAATCGACAAGAATATTACTACATCTCATGAAATGTGAAGATCTATTTTGTTAATAATACAAAAACCTTGAAAAAGTTTTTCTCCATGCAAACTTAATCTTAGACTGCTGTTTTCATACAGGTGAGCTTGAAAAGTAGCCCCCCCCCCCCCCCCCCCCCCGAAAAATGAATCTTAATCTTTTTGGGTGGAATACTCATCAAAAGGTTAAATTTAGCCCGGGTTAAATTTAACCCAACACTTTATGGAGCACCGCACTGCAAACAATGCGCGCTTGTTGCTAGATGCGCACTCATCCTTCATAAACGCCACACAAAACCTATGAATATACCATTGCGCCTGACGCTTATTTTTTTACGCTAGACTGGTAGGAAGAAAGTATAAAAAAGTATGTGGAAACTTGACAATAATCATTGATTTTGCCAGATTTAAAAAAAAAATTCATATAAATGACATGGACTCATCTTGCGGGTAAACCTCCAAACTTCCGCTGTCAAAATCGAGTGTATAAAGCGCTAATTGAATGCATATAACAAAAAAAGATGAATGCCAACGGAGACCATGGTTGCAAAGCAGTAACTACCCGGCTTTTCATAAAACAGTGGGTTAAATTTCACCTACTTCTGCGGTAAAACGACGCGAATGACGCATTTTAGCACTGTGCTAAATATAACTTTTTGATCAGAATTCCACCCTGGCATGTATATGCCCTGCCCTCAGAACTTGTTACTCACCATGGGTTGATCTTGTTATTACTTCTTGATCGCCAGAACAGTGTGCCAAAGTCTCTCCGCAGATAGTCCCATAACATCTCACTCGTTCCTTCTCCCTGCAAGAAAAAGATCATGATAATGTTCACTTACAATGTATATTGCACAGCTACAGAACTAATATACTCTTTCTTCCTACGTGTTACTAGGTCAGAAAGTTAATTTCCTTTCTATATTTACCTCTAGGTAAAACCGTATATACTACGAAACAAAGACACAATAAGAACACGAAAAGTGAAACGAGATTAAGTTGAACATATAGGTTAAGCTGAGCATCGTGTTGCGGTCGAGAATGCTTGAGCGAGAATGAGCTCATACGCGCAGAGCGCGCTATACCGAATTACCAAAGAATTCGCTCGTTACGTAATCACAATGCGCTCACCGAAGCGGTGAGCCGGAGCCTATCGTTCAATAACGAAACGAAATAGCACTACTACACATTGCAAATGTATGTATCAATACCCTGGCTTAAGCCGAGCTGCCTACAAGGCGCAACAAGCATTTCAAGGAATAAATTTATGCCAGGTACCCATTTACTTACTACACCTCGCTTAGAAGCAGCAAATGTGAATAAATCTATTAAAAGGACACACATGCAGCAATTGGGAATCGAACCCATATGGAACAGAAAAGAATAGCCATAGTTTTTAGCATTTTTTGCATTTACAATTATCCTAGCAGCATTCCACATTTCTTATGGGGAATGTTGACAAATCTATAATATAGTACCATAGCTTCTCTTTTTTTGTATGTACGCCATATATTTCGCGAATCACTTGTGAATCGCGAAATTAACAACACGCTGAAATATTGACACCAAATGCAAAGCAATACACGTACTTGAATTTCATGCATTACTGCACTAGCATCTCTCAGGACATGCACAGCGGCCTAAACTGTGCTTGCCCGCTGCATGCACGCACTAGCTACATCAACAAGAGCCCCAGGGGGGCACGACGCTCACCTGAGGTCAATCAATTCACATCTGGCGCATGTTCTCTCTGGCACCCTCAGAAGATATGAAATCAGTTGAAATCATGCCAAAATCTATAATGTGATGTACTATTTAATCAATAACTTTTGATCCCCTGTACCTAACATTATGATTTACCATAATGTTTGGGTGAATCATAAAAAAAGACAGACACACATATAAGACAAAGCTTAACACATTTCACCAGCCACTGACCACTTCAGCATATTAACCCCACTCACATAGGGACCCTATGGGGCCATTCTGCGATATGACAACTTGCATTGTCATTTACCGTAAATCTCCGTGTGTACGGCGCACTCGTGTATAAGGCGCACCCCCTACTTTCTAAAAAAAAGAAATTTTGTTTTGGGACACTTACTTACAAAGATCTTCAATTATGAGAAAAATTTATAACAAATTGTTAATTATTAGATAATTGCATATATAATGAGTACTGCTGCTCATGAATGTATGAATATTCATTAGTAATTTGCTTAATAAACTTGAATTTTTTACCTATTTTTTACCTATCTTATATATTTTTTTTTTTTTGCTGTACCTGTGTATAAGGCGCACCCCCAACTTTTTCTATTTGTTTCCGACGGAAAAAAGTGCGCCTTATACACGGAGATTTAGGGTATATAGATACCTACATGTTACAAAATGTCCAGATTGTAATACTTGTTGATGTGGAGAAGAAAATATTTGAAATTCATTTCACATTTCCTACGAGCCATTCTTGGGTCCCATGCAGCTAGGTAAGAATAAGACTAGTTATGTGAGGTGTACAGGAAGAAAGAGCATAAATTCCTTTATTTTTAGAGCCCTATTTTGTTACTCTACCTGCTTTAGTTATGTTTTAATGATTTTTATTATTGTGTAAATAACTATAATTTAGAAAAAATCCTCAAATTGGCAACACATTGTGATACATGTATTTGTGAAACAGATATATTTGTGTTCAAATTGGCATCTTTGCGGCAAAGTCACTATATTTGTCTTAAATGGTTATTACTTAATATTTTCCACCTATTTTTATGCCATTGATCCGTCGATGAAATTTTGGAGTTGCCAATTTGTAGAGGAAAACAATGATCAATTGTGCCTTAAAATAGCTCTCGTCCTTGATGGGATTACAGCTAGGTTCGGTATGATTTGATCATTTGATCATCTTTTGAAGGAACACCAAAATGCACAAACAACTTTCATTCTTCATCTACCATTTTAGCAACTTTGGATCCCCTCCCTAAAGATAATTAAAGGAGTATATACCTCTGTGCAAAATTTAAGCTAGAATTGTTGAATAAGTAGTAAATGCATATACATGTAACAGAAAGAAAATAAAACAAAAACAAAATGTGACCTAGAAAACATCAATGATACAATAGGGGCATTCACACATGCTAAAAATTAACAATTGCATGTTGCTTCAAATCATGATTATTTTTTTGCATATTTTATATTCATTTAATTCCAATGGGTTAATTTAATAGCATCATTTTATTCTCTGGTCTCTAACAGTCGAAAAAGCACAATGCAATTGAGTGTGCAAATGGAATGCTGTGAAACCACTAGACCACCGAAAGGCTGGTTAATTTTAGAGTTTGATTCTAACTATCCCAGTAAGTAAGGTTATTTAATTCATTTAATTGTGCTGGGTCATTAAAAAAAGTATGTTTCTTGCATGTTCACACAGGCAAAAAAACACCTCACAACCTGCTGGATTGTACGATTTTTAAATCAAAATGCACATGAGCAACTGGACCAAACTTTGACCTACATGTAACTATTCCGCACCCATCCATTGACCGAGTGCTGAAGATACTGTAAGCATGCATTTTGCATGTTGGATATGAAAACTGATACAATTTACACTGTTCACACACACAAACACCACTTGCAAAAAGATACACCAAAAGTGTATTGCACATGATGATTTGAATCATACTTATTTTCATAAATAATCCGAACTACTATTTTCACGCACAAAACCGCCCCTCCCCCCCCCCCCCCCCCCCGAAAAAAAATAAATAAAAATAATAACAAAAAAAATAATGAATTGCAACCTAAATAATCATAACTATTTGGGCAGTGTGAATGGTACTAGCAATGAAAGCTGCTAACAAGGTCAAGCATGAAAACATCAAAACATGAAAACACATGCTATAAATAGAAAGATTTGGGTCAAAACATGGTCCTAGATGTAAACAGGTGTCTGGGTTTCCTATTAGCATATTTATTTGCATATTTGGGAGAATGGTGATTGGCTGAGAGCAAGAGAAGGATAACCAGGTGCTTGTTAGTTGGTCTGCAGGCAATGTAATGTAAAAGTTTAGGTGTTCAAGGGGCAATTTATTCTCATTTGCATAGCTGGGGAAATTCCTATGGTAGGGCCCCCCAAAAAATGTTACCCCCACAGGGCCCTTATGGGGCCACCCAAAAACATCTTGTGAACAACTTTCATTCTTCATCAATAGAGGCATCTACATATGAAATATCAGGTCTGTCATACTTCTGGATCTTGAGAAGAAGATGTTTAAAATTTACATATTTTTTACACTTGGTGCCCTCCTCCAGGGCCCCCCTGGGGGCCACGCCCACCATTTTAGCAACTTTGGTTCCTCTACCCCTAAAGATGATTCCTGCCATGTTTGGTTGGAATCTAATCATTGATTCTGGAGAAGAAGATGAAAATGTATATTTCCTATGGTAGGACCCCCCAAAAAACTGTTACGCCCACAGGACCCTTATGGGGCCACCCACAAAAATCTTGTGAACAACTTTCATTCTTCATCAATAGAGGCATCTAAATATGAAATATCAGGTCTGTCATACTTCTGGATCTTGAGAAGAAGATATTTAAAATTAACATATTTTTTACACTTGGTGCCCTCCCCCAGGGCCCCCCTGAGGGCCACGCCCACCATTTTAGCAACTTCGATTCCTCTACCACTAAGGATGATTCCTGCCATGTTTGGTTGGAATCTAATCATTGGTTCTGGAGAAGAAGATGAAAATGTATATTTCCTATGGTAGGGCCCCAAAAAAAACTGTTACGCCCACAGGGCCCTTGTGGGGCCACCCACAAAAATCTTGTGAACAACTTTCATTCTTCATCAATAGAGGCATCTACATATGAAATATCAGGTCTGTCATACTTCTGGATCTTGAGAAGAAGATGTTTAAAATTTACATATTTTTTACACTTGGTGCCCTCCTCCAGGGCCCCCCTGGGGGCCACGCCCACCATTTTAGCAACTTTGGTTCCTCTACCCCTAAAGATGATTCCTGCCATGTTTGGTTGGAATCTAATCATTGATTCTGGAGAAGAAGATGAAAATGTATATTTCCTATGGTAGGGCCCCCAAAAAAACTGTTACGCCCACAGGGCCCTTATGGGACCACCCACAAAAATCTTGTGAACAACTTTCATTCTTCATCAATAGAGGCATCTAAATATGAAATATCAGGTCTGTCATACTTCTGGATCTTGAGAAGAAGATGTTTAAAATTTACATATTTTTTACATTTGGTGCCCTCCCCCAGGGCCCCCCTGGGGGCCACGCCCACCATTTTAGCAACTTTGGTTCCTCTACCCCTAAATATGATTCCTGCCAAGTTTGGTTGGAATCCGATCATTGGTTCTGGAGAAGAAGATGAAAATGTAAAAAGTTTACGGACGACGGACGACGCACGACGGACGACGGACGACGCACGACGGACGACGCACGACGCACGACGCACGACGGACGACGGACGACGGACGACGGACAAAAAGCGATCACAATAGCTCACTTGAGCCTTTGGCTCAGGTGAGCTAATAAAAGACCTGCGATGCGGTGGAGTATGAGCAGTTCCATTTAAGTAAGCACAAGGGTAGGAAAGATAGTTTCACAGAGAGAAGCTTTTTTTTATTCTATAAAACTTCTGTTCAATACATGAAAATACCATCATCCCTGATCATGAATGCCTGTTGGTAACAGCCGAACACAAATTTAGCCACTCGCAAAAATTGTCGTAAAGTCCTGATTCGCAAAAATCTATGTACGCAAAATATATGGCGTAAAAAGTATTCCTTTGCCCTGAGAATGTAATAAAGGGAAGGATGATTGGAAAGCACAAGCTTTACAAATCTTGCCACACCATGACCATGCTAAGGATAAGCTACATGTATTTGATTCTTCTCACCTGAGTCTGTAGACTGATGGAGAACTTGTCCAGATAAGGCACGTTATGAACATCGTCTTGCTTGGTTACTATGGCGACCGCATTGTATCCCTCCGAGAGATAGATGGTGTGTAGTCTGTCTGGAAGCTCTGGTAGGTAGCTGTTCTTCAGCACTCGCCCGAATGACCTGGTATTGAAAGTATTTTTTAAATATGTTCAATTTTTTATAGTGCCTAATATGATACAATATCAGCACTAATGCTACATGTATTATTAGATTCATAGAAAAAGGACACTGTTTACCAAGTGGAAAAAGTGAAAATGTATGTTTATTCCTGATTGTGCGCACAAAGTATCTGAATTTTGGATACCATAAACAATCCAAGTAACCAATTCTGATACTTTCGACAAAAATCGAAAAGCGTTCCAGAACACTTTTCAATTCAATCTGAAATATCTCTCTAAGGCCCCCCCAAAAAATTGTTGGATTGGAGTAACGGGCATCATTTTTTTTTTCAGGATTCGCACAAATACACAAAAACAATACATGTATAACACACACATAACACATATCGCAATTGGAAAAGAAAAAAAAATGAAAAATATAAAATAATATTTTATTTTTTTTATCCCCCCCACCCCAAAAAAAAATCAGAAAAAACCTTTATGGTCGGCGGCATTTTTAGGGTTGGGTGGGTTATGCCAATCCAACAATTTATTTTTCATGGCCTAATTATGGATACAAAACCCATTTCATTCTCCGGTTGCCATTGGCCAAACAACAAGGTAAAAGAGTGTGAAAGAAGTGTGTAAGTTCAAACTTATCAAAGTTAATGGATCTCTTCAGTAATTAAAATTCCTCTTCATTTTACTACCGTATGTTTGACTTAACTTCACAACCCTTCTCCCTACAACAATATGCTTAGCTTTTCTCACAGATGACTATCTACATTTATGATGACCTTTATCTATAATGACCAATGTCATTACTGGACATATCTTTTATATTTATCCTAATGGTGATGATGGCAACAGCTGACCAAGTGACCAAACGGTAGCACAATGATTAATGACAGACAGATAAGAGATTAAAGTGAGGCCTGTAAAGTGTCAGATATTGCCCAAAATGACATTTGAGACTTCAATCCTGTACCCAAATCATTGTAAGATACATGTATGTCTGAATGATGTGTTACAGTTTCATTGAAAAAGAACACTGCTTTCCTGGTTAAAAAGTGAAAAAATATGCGTCAGCTTTTACAATGGATGTTTATGAGGTTTATGACTGTTTGTTAACGCTTTTGAGCTGAATGATAGATATCGTCATACTAAAGGGGCATTTGAAAAAATCTAACCCTATTTTATTCTTCTCTTACCATTAGCTAAACAACACGGTAGAATAGAAACGAGGAAGCTCCAATTAATTTTCGTGGAGTTAGACACTTTACAGGCCTCACTTTAACAATGACAGGGACATATTACATTCCAAAGGTGTGACACACGAGCACACACACACGCACACACACAAATTCAACAAGCAATCAACTATCATGGAATCAGGGCCCCTTAACATAAAGATTCTTGATTAACTGTAGGATTGACCAATTGATCGTATGATAAATTAATTGATCTTACCGTTAATCATACAATCATTCAATCAAATGATCAATCAAATGATCAATCAATTGATCATACGATTAATCAGTGATGAACTTCGCTTTTGTGAACCCTGGCCCACATACTGCTTCTTCTTATTTCTCTTGTCTCAGTTTGTATATTGTAAATATTTGTGTTGTATTGTGCACTGTTTTGGGGTCGAATACATAATAACAATAATAATTAATCATGAATCTTTAATGTTACAGGGCTCATGTGTGGTATTAAAAAAGACTAGGGCGATTTAGCCCCCATACTCACCCCGTATTCACACACAAAAATTTCATCCCTTAATCATGACTAAAGAATCAGCAGCTGACTATAGAATCAGCTGCTGATTAGCTATACGATGAAATTTGTGTGTCTGAACGCTAACGAAACGACGTATCGTTAGTCATGACTAACGAAACACAGGTTTTATCGTCGTTTCGTACGAGAGCTGACTATAGAATCACGCTCATTTCGTGTGTGAACAAGGATTGCTCGCTTAATCATGATTAGCTATATGACTCGTAACTAACTGGGCGTGGCTTAACGTGAACGTTCGCGGGCACAGGGCCCTAGGGAGACCTGATGTTCGATGCACCTGGAAGCCAGCTGTTGTGGAATATTGGCTTGGTGTGTGTGAACGTTTGGTTTAATCATGACTAACGATACGTCGTATCGTTAGTCATGATTCTTTAGTCATGATTATTTTTGTCGACATCAACTCTCTTGTTCACCATACGGTGGGACTCCGCTGTATGCAGAGAGACATTTTTGTTGTGTTGTCTTTGTTTTTTTATTTTATTATTTGCTATAATTATTATTTTTGTGTTGTTGTTGTTGCTATTCATTACGCTCCATTGATGACATTTCATTGTAAATATGTTATCATGTTGCATTGTGATTATAGTCTTCAATAAAAATATAAATACAAAACAAACGAAAACTCTCTTGTTTACCGTGTTATTAACTTCATCATTCTGTCTATGTCAACGTTGTTCAGGTCGTAGTGTTTCTCTATCCTCTCTGTGTTTTTGAACAGCGTCCCAGACCCTAGACAAAGGAAAAGAAAATACATAAAACACAAATAATAATTTAGAGTCAGATTTAGAATCAGATTTAGAATCAGCGTCCCAGACCCTAGACAAAGGGAGAAAATACATAAACACAATTTAAAAATTTAGAATCAGAGATGAAATGAAATATATCTACATCGTTCAGAATGATCCTACTACCGTAAATCTCTGTGTATAGGAAGCACCTGTGTATTAGTTTGTTTTTTTTAGTCACCCTGTAGTGCTGTTGGAATGCGTACGACACAGGTCTAGGCCCTGACAAGAGCTTACTGTCAGAAGCACCATTCATCAACATATACATTTTCTCATATATGAAAATAGTGGTTAGTTAAAAATTGCATTCATGAGCAGTAACACACTGCTACTCATGAAAATTCATATATTCATGAGCCACTGCTCATTAAATATGCAATTGTTTTACTAACCACTATTTTTAATATGAGAAAACGTATATGTTGATGAATGCATTATTGTATTATTGTATTTTTAGAAAATATGATACAAAAAAGAATTAATAATAAAGGTCATACAACAGCGATTTTCTTAGATTTAGAAAAAGCCTATGATACTCTCAATGTAGAGGGCCTTCTAACTAAAATACTGAAATGAGGAGTGGAAGGAAATATGTTACAATTTTGTTATTATTACCTTACAGACCGCACATACCAGGTACGCATTAATAATAAATTCTCAGAGACTAAACGTCTTAGCAGAGGCCTACCCCCAGGAAGTATTTTAAGTCCTCTTTTATCTAATATTATGATGAGTGATATCCCAGTCAATCCACAAGTTGGGATCTTATTATATGCAGACGATATTGTTATTTGGATGTCGGGGACCAACGTCCAATATATGGCAAAGAGAATACAGGCGTATTTAAACCAATTAAGTATTTGGTTTAAAAAATGGGGTTTTAAAGTGTCATTGTCAAAAACTAATGGAGTCCTATTTACAAAAAGTGTGAAGCTCCACGCACCTGTGATTACATTGAATGATGTGGCTTTGACTTTTAATTCGAATCATAGATTCTTAGGGGTTATTTTTATAGTAAAGTGGTAACTCCTCTAAGTCTTTATTAATGGTCTACCGGTCTTATATACATTCTTTGTTGGACTATGGATGTGAAGCATATGATAGTGCCTCAGACAGTTTAAAGAAGACTCTTGATTCTATTCAATATCAGGCTTTGAGAATATTCATCGGCGCTCTCCCCCTCACACCTTTAGACGCACTACAAGTAGAAACGGGGGAATTGCTATTCGATTTAAGAAGACAAATGTTGTCTCTTAAATTTAAATATACCATTAGTAGAATTTTAGACCTCCCTTTAATCCCACATATTCAAGCATGTTGGCAATTTGAATATTTAAAATATAAAAAGGGTAATACACCATTTGGATACAGAACATTTGAAGAAAACTTAATAGAGATTGAGTCTTTAAGACATCATATAATCCCTTTGTGGACGTTAGTCACTCCAAATGTTTGTATGGACTTGAAAGAGATGGTTAAGAAAACAGACAACCCACATTATTTGTTATATTGTAGTAAAGAATTAATACAGAGGAAATGGCCAACAGAGCTGCACATATACACTGATGGCTCCTTCGTTCCTGAACAACACAATGCATCGGCGGCATTCTGGGTACCATCCCTTTTGTATAAACAATATAAAAGACTGTCATATTCCATCTCCTCTTACAAAGCAGAAATGACAGCTATTATTTTAGCATTAACCTGGCTTAAACAACTAGGCAACCTTCATGTTGGTGTGGTTATCTTTAGTGATTCATTGAGTAGTCTTCTTTCTACTAAAAACGGTAAAGATGACATCTTTGTTCAAGAAGTAATATTACTTCTCACCCACTTGAAATATAAAATTATAGTAAATTTTGAATGGATTCCCTCCCATCTGTGGACTCAGTGGTAACAAATTGGCAGACTATTATGCTAAAATTGGACTAACTGGTCCCATTGTAATTTATAGCAAAATGCTATTAAGTGAAATTGAACAGAGAATAGTACAGAACACATACACAATGTGGCAACAACGGTGGCAAAATCCCATAGCTTATTGAGGTCAATTCAATTAGCTGTTCAATTTAAATTGAATGTCCCTTTAAATAGGTATGGAGAAAAAATATATTATCCTTTACGTCTTGGAATATTAGGATTATTCGTGGACGTGGTGTGGCAAGATTGGTAGAGCGCGCGCTTTCCGATCGTGAGATCCCGAGTTCGAACCCTGTGTAGACCCACTACGTTAGTCCTTCAGCAAGACAATCCACAATTGCTGCTATCTACCCAGGTGTATAAATGGGCACTGCATGGTCGGGTATTAATTAGCCTTAGCGCCATCATCAGTGGCAGCTCGGCTAGTATGCTCCCCGGGGAGTTGACAAAGTACGCAATATCATTGTGTGGGTTTGAAGTGTACCCGATGACCATGGATAATAATAATAAAAATAATTATTTAAGCGCAGTAGAGTATATATTTATAGTAGCTGCGCTATATAAATGTTTATATTATTATTATTATTAAATAATGATTTATATAGATTAGGCATACATGAAAATGGTTTTTGTAATGATTGCCCGGAAAAGGAAACTGTTAATCAATTCTTATTGAGGTGTCCAATATACACGATTGAAAGAGCCATGCTCATGATGGAAACAAATGTAAATGAATTAGACCAAATAATATCCCTCTTGAAAAGTACCCTCCCGGACGTTCAAAGGGCATTGGTCCGCTTTGTTCACAGAACAAGGCGTTTAATGTAAAACAAATATATATGTTTGTATCATACAAGAATGTACTCATGCAACGTAAAATAATAAACTTGCTTAAAGGGCTTATAAAATGCATATATTCATTTCACACATGTACACCATAGTGGCGGGAGTCCCTACGTGTATGTTAGTTAAAAGCAAAATGCGTAATTATTATTATTTTATTATGTGTATATATGTGATAGTAGTAGTAATATTCAATTTTTTGTTTTTAGTGATTGACTAGTATACAAATAATGTATGTTTATGAGTGCAATGGTAGGAATATTTGCATGAGGTGAAAGATGGAATGTTACATTCAACTCAGCGAAGCCGAGTGAATGAAACATTCCATCTTTCACCGAATGAAAATATTCGTACCATTGCACGAATGGAAAAAACATTCATTATTTGTTTTATATGACACCTACATGTACTTTATTTGCTTCTTCGTGTTATAAGAATCCGCACTGTCGATTAAATTGTCCAAATCGGCATCCGTCAGCAAAACAAATCCCGGTTCTGCAGCCATGTTGTGTAAAAAGTACTTGAATAGTGTGTACAAACTTCCCGCGCGCATGCACAGCTGCGTTGCATGGAGTATGTAATGTTTGTTAATGCGCTTGTTCTTGAATGGAAAATCTGCGCAATGCACGCAGTTATCTTTAACGCGCTGCCGCTTGCACAAAATAACAACATAAAAAAGTACCATTCCACGTTTATGACGTCAAAATCGTGCAATAGAACTTTAAAAAGTTATATTCAACGATAATGACATCAAAATCGTGCAATGGTATATTTCCATGAATGTCATGTGACCTGAATTCAAGCAATCACATTGCGAGAACATTCTAAGGTGTTTAAACATGTATATAGACTTGTAAACGTATATACTTTTACACCAGTGGCGGGAGTCCCTGCGTGTAACAAGTATACCCCCACATACACATATTTGTATATAATATTGTATAATCGTCATTATTATTATAGTTAATCTTCACAAGTGCTTGCAATTGAGATATGTTCTCGCCTTTGCATCCAATATATTGTAAAATTGTAAATGTATTAAATTTGTTTCCGTTCTTTTTCTTTTTTGTGAGTAAAATTATGGGTGTCATAGTGAATGTGTTGATATAGCTTGTCCCCTTACTCTTTTTGTGTGTATATAAAATGCAAGTTACCATTTTGGACTGTCAAGCGATGGATATTTTATAGACTAATCATATGTTTGCACCTGTGGTGGGAGTCCCTGTGTGTAACAGATATATTAGTATAATTGTTGTTGTACATGAACTATTGTCAATAATTACAAGTGTCCACTTCTTGTGGTTTATAAATTTGTTTCTTTTCATTTCCGTCAGTGCATATGTGCACAGGAGCGCACAATGATATTATAGATATGATATGATATATATTATGGTATTGAGTGATTATTTCAATTATGTCAAGTATATATATTGTGCTTTGTAATTGTATCTAATCATGTTATATAAGTAGTGTTATTTAAAAAAGTAATACCTAGGCCTTTACACCAGTGGCGGGAGTCCCAGAGTGTAACAGGTTTGAAGGTTTAGTCATAAAAACAGAAGAAAAGAAACCACTACCAATATTGTGTTGTACTCCGATATATGTATATGAATTAATACGTAATTTGTAAATATATTGTGTATTAATTAAATTGTATTAGTTACACATTATGTGCACTTTAAAAAAAAAAACCCACACCAGGTTTGCATTATAATTTTGTAAATACATGTAGTAGTAAAGAAATTAGCAACAAAAGTCTTTTAGACTGATTGCCATTAAATTTAAAAACAACATTGAAATATATATTACCTCGCCTTCCCACCAAATCTTTCCTTCCTAGGATGGAAGAGAAAATAATAAGACTTTTTTTGATTAGGAGTAATTATAACTACGCTCGGCATCGCGGGAAGTTCGCGCAGCATGAGGATATAACAACAAATTTTGACCACTTCCAACCAGTTTTTACCAGTTTATTTTTGTAAAATTATAAGTGACTTTAATACCGTGGTGTGTGAAGAGTTCGGTGAGTATCGTGTCGGGGGAAGTAATAACTACGCTCGACATCGCGGGAAGTTCGCGCAGCATGGTTGAGATATACTGGATGCGGTTCTGGCAAGAGTTGGTGCACCAAGGCTCGTGGATCATGGAGTCGACGTCGGCGGGAACATGAACTTGGGGGATCACCTGGAGATATAAATAAAAACAAAATCTATGTAACTTTCTGAATGCCAGGAAGTAAATAAATAGACAAAGCCTCCACACACACAAAATTTTGTACTGGCCCATTCGTGCAAGTAAAATCAAAGTGGCCGGAGGGAGGCATTATGTTTTCGGGTTGTCCGTCCGTCCCGTTTTCGTTCCCGCGATATCTCAAGAACCGATTGAGGGATCAATTTCAAACTTGGTATGAGTGTACATATTGGGGTGACAATGATCTGATTATATTTTGGGAGTCATGAGGTCAAAGGTCAAGGTCAAAGGACTGAATATACATGTATATGCAAAAATAGGTTGTAATGGCATAAATCTCATTTTACATAAATTTTACTTGCCCTCTTATTTCTAGATGAGATTAACACATGAAAAAAAATTGTTCTCTTGAAGTTGAACAATTATTTAGTTGCCCGATTGGGCAAGTAAAGTAGACAATTTATGAAATTTTACTAGCCCTACACCAATTTTTACTTCTTCCGGACAAGCGGGCAAGTGCTAGTGTCGACACTAGCCCTGGATAGACAGATGAGGGAGTAAAATCAGGTTCAGTTGTACAAGTACGATACACTATTATCAGAAACCTTTTTAGAAACATTAAAATTCATCCATTACCATGAACCTTCAAAATATATAATAAGAAACAATAATAATTATAATTATAAATAATATTTATCAAGTGCTTAATACAAAGTTACTAAGTGCTGATCAATACATAAGTTTCTATAAAACAACATGATACTTTATGGGTGGATTGGCTACCTTCAAAATCAAAATAAATAAATACAATTAATATCTATAAAGGCGAAAACATGTATGGAATTACTTGTTCATACAGATGTGGTTTATACAAGAAAAACTATCAGAGAAAGTGAAAATTTTGCACTCAGATAGGCACATGATTTTAAAATGATTGTTGCATTAAGAAATGTCATTATCTAGCCATTACCATTCATAAGCCAGTCCTTATTGTTATGTAGAAGGACATTGCATTACATTTCTTGTATGAAGCACTATATCCAAAACTGTTTTTAAAATTGGGAACTAAAATATATAATTTCAAAAACGATTCTTTCAGGATGCAAGTTTCTTCATCATCATCAACTTCAAGTGGTGCTGCAGAGTGCTGCTGTGGTCTTCATGAGAGCATACCATACAACTCTATCTTCTGCCAAGTATGTTGCACCCTTCATTCCTTCTCCAGACACTCTCATTATATCGTCAGTCCAAGATATCGCTAGACGACCTCAACCAAGTTTTCCTTCAAACGCTCCTTGCAGTATTTATTTCTCAAATACTTAAGGTGTGAAGACGTGTGAAGTACTTTTTATTTCCATAATTCCCCTTCATATATAGTTATTAAGTCTGTTCCGATTTGTTCAAAATCAAAACATCTATCTTTTTTAGTTTCTTACCTGGCCACTCCCATCCAGAAGACCGCCCTTGTTGTTGAGTAGAAGCACCTTGATTGGTTGGACAGCCTTCGCAATCTCGGCCGTGGCGTGAGAGGCATCAATACTGACCAATTGTGAACTGGACGTTTCACCAATGGATGACACCACTGGTATATGTCCAGAACTGTTATAAAAAAACAATAGTTTGTTTGTCATATGAATTTGTGATATTGACAAAGGAGTAGCACATTGATTGATTGATTAAAAGGGCATTGGCAATTCGTCATCATCATTGTCACCTACATCATCAATATCATCATTAGTATCATCATCGTCACCATCATCATCATCATTGCATCGTCACCATCATCATCATTGCATCGTCACCATCATCACCATCATCATCATTGCATCATCATCATTGTCATCTCCATTATCATCACCACTACCACCTCCACCACCACCACCCCCACCACCACCATCTCCACCACCACCACCACCATCATTATCACCACCACTACCACCATCATTATCACCTTTGTCATCATCCTTCACCTTCTAGAACTTAAAGGGTACCACCACCGAAACATAATATCCTTATAAATGAAAGGTAATATCTTTAGTATTTCATTCCATCAACAAGTTCACAAAAATATGTGTCCAGAAAAAAAATATATAATTGGAAAACGCATCACCATTCTAAAGCATGCATGCGTTCATGGGTCTGTATGTACGAGACTACTGTGTGCAGAGCGAACAAATCGCCCGGGATTCTATTGTCTCTGAACGTAGGCGTGAATAGCATTGGTGCACTCGCAAATGTTTGGCCCGTACGGAACCAGGAAATAGTAGTGGTTCCGAAAGTGGTGGAAATTAATTGCTTTGTTTATGAATTACACAACCCTTTGCAAAATGTTGGGTATCTATTTGATATCACAAAACAGTACCAAAACATATATATTTATGTGTTGTTCTTTGCCTGGTGGTCCCCTTTAATCATAAAGATGGGCAGGCTTGCCGATTCCATTATTCTTGGATAACAAAAGTTTATAACAATCCTCCTCCTCATCATTATCATCATCCTTCTCCTCTTCATCCTCCTCATCAGTATCATCATCCTTCTCCTCTTTATCTTCATCCTCCTCATTCCTTCCTCCTACTTACTCGATACACCACTCCAGTGGTTCCGTGTTGACATGCACCACTCTACCCTTTGAGCCCCCTTCAGCGATAGGTTCAGCCTGTAAGACATTACTACCGGAAAACAAGGGGTGAGCAGGCGCTCCGTTTGCCTGGAGGAAGTTCACCATCGTCATCGTATCCGTGGTAACCCTACTCCTACTGGCCTGTTAGTCAAAGAAATTTATTGAACCATCTAGTATTACTAAATATTAAAGACAATATTGCAAAAAATATTAAGATTCAAGTAATATTGATCAAATTAGCTTGTATTTTACCCTAATTATAATTTTCATTTTCATACTAAATATGATTTGTATCATTTACATTATGGTCATCATCGTTGTCATCGTCGTCTTTGTCGTCGTCGTCGACGTCGACGTCATCGTCATCGTCATCATCATCATCATCATCATCAGCAGCACCACCACCACCACCACCATCATCATCATCACCATCCTTGTCATAATTTCTACCACAACCACCATCACCATCATCATCATCAGATCCATTATCATCATAATTCCCAACACTCTACGTCCATATCACCATCATCATCATCATCACCATCCTTGTCATAATCTCTCCCACAACCACCATCATCATCAGATCCATTATCATCATAATCCCCAACACTATGTCCATATCACCATCCTCAGTCTTTTCATTATCCTTACCTGTAGTTCTTGGTCTGATAGATTAGAACCTTCTGGGAGGGAAGCTCCGTGTACGACCAGTAACTTCATGTCGTTCCGGTGCAGGAATGCTAGGTTTGAGCTTAGCGATGCCAACTGTAGAAAAGATAAGCAAAAAGTAGAAAGGCAATTTAGTTGTTGGATAATTCTTCTTGATGTACATGTATATCTTAAGGGTTGAAATTATATTCAAAACAACCATATAGGGAAGCTCCATGGAGTACAGATCACTATTAACTTCATGTCAGGCAGGGCTCGACACTCGCACTGGCCCGCTGGCCCAGGGCCAGTGAAATTGCACTTCGGGCTTTTTCCATCCGACATTGACAAAATGAGAACAATCTTGTTTTCTTCCATGTTATGCCTCATCTATAATCACAGGTTTGATCAGGAAAGATACTTGATATTTTGAATAGTAGTCTACTCATGAAATAAACTTTTCTGGTGACTTTCTGGTCACCAGAAAAGGAGGAGAAATTATTTCACTGGCCCAACCGGGCCACTGACAAAAAAGGTAAGTGTGGAGCCCCGTGTTAGGTTTGCCTGTGAGCTGAGCAAGATCATAACATAACACAATACAAATTTACAAAAATTTTAATATTTAACTCATAATACTAAGATATTATTACAAATTAGACACATTAAACCTTTTAACAAATACCAAACTTACAATATTTAATTACATTTTGGACATTTAAATCTTGGGATGATTTTTTTTTAATTACATGCCCAACATTATGTCATAGTACATGTATTGGTTTTATACAATATGTGACCGGCTATAGCAAAACCCTGCACTTGTCGGTAATTCTTGTTTTGAAGATATGGGCATTTTAAATTCAATAATGTGTGTAAAAGACTGATGATTGTAAAATTGAAACAATCATATCTTCGCCAATTATTTACCAATTTGTTTGATAAAAGCATCAAATGAAAGCTTGTGATGAGGCCTTTCTAATGGTATGAAAAACTACATTTTGATTTTTACCGACAAGTGCAGGGTTTTGCTATATAGCCAGTCACATATATAGTTTCTTTTTCATACTTAAAACTCAACTGGCCACAGCTTTGGATTTAAAATTATTATGTGAAATTGGTCTGAAAAATAAAAAATAAAACTTCACAGGCCTGCTTGTGAAATCAACCAAGGATGATATGCGGTCATTTGCGTAACATGGTTCAATGGTCCACAAGATAGGTATTGTGGAGTGGAGCAAGGAGTTTATAAAGATGCTCCTTGGGTGAACAAAGAAAGTTTGGCCTTAACAAAGGTCTGATGAAGGCCGGGGCTCTATTCAGTACATCTTTTGGGTTGGCTGAAGCTTGTACAGCCACAGGTCTACTAATCAATGAATCTTTCATCTGTGACTCTTGCTCATCACAAGGTAGTAAATGTATCGATGAACAGTGGAATCTTGTTTTAAAGAGATATGATGTAAAGGCCCAGTCCCATACTGACGATTTTCACGGCGACTCGCAACGACTCGCAACGATTTACTAGAACGAATCGACTTGATTTAGCCACGGTTTTGGGCATGGGCGTAGCGACTTATGTAACACCTATTCATCAGGGGGGATGAATGAATAGATCATCCCCCAGTTGAATGGGTATCAATGACAGATCTACGCCCATGGTTTTGGGGAAGAACCGATACGATGTAATACGATGCAACACGACCTAAGCGATTTTCTCGACGAACGTCAAATCGTTGCGATTCGTCGTGAAAATCGTCAGTATGGGACTGGGCCTTAACCAAACTCTCTTATGCAAGCCTCCACACTAACTTTTTTCTTTACTGACACATTCGGGCAAGTTAAAAGCATACATATTCACATTTTACTTGCCCGAACAGAAGATTGAGTTGCCCGCTATTATATACATGAACTTCATAATGGGATAAACTTGTGAGGAATTACATTTTCCTCCTCTAATTGACCAATAATGTGTTTCGCCGACCGGGAAAACAAACAAAACCATTTATGAAATTTTACTTGCCCCAGGGAAGTGGGCAAGTGTCAAGCCCTGTCCTATTACATGGTACATGTAATTACGCTGGTTCAAGCTCTTTATATTCTTTTTGTACCCTGATTATAATAAGAAACCTGAAGCTGTGCCGGAATAAAATGCACTAGTGGGGCAGTTGGTGTCTGTACAAGATGTGCCTAAAAATACGCTCCATGTTTAGTTGAGTTACTTGTCTTTTGCCCTTTGATAAAAGATCCTGCTTGGTACGAAAGCTCAGACTCCATTTGACTGGAACATTAGATTAACTTGTTCCCTACTTGATGCGCACCGGAGTACATGTACATTTACTGTATAATTTACAATTAATCATCCTTTTAATGTCATTTATGAATAATATATAAATTATATTCTACTGCAAGCACTCTCCGTAAGCATTAACATTTGGCGCTTGCATAGTTTTTAGTCCAGAAACTTCTTGGCATTTTAAGCCAAAGGGAGAAGAAAAGAAAATGGGCATTGAAAGTAATAATTACAATAATTATAGTACTAATCATAATAATAATAATAATAATAATTTACTCTATAGAACCCAAATTGCAATAAAGCCTCTAAGCACTATTTTTTATTACTGATTCGTAACAAGACTTTAATGAAGATTCTTCTAGATTGAAAACCCAGCCCCTCCTCAACTCAAATTTCTCTAATATAAGGTTTTATGGTGGATATTTAAAAAGCAGTTTTCAGCAATCTTCCCTCCATAACCAGAAAAACAAAAGAAGGCAAAAGAAAAACAGTCATTGGGGATGAAGAACCTGCAAGATTTTATGCAGCAACTATATTTAACTCACTGAATGATGAGATGAATAGCACAGACAGACAGTTAGCCCTCGGCTTGCAGGCAGTATGGAAGGCAGTTTGTGCCAAAATCAACAAAGATTGACATTCAAAAGGAAACTTGTTGACATATATATGAGCACTGTCATATTTAATTTGATTTTAGAGCACTGACTTATACGTATCTTAAGATATTTGTTAACTGATTAACTACCTTTTCTAATGACCTAAAGGGCACTAGCTATCTTTCTGCATCGTTTAGATTTTAAAAATCACACGAGTTCATAAATAACTAGCTGAATTAGAGTGAACTTACTTCATAAAAATTAGATAAATTACGAGTCTCTTATTTACAGTGCTGACAAATCATGAACTAGCTCTTGCTGGTCTGCTTATTAAAATGTATGGAATGCATTTATACATTTTTAAAAATAGACCTTGTTCCATATGGCTCTCAAAGAATTCTGACATGATCTGCCTGCCATATACATGTAGCTGATTAGAGCAGAATATGGATTATGTTTATGTTGGAAATTCTGGTGGGGTGTGCTGTACAGCAGAATATTTCCATCAATAACGTGTTTATGATGAAAGGATGAGAGGTTCATATTAGGACTGGAGGTTGTGAGACAAAGCAAAATATGAGGGGCCCTCTACAAATCATAAATTAACATGTTGCATGTAATGCTGATGTTACAATGTACAGTAAAACCTGTAAACATCTTAATGGAAACCTGTCTATAGCAGCCAACCTGCCTATAGTGGTCATCTAAAGTGATCCCTTGCAGAGAAAAAGAAGATAGCCTTAAAGGGACTTAGTAACATTGTCCAAATCCTCAAAATAAATTTTTCATTCTAGCGGTTCCCTCATACATTGTTGTATTCGTATTAACAATAAAATCATGGGACAGGTTTCGGTTTTTCAAATTTCCATTTCGTTACAAAGATATGTACGATCGAAGTATTCAGATAAGAAAAACTCCGGGCGAGTTTTTCTTCTGTGTACAAAGTGAGTGCAGTGAGTTATTGAATATCACTTTGCATTTTCGCTCATTACTTGGCCATGCAATGTCCAATTGACTTGACATTTTCACACAATACCCTGTGGACATATGAGATAACAATAATATACATTGCATCAACCATTCATCACTTTTTGCACATGTCAACAAAGTTACTATATCCCTTTAAAGGGATCTAGTAACATTGTCCAAATCCTTAAAATCCAATTGAAATTCTAGCGGTTTCCTCATACCTTGTTGTATTCTTATTAACAAAAAAAGCATGGGACAGGTTTCGGTTTTTCAAATTTCCCTTTCGTTAAAAAGATATTTACGATTGAAGTGTTCAGATGTCAAATTATCCAGTGGATCGTCAGAACCGTGTACAAAGTGAGTGCAATGAGTCAGTGAATGTCACTTTGCATTTTTGCTCATTACTCGGCCATATAAAGTCCATTTAACTTGAGATTGTCTTAAAACACCCAGTGGACATATCAGATAACAACAATATACATTGTATCAACCAATCATCGCTTTTTGCACATGTCAACAAAGTTACTAGATCCCTTGATAACTCTTTCAAGACTAATTGATTTTGGTACAATAACATGCCTTTTCCATATAGCACAGCCTCCCAGGGATTTTGGGACCATTCGCACTGTATTTTATATTGTGAATAAAAATGAATTGAATTGAATTGAATGGGTTATTAACTTTAACATAAAACTTTGCACTCTTGCATTGCATTGCTCTTATTTCATTATAGAATCGTACCTCCATGGTATTATTGTAAATTATACAATAATTCATATCCAAATGCCATTTTCAATTGATAAGGTTACAACACGACCCACTTTAACCCAAACTAAATTGAAAATATTTTGTATTATACACGTCTGACAGCAGAAAGATGAATTGTACTTGTATTATATAATATGCATCATTACATTGTGTATTAACCACATAACAATGTTTTGCATTTAGTTACTACAGAATAAGATGAATGGGGAATATATATCTGGGGGTGTTTCACAACTTATTCTAAGTTGAACTTAACTCTAAGTTGGACCTAACAATTATGGAAAGCCATTTGTAGCCTTGGAATAAAATATACACAAAAACACAAGTATTTGAGACTTTTAACAAAAATAAATATAATAATTTTAAGGCTCCTTGATAATAACAATAATAACTGATTGTTTTTCTACAAAATGTATTTTTGTCTTCTTTTTTAATGACACATTCTAGGCTTGATGGTGCCATCTTAAAAGATGAAAAGTGGAGAAAAAAAGTAACTGTTTAAAAAATGTTTTAAACAAACTACTAGCTTTCCATAATTGTTAGGCCTAACTTAGAGTTAAAGGGTACCACCATCCAAAAATAATGTTCTTATAAATGAAAGGTAACATCTTTAGTAGTCCATTCCATCAACAAGTTCAGAAAAATATGTTTCCAGAACAAAATATATAATTGGAAAGCGCATCACCATACTACAACATGTGTATATGGGTCTGCATGTACAAAGACTACCTTTGTCCAGAGCGAACGAATCGTCCGGGATTCTATTGTCTCCAAACGTACGCGTGAATAGAATTGGCGCACTCGCAAATGTTTGGGGAATACAGAACCAGGAAATAATAGTGGTTCCGTAAGTGGTGGTAATGAATTACATTGTCTATGAATTACACAAACCTTTGCAAAATGTTGGATATCTAATTGACATCACAAAAGGGTACCAAAACTTATAGTTAAATGTGTTGTTCTTTGCCTGGTGGTCCCCTTTAAGTTCAATTTAAAATCTTTGTAAAACACCCCCCTGATGTCATTATACCATTCTACCTAGGCAAGTTGTCATTATACAGTTCTACCTCCAGGGGCAAGTTGTGGTTAATAATGAATCATAAATTGTTGTCAGTAATTTATTGATTTGAAGGTCACATCAGGACCTACACGTATTCACATTTCATCTGTATTATAAATAGCCGATAGTACATGATTTGCAAAATATTGCACTACCTGCACTATTCCAAAGGGGGTGCTGATTTCATAATGCAATACTAGTATCCCATTGTCCATAATAAATTTACAATGTTTGAAAGATACATTGATAATGGTTAGTACCCTTAAAGTGATCCATTAACTTTGTCAAATTAAACCAAAGTCATTTGGAACGTTTACAAGTCTATTGTACCTTGTTGGTTGGCTTATTGTAACAGAGTGGATTTTCATTTTTTAAATGTCTCCCTAATTATGGAGATATTTATGATTGAATGTTAAATGTTCTGGGTATATGCTGTTTGACTGGAATCAAAATCAATGGGCAGTCGGTGATCAAATCTGTCCACTTTTAAATGTTCACTAGGTAAATAGTCTTCTTTTTCTATGAAACTTTCATACATCATTCAGAAGAATCTTTAATATAATGATACTGGCATTATGATTGACCTCTCAACTATCACTTTAGGAAGAATCTTAAGAAGTTAATGATCACTTTAATTATTCCTATTGTACTAGTATCTGTAACATACAGACTACATTTTGATTGTACTATCGAGCAGAGGGGTGCAATGTACTGATGTCTCAATACAATAGTCCCCTTCCCCTGTTTACGATTCACAATATCCGATATTGATCAACACACCAGTGGGGTGATGAACACAGACAATACACTTAGAAGAATGCAGGGGTCGATACAATTCAACAATAGATGCATGCGCGCAGCACACCGGTGGGGGCATATTGTCAATTTGATTCATCATCTTATTATTCACAGTAGGGGTACCTCCAATGTTTCCTACAGATAGTAGTCTATAAACCAGATGATCAAATGAAAAGCACATGGACATGTACATGTGTGCTGCACACAATTTAAAGGTAATTCGGATTCGTACATCATTGATCAGATGCGTGGTGCCATCTTGCGAGCGCCTTGTGCACAGACGGTGCACAAGTAAAAATAATGATAATATAGTGCATACATGTGTGCAGATCAATATAATGTACAATAAAGGGTGCATGGTGGAGGTTAGTGTTGCTGATTTCGGGAGTAGTTACTACCCGGGACTCGCGATAATTTTTCGGGCAAGTCCTGGGTACCCGAAATTTACCAATTTGTTGATTACACGATCGGCATGTCACGCCAGCTGGGAAAACATGTTCATTCAAGTGACAAAAATTGAGCGCATTTATGTCACTTTAATCAACATGATAACTCTTGCGTTCAATGAGGGGACTTGCTTTTTTTTTCGGGAAATCAAGTCTCGATTTTTGCGCCCGGGACTCAACATTTTTCGGCGGGACCCAGGTACCTGGGACTTTTCCATTATTCATCTTATATTCGCAGGATGGGTACCTCCAATGGTTCAGTCTGCAGACTAACAGTCACGCAGGGTGTTCAAATGTATACATTATACATTATGTATAAACTAGGGGCCACGCGCGACGCCATGCGTGTCGGCATAGAATCCTGTATGTATACAGTAATTGCTTGCGCTCTGAGTCTTTTTGATACGCGTGATTGACTCATCAAACAGTTTTCCCATGATCAGGATTTTAGAGCGCAAGGCCACAAACATTGGAGATATACAGATTTAAACCTTTCCATTTTAGACTGAATTTTAATTTAGATATAGCATTTGTAAGATTTGTAAGTTTGTATTGACTCTATCCACAATTGACACTTATTGACAATGACAAAATGCATGGACTATGACATTTATTTGTACAGGTCATTAACATCAAAGGTGATATCTTTTGTAAGATAACCTGGGATATCCAAACAGAATATGTGTGAATAACCATCTATTTAAATTTTTTTGTTTACCCACTAACATCAAAGGATACACTGCATATTAAAGGGATCTAGTAACTTTAATGACATGTGCAAAAAGTGATGAATGGTTGATAATATGTGTATTTTTGTGATCTGATATGTCCACAAAGTGATGTGTGAACATTTCATGTTAATGGCCGAGTAATGAGCGAAAATGCAAAGTGATATTTGCTAACTCATTGCACTGATTTTGTACACAGTTATAACTTTCCAGTGGATAGTTAAACATCTGAACACTTCAGAAAAAAACAAAACCAAAGCCTGCTCCATGCTTATATTGGTTATTGGTAATATGAATACAACAAGGTATGAGAGAATTACTAGGGTTCTTAGTAAGTTTTGTGGATTTGGACAATGTTACTAGATCCCTTTAATGCATTTAACGATGCGTTGGAAACAATGACAGAATCCATGGGATGGTTTAGTGGTTTATTAAAGGTTTAGTGGTTTATTAAAGGTTTTGAAGGTCATTTACTTGATTGTATTATCTGTTTATATTCTATTTATTCACATCTAGGGTGACATCTCTTTGTAGAAAAACCTGGGCAATACAAACATACCTTATAAAGATGAATAGAAATATTAAAGCTTGTGATAATTATATTGATAAATAATTGTGATTTTTGTCAGTTGACTTTTAGTATGATACGTATACTCCAATTTTCTACATTTATATTTCTTTAAAAATATATTTTTCAGTCGGTGTATCTATAAATCTTACTGTTTTAGCCAAGGGTTCTTATTCTGCCAGTGCAATACATTTCATAGAGAGATGCACTCCATAATAATATTTGTGATCATTTTTGCCTATGGCACAAAGATGCTCTATCAGTATCAATCATTACTGGTGAAAAATTATGATTATGAAACAAAAAATATTATAATTGTCAACATGAATAAGTCTTTCTAGGATATTTCCTGGATAAGCATTACAATACTTGGAAGTTTGAAGTTTGAAGTTTATTAACAACAATATGTATGTACATCATAAAACAAAGTATTCAAGACAAATCATTAAAATACAAACTGTACAATGTACATGATTTACAAAACAATGAAGTATGGTGTACAATCTTACAATAATCTAATAATGTGTGTGGTAAATTTCTGTTATACAAATCATATACAAATGTTGAAACTGCCAGTTCATGCAAACCAAAAACATCTAATATCCCCAATTGTTTAAACAGTGGTCCTGAGGATGTTCTCAATAATAAAAACGTAATAGCTCGCACAGCCATCTTCTGAACTGAATAAATTATTCAAGCAAGATTTATAACTGCTTCCCCATACCTCAATTCCATAGAGTATGTGGGGCTGTATAAACGATTTATACCTTCTAATGATAGAAATTTGAATTACACCTATGACATTATCTTCATAACCTTTCAAGTGACATTAGGCAAATAAGACCTACACTTCAATACAACAAGCTAGCAATGATTGAAAATTAGTAACTGTATGACAAAATATTCTGATGATTTGCCAATTAGTTTCAGGTCCTATTCAGCAAATAAGTTTTACACTTCATAGCAAATTTAATCAAAAGTTAGTGACTTAATAATTAATATTTTTTATGATTTGTCAATGTCGATGTACAAGAGACTTTACTCTAGATAGGTATTATCCCCCTTAATGATTATGAGCTATTAAATGACTAGCGAATAGAGGATGGCAGCCCTTTGGCATACAGGAAATGGGAGAGGTCATTACCAACGATGGAGCATCCATCCATCTACATGTATCAAACTCTCGACTAAATATTTAAAAGGATTTTCTGGCTACGGTAAATCTCCTGAACTCATTAAGACAGTTCATCCATATGATCCATCCGTCCGTCTGCTAGGCACTAAAAGCCTGAAAGAGTTTTCAGGATTTGTAAAATCTTCTAAATTGTATTACAATAATCAATACAGTCAGCAACTTACAATAAACGAATTGAAAAGATATTCAAAATGTTCAAAATCTACAATTATTACCAGATCCGTTCAGTTAGCGCTCAACCAACTATTTCAAGATTATCAGGATTTGTTAAAATCTTCTAAATTTATTACAAAAATAAATCAAGTCAGCACTTACATTAAGACTACAAAGAAATGTTCAAGATTTTCAAAATCTTCAATTATTACCAGATCTGACTAGATTCAGATGGCACTTAAACAATATCTTCACAATATTTTCAGGTTTGTTAAATCTTCTAAAAAAAATTTTTTATCCAGTCAGGACTTATATTTAAGACATTTTTAAATTTTCATTTCTTTCCAGATTCTTCAGTTAGCAGAATTTTAGAATTTCAGAATTCCAACATCTTCAAAACTCATTACTAGATCCAGCCAGTTAGAACTTCAATAAAGATTTCAAGATAATGTTCACATCATTTCAAACCTTCTCACAATTCTTCTTGTAAATATGATCCATACAGCACATACCTGGTAAAATGTTCTTCGTAACTCATTATTTCGTTTTTCTTTTTTTGCTGTAAGTTTGATCTGAGTAGTTCACTATCATTTCCTTAATCTCATTTAATTAAATTTTTTAATCTCTCCACTTTACCTCATCCCTTTTAAATAAATGATAGTATTTCTCTTTAATTTTTGATTTTCCTAGGACAAAATATCAATCAACATCTCATTTGGTAACAGGTAAGGTTGACTGGGTTCAGGCTCTTAAGATTCAATTTTCACTATAATAGCCTCAGGATGTAATATTAATTACTTTTCCAATTTAAATGCTGGCTTTCCGCTCAGCCTTCTTTTCCTCAATTACTTCCCTTTTTTCAAATATTCCAAATTTTAGCTTCAATACTTCTCATTAAAGTTTGCTGACACCTATAGCCGATTTGTGCCTGTGGAATAAAGGATCAGTTTTCACATTAATTACAGTTCTTTCTTTTTTTAATATACCCTTAACAGTACTCAGCAGTTCTTTCTTTTAGTTACTCTTTTCTCACAGACATTTGCTTAAATAATGAAATTTCTAACAACTTTAATGTCCAGAAAACACAAATAAACATACAAACAGACTTACAAAACAGAGACATCCATACATTCATAAACAAAAATGAAGGACAAGAGTAACTATGTTACCAGATATAAACATTCATACAGTCATAAACATATAAACAAAAAATATTCCCAGAGAAAGTTCTGAGGGGTGATGAAAAGGGAGATGGAGGGGGAGACGGAGGAGAAGGGGAGAGGAGAGAGAAGGGGAGAAGAGGGAGGGAGGAGGGGGAATGAAGGATAGGGATGAGGGGAGAAGGATAGGCAGGAGGGTGAAGGGGAGGAGGAAAGGAGGGGAGAGGGAGAGGAGGAGAAAGGGGGAGAGGGAGAGGAGAAGGAGAGGGGGGGGGAGATGGAGAGGAGGATCAGGGAGGGAAAGGGAAGAGAAAAGGGGAGAGGGGAAAGAAGGAGTAAATACTTCAGGAGAGAGTGGTGAGAGAGGGAGGAGAAAAAGGAGAGGGGAAGGAGAAAAAGGAGAGGGGGGAAAGAGATGGGAGCATGGTTGAAGGAGGAGAAATAGAGGGTGAAAACATCCTTACCAAGTCTGGTTTCTGAAAGATTTCTTGGTGAACTTGCACTACAGCGAAAGGCTTTGAGTGGCTGCCTCCCAGCCTCTGGAACTGCTTCAGCCAATAGCGTGCCTCTTTGGGGTCTGTTCCCACCTGTACAATGAAACATAAAGAAATCATGAAAACATGTGTGCTTCTAAATTGAATTTGTTTAAGATAAATTTATGTCAGTACAACATTTTTCATAGACCTACACCAAAGATATCTCAGGTACAGTCATTTACCAGTTTAAACACACAATTTAATCATTCTGACAGAATTATGTATTTCCCAGCCTTTGGACATCCTTCAGCCAAAAGCATGATCCTTTGGGATCTGTTCCCACCTACATGAAAATCGTACAGAAATTATAATTATTTGTAGAGGAAAATTACTGTACGTCACATAGAATTTCTGTTTGGAAGAGTGGTTGCCATAATAAAAACCCACTGATCAGTATGTTCTGATCATCATTAAGACAATAATACAAATTATTGTGATTTTGTTGCAATCAGGCATTAATTGCTTGTTTTAACGTCAATCCTTGAGTTCATTTAATTTTTCTAATCCTAACACAATAACGTTGTGAGAGCTTTGTTATACAGTGGGGGGATCTTTTCATGAATGTGAAAAAAAGCATCACAGACAAAAAACGCACAGAAAAGAGTACTTACAAATTATTAAGAGTAATGAGTATAATTCCTAAGAGCTCTGTTTCTGCAATTTAAGAATTCCCTCAGTCAATTAAATGACGCACTTCAGCTCTAGTGGCATTAGACAATTGAATTCATTATTTTCTTCTCCAATTACCAGTTTTCAGGCAAAACTGACTATTCTTCAGATGAATGCAGAGAAACAATGATACCAGATAACAAGATTGCATTACTAATAGCCCGGTCACATATCAACGGATTGCGCAAAGGGATGTCAAACAGAGAGCTAAATTTTCCATCCGTTCTATACATTTCTTGTCCGTTCCTTGTCCGGTGATGTACGTTGTTCTATGTTTTGTACATGAAGCAATGGAGACGACTTTCATCACCGGATAATTTCATTTCGCAAATTGTCTATTCGTTGGGCATACGTTTCCGATATCCGTTGACACGTGCAAAAAGTGATGAGTGGTTGATACAATGTATATTGTTGTTATCTGATATGTCCACTGGGTGTTGTGTTCAAGTTAAATGGACATTATATGGCCGAGTAATGAGCAAAAATGCAAAGTGATATTCACTAACTCATTGCACTCACTATGTACACGGTTTTGACGATCCAGTGGATTATTCAATATTTGAACACTTCAAGCGCACATACCTTTTTAACGAAAGGGAAATTTGAAAAACCGAAACCTGTCCCATGATTTTATTGTTAATACGAATACAACAAGGTTATGAGAGAACCGCTACAATTCCAATTGGATTTTGAGGATTTGGACAATGTTACGAAGTCCCTTTAAGCAAAGTTACCTAGTACCTATAAAGTGATCCATTACCTTGGTCAAACCCAATCGAAATCACTCTGAGCTTCCACACATCTCTTGTACCTTGTTGTTATGTGTATGCGTGGTAATGGAAGAATGAAATAGTTTTTGTATTTTCAAAATGTATCCCTAGTTATAATAATAATGGCATTTTATTCAACAAAATGTCACATTCACAGCTACAAGCTGAATTGCAGTGTCATTTGCAACAATATTATTTTACAAACATCAAAATAACATTAATGAACTCAGGAGGTACAAAGAAACGTTAATACAATAATTAGAGAAATAAATCATAATACACATGAATAATATCACAAATTATATTTCCTAATTGCAAATTTGATATTTTAAGATGAAATTAAAATCATTATGATTGATATAACAATTACTGGGCTAGCCAGAAATTTACGAAAATTACATAAACTAGTTGCAATGCATGGAAGTACTGTAAGTAAGAATTAATTTTCAAGGTTGTATACTACATGAAATATGAATCATTACAGTGTCATGTTATGAAGATATTATGATTCCATAAAAATCGTTCCACGGATGCTTTTTGATTACATGAATGTCAGTCACAATCAATTGGCAGTATTTTACATCAATATTCATTCTCTTCACTGGGTAAATTATATTTTTTGATGAAACTAACATAAATCAGTCAGAAGAATCTTACAGTGATATCTTCAGTAAATGAGCATAGTCGCAAATTTATATCACTTTTTGAAAAATCTTTTGAAGTTGGATCACTTTAAGATGATATCTATCAACTGGTCTCGGTGCCTACGTGCGATCCGTGTAAGGTGGGGGTAATCCAAAACTAACCGTCTTTATTTGATTTCCGTCCGCCTTCCCAAGTTGTTCAAAGGTCCTCGCTATAATTACTACAGCAACACAGATTGAGGGGGTGATGGATACATCTATAGGAGTAATTAACCAGATGCCCTACATGTAAGTGTCATGCTATTGTCTTTGTTAAAGGACATTCCTAGGGAATTGAAAGAAAAAATGGGCTAAAATTGGTGGTACAAATTTGATACTTGAAAAGAACTTTAAATATTTGCTCAAATCGTTTTTTCTCTCTGACACTCTCCATCGTTCTTTTCTGGGTACTGTTTGTTAAACCTTTGTTGCCATGGTAATAAACAGCACAAACACCAAGGGTGTATTATCCTGAGGCTGATAGGTGGAGTGGCATAATCTATAGTCCTTATTTCAAATGTTTCCATGAGAAAATGAGATTGAGCAACAAAAATCATTTAAACAGTTGGGAGAAATCTGTGCATACTTATTTGCTGAAATCATTTTCACTGATTCTTATAACTAAAAAGTGTACATAGTTTATTTAATTTCCGTCTTTCCTGTTAATATGTTCTTGAAAACTATATCATTAATCAACAAAGTTAGGGAGTGATAGGGGTAATTAATCATATATAAAGTCAGAGTGTCGCACCCTTGCCCTTATTGCAGATAACCTCATGGTAATTAATGTACATGTATAGCCTACAGTAACATACATTATAACACGGCTCTGGTAAATTCAGTAACGTGATTGGTTAAATCCTGTCACGTGACTATTCATTAAATTTCAACAAACATGCACGACCGTGCAAAACAGGGTGCAACCCCATGCATTACTCGTTTTCGTTGCGCAACTTTTTGCACGGCTATGACGTCACAATGCTTGTTTACATAGTTCTATCGGAGACAAACTTGCGAAAGTGATAAAAAAAAAGATGGAAAAAGCTTCGTTTTGTAAATTATCGGTATTGTAGTAAATCAATCTTAGCAGTTTCGTAAATTATATGGTATGTGGTTTGATATTGGTAAGTTTTGGAATGGAAATGCATAAAATGCTTTGCTAATTCTCATTTTACGGGAATTTTTTTCGGCAATTTCTGGTGGACTGCGTTTGATCTGCTGAGCTTCACATTCAGTGAAGCGAGTGCAGGTAGTCGGATGGTGAATTTTGTAAATTCATATTCACACTCTAGAGGGTAGATAGACTGGGTTTGTGGCATGGCAAGTCTGTTTTTAAAAATCCAGCAAAATAAACGATTCCGTGGTTGAGCTCGTGTTATAAAACAAATAATACACGGTCTCAATTATCGTGCATCATGTAAATGCATCGCGCTCTCGGCTCTGTTAGCTGTGCGTTGCGCACTCGGCTACGCCTCGTGCGCAACGCACAGCTAACATAGCCTCGCGTGCGATGCATTTACACAATGCACTCTAGACAGTGTATTATTTGTATAGCAACACGATGAACAATGTAAGAACTTGTACAGTAGACACCTTGTACAGTAGACACCCTGCCATATTTGGCCACCAAAAATGTTCCCCTGCAGAAAACACAATTATATGGAACCTGTCTAAGATAGAGGTCACCTGTCGACAGTGGCCATTATTATTGGTTCCCGTAGGTGGCAGCGAAAAAAATACATGGGGGCGGCGGGCGAATTCGCCCCCGAAATGCCCAAAAGAGCCCCCGAAAAAAAAAATTAACCCCCCCCCCCCCCCCCCCCGATTTTTTTTGGGGGGGGGATTTTCTCTTTGGATCGTGATCAAATGCTTATAAGATGATCACTTACAGCATTAGAGCTTAATAGTAGCCCCTGAAATTCGAAAAAGAGCCCGGAAATTTGTAGCCCCCGAGATGAAAAAAGTAGCCCCCCCCGAAAGGAGCCCCCAAAAAATTTTCCGCTGCTAGGTGGTCAATATACACTTATTCGACTGTATTTTAAGAGAATCACAATTTCTATGTGGTTTAAAAACAAGATACATAGGGAAGTTACAAAAAGGGCAAAGAATGGTATTTGAAAGTAATGCATCCTATCAATTTGCTCGGAAAATGTTTTCATCGACTCTAAAGTCCAATATATGAAAAATTTGATTTTGGGGATAGAATCCATAGACAATTTCATGAACCTTACTATGTTATTAACCAGTCCTTTTGAATTAGTTGAGAAACATTTATTGAACCATTGCCTACGGGAACCTAGTGGGACCTGATGGACTAACTCTATGGTAGGAAAGGGGTTCACGTTCAATACATTTGAACAATAAATGTTTCTAACAAGAATAAAAAGCATGTCCATGAAATTGTGAAGTCGAGTGTGATGAATACATTCTGTACATGCCAAAAACGTTCCAGACACAAACTGAAGTTTAGTCAATATTTGTTAATTTTCACCTTGAAATTTGAGATATCATAGACAATCGTGAGTATGGAAAAGCACACAGTTTGTTTTATTTGGCTTGCACATTTATGAACCTTCACATTCAATATTTGTTTATTATCACCCTGGGATTTGGCAGTTCAGCGAGAATACGTGCCTTCGCAGTTCTTCCATCGCATTGCATGATGGGACATGTGGGTAGTACACCTCATCGCCGAACTTGTCTGCTAGGGTTTTTCTTGTATGTATAATCTCTATGTACCCTGCATTTCTGGGCAGGTCACCCGAAACTAAATGACGATATTTATTCATAAATATCAACTCTATACGTGACATGGGCTTTAACTGTAAAAACTATCATTCGGTTTTCAAGAATGTTTGCTACGCTTTCAATGTGCGCCACTAGTTTTGACGATGATGCAAAGATTTTTCGTACTGTTAGGTGATAATGTGCACATATTTCATTGTTGAACCCTGAAAAAGAATAATAGTTTCCATATATACTATACTGCCATGTTCAAATTGTTCATACCGTTCGTACGATGGCACTGCATGTCTGATTTACGATATGAACCACCTTTAAACGTGATAAATGTATCAAAACATCCAGACGCCTAGAGCACACCCTGGACCCCAGACATATCTTCTGTTTAATCTAATGGACGTGTAGGTATCTGTAGCCGACAGAACATTTGGCTTAGTTGTAGGGAGGAGGGGGAGGGGGGACAAGGTGGGGGAAGAAGAAGAGGGAGGAGGGGGGAGGGGGGAGGGGGAGGGAGGAGGGGGGGAGGAGGAGGGGGGAAGAATTCTTGCCCCTTTACTGCCTCCTAATATTCTTGGCAAACAAACTGTAACAATTTATACAAAATATATTTGAATGTTTGGCTGAGGTTTTCATTTCATAATTTGTTTCTCACAAGTAAATGTGATAGCCAGTACACTTTGATAATAATTGTTATGATATGTTTTTATTTTGGTATGATATTCACATCAGACAACATCTTCAGTGTACAGTAAGTTCCATGGAGGAGTGCAGATAGTCCTAAACTGGAGACATATTTTAATTTAATTAACATTGTAGATAGCCTCAAAAACATTGAGCATATACATGTAAGGTGCAAGTAAGGGGGTACTGAAGGAATTCTTAGCCCCTCACTGACCAATGACCCCCTAAACAAAATGTTAACCCCCTTCCCCTTGAGATTCTGAAATCCCATAGACTTTATACATAACCAACCAGGTTCCCATACACACGTGGCTATGGGGGGACATTGGTTACATAACATTACTTTTGCTGCCCCCATCAAGATTTGTTTGGTTCCACTCCTTGCCCCCCCCCCCCCCCCCCCCCCCACCCCACCCCCCCTTTCCTCCCCCCGAATTTGGTGTTCACTTTGACTACTTTACATAGCCTACAATGTTTGGAAAGGGCTTTGGGGCTTTTGACCTTTTCGCTGGCTGCCTGGTTGAAATGGTGATGAGGTTCATACTATGGTCATAGAAATTATCATACATAAATGTGCAATGCACACATACATTACATATATTTGAAGACATGTACACAAATTCAATCAAAACTTAAGAGTGTAAGAGGCCACCTCTCTACAGCAGCCAAACATGATTACCCTTCAAAGAAAATCAAAGTTAAAGTCCTTCCCGTGTCAATTTTGGCACATAAGGTGGCGCCCATCTCTGATTCATTAGCCCTAGGCCACACGTCTACTAAATGTAGCGAAAGCTACAGAAGGGGGCAAGTCCTCTGGTAACTTGTGTGAATAACTTTTCCCTTCTCCTTTCTAAGAATGCAGAGCACCTGGCTAGAAGGCAGAAGGTACCATTTTAAAAGTGTTTGGCATGACCCGGTCTGGGTTTGGACCCGGTCTCGGTTTGAACCCGGGACCTCTCGTGCATGAGGAGGACACTCTAACTGTTAAGCCATCATGCTTGGTTTTCAAAGAAAATAGTGATCGTAAAATGTCTATAGTGGCCACCTGTCTAGAAAGTGGCAGTGGCCACTTTTCTTGCTTCCCTTTGATGGCAGTTATACACAGGTTTGACTGTAATTGGGTATTAATAATAATAATAATAATAATAATCATAATCATAATCATAATAATAATGGCCACTTATAGAGCACAGTCATGTCTGTCATGATATGGCAGTCCTGTGTTGTTTTCATAGTGCACTACTTTTCATCGGATGCGTCCGGTGAATTGCACACACATCGATTAAATTCCCCTGCACCATGAAAGCGACAGAGGGCAAGTAGCGATTTCAACGTTGTTTACATAAGAAATTCTATTTTTTTAATCAGTATTTTCATCAGTAAGTGCACCATGAAAGTGGTACTGGTGCTATACAAAAAAAGAAATTTATATTATGTTTAGTAATGAACATGCAGTTATCAGTTCAGCTTCCAAGATAGGAAAAGGGTTTTGGGGCTTTGACCTTTTTGCACTATGATCGTAACAACTATAATACATTTGCAAAGGCAGTGTAGGAAGCATGCAAACATGTAGACATACATAACATATTTTATCTCGCAAATAACCCACAATGAGAAAATAATGATAAAAGTATCCTCGATAATGAGTACTTAAAATGCACATCAAAGGTCCCACAAGATATATGAACTGGTCAATGAACCTATTGTTTATGTACCATGTGTTCAACTCTATGGCTCAAATTCACAAAGGTGGTTTCAATGTAAAATGTCCTCCGTCTTTATATGAAGCGCTGCAAGTTTTTCTCTCATTTTCAAAACAAGGACACACATTCAGCTGGTAAAAGATCTTAACAATTCATTACATTTTTCAATTTGTAGACATTTGTATTGTTAAGGAGTTTTTTTTTATATCTGTTTATAATAAGACAAATCTTCCAGTCCAATATACATACATAATTACGTCAAGCAGTGGCCTGGTGAGCCACCCAAACAATTTTAAACGATTTTAGTGGCCCAATTGGGCCACCAAAAGATGTATGCATCGGCTATTTACATGTAAACTGTGCATGCAAACAAGAACAAAATGAGACCAACATAAATTTATTCTGTTTCATTTAAATCATTTACAGAAAACATGTTTGTTGGTTACTTAAAGACAATTGTTTTTGTATTCTTTTCTTTCCTTATTTTCCGGGGCCATCAAAAATTTACTTTTGGGCCACCAAAAATTGGAAAATCCAAGACTTTGGTGGCCCTAAGGGCCAATAGAAAAAAGTTAACATGGAGCACCGATTACATATAAATTTGTTAATCAGTCATGATCTGTCCTATTTTCATATGATTGTTGATTTAATTTGTTGGAAACCATGGATGGCCAAAAGTTGATGAATTAAATGTCAGATGTAATCCGCACCCAATTGATCAATTAGTCAGATATTACTGCAAATTGTATGAGATTACACTGATTCACTTTCACCAGTTTGGATTAATTTAGCAACCAATTAGAGGAAATTTATATAATTTGTTACACCATATTTGTAAATTACATTTTCATATATATCACCTACATACAGTGAACAGCCTTTCACAATTCGATATTTCTATAAATAAATGATTGTTGACCGAATTTCAAATTCAATTCCATTTATACTTGAATACTTCACATAACAATCTAATGTCATATTTAATGGTTATTGGAACTTTGGCTACCGCTAAGCCCTGTCAAGATGAATATCACTTTCAATTTAACGTTCATGTACCGTAAAACCTGTCTCAGTGGCAACCTGTCTATAGCAGCCAAGCTGCCTATAGTGGATGCATATATACTAGGTCACCTGGGGGTGTTGAACTTAACTCTAAGTTGGACTTTAAAATTATGGAAAGCCGCTAGTTTCTTTTTAAACATTTTGAAAAGTTATTTTAAAAGGCATGAAAGGTTGATTCAAATTATGATAATATTTTCTATTATCAAGGAGATTCCATGTTATTGATGTAAAATCTATAAAAATCTAAAATACTTGCATTCTTGCTTTTGAATATGTTTTTATTCGAATGCTACAAATGGCTTTCCATAATAGTTAAGTCAAACTTAGAGTTGAGTTCAACTTAGAATCTTTGTGAAACACCCCCTGGCTAAAGTGTTTTTTTTTTGGGTCTCCCTTGAGTGGTCTTTGTAGACAGGTTTGACTGCAATTACTCAGGGCTCGACACTCACAAGTGGCCCAGGGCCAGTGAAATTGCACTTTGGGCCAGCAAAAATGTTTAAAAGTTATATTTTGGTGGCCCGATCGGGCAAGCAGATTTTCAACCCAACATTGACAAAATTAGAAAAATCTGGTTTTCTTCCATGTCATGCTTCATCTATAATCACAAATTTGATCAGGAAATAGTGATAATTTGTATAGTAAAAACTTTACTCATGACATACAAGTTTTGGGCCAATAAATTTGTCTTTCGGGCCACCATAAAGGGGGAAGAAATTATTTCACTGGCCCGACCGGGCCACTGACAAAAAAAAAGTAAGTGTGGAGCCGTGTATTACTGATCATCAGGTCATTAACATCAGTTGCAGTAAACCTAAACATATTATAAGACAGCTCTCTGGCATCCAGCTGATAAGATGCAACATATGTTCGACCCTGCATGCCGAGAATAGTTAATGCGTAGTATTGAGTAACAAGTACTCACACCATATTATCGGTTGAGAAAGAGAAAGGGTGCCAAGTCACTTTGTATACTTTGGATGTGAGCCATGAAGAAACAAAATGTAGCTCACTAGACTCTCTACTTTTGATAAATATTTTACAAATGATAAATTATTACATGAAAATTTGGCTGCACAATATAGAGGAAGGCCCAATCTACAATTTAGTAAAAAAACTACTTAACGCCTTTATTGCTCTCACCCAACGATATGCTGCTGCTCATACACTGCGTGTGCTAGCTACCAAAACTGACTTCTACGTGCACTAGCAAAAGGAAGTGGTTTCAAACGTGTTTTTTTAAAGAAGAAGTAAAAAGTATGTCTATATCTACTGAAGATAACTCCAACTTCAAACCATAAATTCTATATTAAAAAAAAACACTCAGGGCTCTACCCAAGCACTTGCCCAATTGACAGGGGCAAGTAACATTTCATATATGTGACTGGCTATAGCAAAACCCTGCACTTGTCGGTAATTTATGTTTTGAAGAAATGGGCATTTTAAGTTCACATAATGTGTGTAAAAGTAATGCTGTAACCGATCATCGGATCGGCATGCCGATCCCGATCCGATCATGGTTGATCGGATCATTTTTGCCGATTTCCGATCATGCAGAAAAAAGCGGGGGAAAAATCGGATCGGAAAAAAAAAAAAAAAAAAAACGTTTTTTTTTTTCTTTGAAAAATGATCCCCAAAAAACATATTTTCGGAATATAAATTATTATCTCTTAGTGGGCCATTTTTTTCATGAATTCTGTAATCTGATTGGTCAATTTGTCTTTGAGACAAACCCGTATTTACCTCATTTACTTGGTCAAAATGATCAAACGGGTAATATGAGCCCGTATTACCTGTTTACGCATTGTTGTTATTGTTTTAATGTATTATGGTGTTTTTCATCGTTGTGCACATGCGCAGTGGCGATTTCAACCACTGAATATGAGCCCGTATTACTATTGTTACGTCACGGCGTATCGCGCGCAGACTGTTTACGCGCATTGTGCATGGGGTTGACCTCATGACCGAGATTTTTAATCTCCCGGTATTATTTGCTCTGTCTGACACCTACGCAATAAGCTATCGGGATTTTAATTCTCCCGGTATAATTCAGATCGGTCGGCATTTCTCTGTCTGACACCGCATATTTCTGCGCATTAGCAGCTACTGGGACTGGGACAGTCAGGATTCAAGAATTTCGAGGTTGAGCAACAAACTCAAGAAATTCGTAGCATTGGAAGTGTCAATCAAGTCATTACCACTAATCAGCGTGTAAACGTGACATCACCACGTTCCAGGGGTGCGATGCCTTCATTCACTGGATGTTACCATTCACATCCTTGTTGTGAATGTTTATCCAAAAAACAATTAAAGTACTGGAGGACAAGGACATTGTACATATGTTATTGTTACTGTTGTTTTGGAATTTTGGATACAGTTACAAGTTGTTTGGAACAGTTTATATTACTTGGAGACCATGTGAGATGGACAATATTTGAAATTGATAAGGCAAGGGAGCACAAAGAGCACAAGATGGTGAGTACAAATATGTTTTTTTTTTAAATGTTTACAAATATGTTTGAAAAAACAAATGTTTTTATTTCGTTATGTATCTTGACCAATAGATAATGTATACACTTAAAGAGATAAAACCGTCACACCCTGCTTGTTCTCACGCAATACGGGATATATCTACGTTCTGGTTCCATATTCCATTCGGCCTCCGGCCTCCGGCCTGGAATATGGAACCAGAACGTAGATATATCCCGTATTGCGTGAACAAGCAGGGTGTAACTAATAATACCAAAGCAACATATTATATCCATATGAATAAGCCCAAGGTAATCTTGTATGGTTATGCTTTCATTTAAAACTGATTACCTCTCCTTTCACAAAATTTCGCGCCGATTCTGAGCTTAGTCCCATGTGATTCTGAAAGGTTACGCCAAATTGATCACATGGGACTAAGCTCAGAATCGGCGTGATTAATTTTGTAAAGGAAGAGGTAATCAGTTTGAAATGAAAGCATACCCATACAAGATTACCTTGGGCTTATTAATATGGATATATGTTGCTTTGGTATTAATTTATATTCCCAAAATATGTTTTTAGGGATCATTTTCCAAAGAAAAAAAAAACGATTTTTTTTTTTTTTTTTTTTTTTTTTTTACCGATCCGATCCGATTGCTGCGATCCGATTTTCATCGATCAAATTTTGCCGATCCGATCAAACGATCCGATCATCAAGGTCAGTTACAGCACTATGTAAAAGACTTATGATTGTAACATTTAAATAATCAAATCTTCGCCAATTATTTACCAATTTGTTAGATCAAAGCATCAAATGAAAGCTTGTGATGAGGCCTTTCTAATGATGTGGAAATCTACATTTTTATTTTTACCAACAAGTGCATGTGTTTTGCTATAGCCGCTCACATATTTTCTAGCTTGGTTGCCCAGTCTGGCAACTAACATTTCTAATCAACTACAGCAGAAAATTTATAATAATTTCAACTAAAGCAGAACCTGCTCTATATTGGGTGATCAAGAACTTTACATCAAAGCCCTAACGATTGGGCAATCTCGGTGGTCTAGTGGTTATGACGCCTGTCTAGTAATCAGGAGGTTGTGGGTTCAATCCCCATTTGAGTCTGCTGGTGATTTTTTTCTTCACAGCAACTCAAACGTGCACTGAGCATCCAGGGTTCAATTTATGTCGGTGAAGGGCCAAACTATAATTAGTTTGGTACTGTTAGGGTTCAATGTCTCACCGAATGAAATAGGTTCAGAAGAAAAGACTTTTTAAACGTGATCAGGATGTTTGCAGGTATTTCTCACGATCAGAGCACTTAGGCTCAGTCCGATTCTATTTAATCAGCTCTCATAAAAGGCAGGTGCTTCAAACTTTACGTGATCAAACAACTCCACAGTGGACTCTTTAGATCCTGTCTGGCTGTATTTAATCAGCTTTCGCTTTATAGACATGTGTTTATATCATTTTTGTGATCAAAAACAATTCCAAGAAGGTCTAATCTCTAGCTCTTTTCCCTCTCGGCAAGCAATTTGTTGACTTTTAGGTAATTTGAAGTTGTTTGAAGTGCACTCTGTTTTACTTCGTCGTATGAATGATGAACAGATTATGATGTTTATCCACCCAGTGCAACCCTGCTCAAAATTTGAACTAGTCCCGTTGGTCCAATGCCACCAACAGAGAGCATCTAGGGCCACCAAAATTTGTTCCCTTTGAGATTCTGAAATCCCCATAGACTTTGTGTACATACCGTAAATACCGGCGTAATCGCCCCATACTTTTTCCTCGAAAAAACCCTGCAAAGTCGGGGTGCGGCGTGTACGCTTCAAAACAACACATTTCAGCAGGTGTGGGACTATTGGTTGTATTGCACTGTATTGTATTGCGTGATAAAACATTATATAGCCAAATTGTCTACGTTTACCCTGGCCTAGAATGGTTTCTCACCTTTTTTTGCTGATATTTGCGAAATCTGATACGTTTTTAACTTCAAAGTTACGAAAGTTGGCACATTTTCCCAGCCGATTTTCTGGTTTCCCGCCGTTGGTCCAATGCCACCAACAGAGAGCATCTAGGGCCACCAAAATTTGTTCCCTTTGAGATTCTGAAATCCCCATAGACTTTGTGTACATACCGTAAATACCGGCGTAATCGCCCCATACTTTTTCCTCGAAAAAACCCTGCAAAGTCGGGGTGCGGCGTGTACGCTTCAAAACAACACATTTCAGCAGGTGTGGGACTATTGGTTGTATTGCACTGTATTGTATTGCGTGATAAAACATTATATAGCCAAATTGTCTACGTTTACCCTGGCCTAGAATGGTTTCTCACCTTTTTTTGCTGATATTTGCGAAATCTGATACGTTTTTAACTTCAAAGTTACGAAAGTTGGCACATTTTCCCAGCCGATTTTCTGGTTTCCCGCCGTTATTCCCGCTTTTTTTGTCGCCAGTTTTCCTAGCGCACTTTTCTCCCACATTTTTTTTTTTCAATTTCATTGCCTAAAGTCGGCATGCGGCGTTTACGCGGATGCGGCGATTGCGCCGGTATTTACGGTAGCCCATCAGGTTCCCAAAGGCAAGGGGTTAATTCGTAATGAACTCACCAAAATGAACAGATTTCTTTTACCTTATATTGTTTGTTTGCTTTGGGACCAGCAAAAGTTGATAAATGTCTTTTTACTTTTATTTGCCCAATCAGGCCACCATGAAAAATATTTGATTACTAGGTTCCAGGTTCCAGTGGTGAATAGGTTAATTTATAGTGAATTCACCTACAAAAATTAACAGATTTCTTTGCTTTCTCTTTGCTTTTGGTCAAGTCTTTTACTTGTATTTGTCCGATCAAGCCACAATGAAAAACAGTTGATTATTAGCATCGGTTTATGCTGCGGGCTCTTGCGGCCTGCTCTGAAGCAACCATAGAACAACACCTGCCGCTGATAGTGCTCATTGATTGTTATCCCGCATCTTAAAGGGACGTAGTAACATTGTCCAAATCCTCACAACTTACTTCGAACTCTAGTGGTTCTCTCATACCTTGTCATATTCATATTAACAATAAAAGCATGGGACAGGTTTTGTTTTTTCCAATTTCCTTTTCCTTCAAAAGATATTAACGATTGAAGTGTTCAGAATGTTAAACTGTCTACGGGATAATTTAAGCCGTTTGTGAGTTAGTGAATATCGCTTTGCATTTTTGCTAATTTCTCGGCCAAAAAACGTGACATTTTCACACATTACTTTGTGGACATATCAGATCACACCAATACACATTTTATTAATCACTCATCACTTTTTGCACTTGTCAACAAAGTTACTAGATCCCTTTAATATACCCCCTTTCATCTCAGTTCAATCTTCAATCTTGATCTTATTCTCCTGCTCTTTTTTCCTCTCTCCTTTTTGCACATTAATGGAGGTTTCCCAGCACCTTCCAATAAGCTCCGCCATTTTTTGTTAGCTCTCGCAGCTTGTAGGGTTTGTGCAAAAAAACAAAAAGGCAAAACGCAAGCCAAAAAAAAGAGGGGGAGCTTGTTGTTCAGGATTGATGTCACATTTTAGCGCAAACAATTCTAAATCCAGGTTTCAAAAAATAAAATGGCAGGCTCTATGCTGTACACGATGAATGGGATAAGCTGTACTGTGGGTGACTTTGAATGATTGTCCTCCCTGGATTTGGACAATGTTACTAGATCCCTTTAATATTTCATAAACTAACAAAGTTGTATAACCCTAAGGTCCCTAATCAAAAACCTAACCCTAAACTTTCACTGTGCCAATAATATCGTATATAAAACCCTAGGAGCAATTGTTGCTGTGGCAAATGACACGTCGCTGGAGCCGTGGAGCATGTCATGTCATCCCCTATAGAGACACTATTGTAGTAATGCTCTTACAATGTAATATACATTCCTGTCTGGGAAGGAAATGTATGTATCTAGACAGTCATATTGATTTATATGTACAGTCGGCCTCCGAAGTCTCTTCAAGTTTATTAAATCGTCCTCAAAATCAAATTTAGCCGTGGCTGAGCTAGCATCGTGGCTGAGCTAGCATCGCCTAAACCACCTGCGGTAATAAATGCAATACAAACTAATGTGATATGGTTTCTGTGTGTTTTTTTCCATTGAACACATTATGTTACAAATAATTGATATCCCTATATATTTTGAAGTTAATGAACCTAATAAACTTCATAATAATTTCTCCTTTTTGAAGTTAATGAATTTAATCAACTTAATATTTGTTTCTCCTCAAATTTGTGCATCACCAGTACACGCACACACAAACTACTCAAACTGGTTACATGTACATGAAATGCATGTTAGAACTACCAATGCTAAAGAAATTCCCAAGACCCTAGATAGGGATGGAGCAAATATATCAGAGCTACCAACATTGAAATTCAACAATCAGGAAGATTAAGGGAAATTTTATCAGAAATCAGAGAGATACATGTATCTATCGGAAGCATACAACCTAATGATGATAATCTTTCAATAATCAGAGAGCTTGGCCGATGGGATGAAATCTGATGCAGTAATCTTGGGTCAATTTTCAGGGAGTCTCCTGCGACATCAGGGAGACTTGGCAGCTCTGATATATTCCACTCTTTTAAAAAGTATACAAAGTAAGTATACATAGACAGCAGTATTGATCCAAATCAGTCGGTCTACTTGGCCTCTTCAAGTTTATTCAATTACCCTCAAAATAAAATTTGGTCATGGCTGAACTACATGTAGCTTTGTGTCGACCAGCTGAATACTGTCAAACCTGTCATAGTGGCCACCTGTCTACAGCAGCCAACTTGCCGTGTATAGTGACCATCCAAGGTTAACAAGAAAAGTGGCCACTGTAGACAGGTGACCTCTATAGACAGGTTCCATAACATTGATTTTCTCTGCAAGGGATCACTTTTTGTGGCCACTATAGGCAGGTTGGCTGCTATACAGAGGTGGCCACTAAGACAGGTTTGACTGTATATTCCTTTCTGGTTAGTGAGTATCGATCGACATCAGCCGAGCTCTATCCGGACACTTCAAGTTTATTCAATCGCCCTCGAAATTAAATTTGGCCGTGGCTGACTTGAGCGAGCATTGTCGTAACCGCCTGAATGCATGCAAAATTGTTTCCCTCTTCTCGTTTGCTACTTGTTAAATTTCTTCCACTCCTCCTTTCCCTTCTCTCACAGCCGACTATTAACCTGTTCCCTGCTAGATTTTGAAATTCCGATAGAGTAATATACAGGGCGCACTAGGTTCTCGCAGGCAATGGGTAAATTTTCTCATCTTCTCCTATCTATCCATGCAAGTATGCAACTTTTTTTATACCACTCAGACACTCTCAGCTATTTTTCACCAAGGGAATAAAAATAGCAACTAGTACCTAAGCTTGAAGTGTAATTGTTCGTAAAAAATAGACTAGAGATGGGCAGATGGCACTGTGTAAACCACCACCTGAGCAAAAGTGGTTAATATTGTCCCGCATGCTTCTTATTTAATTTCATTACACTTGCATACATTCTCCAGCGGGTGCAGGGCAATAGAACATCCTTACTTCTTATGATATATCAAATAAATCTTGTTGTAAATGTTGTTTAGTGAGAGCATTGTGGTACAGTGTAATTCGGGCCTGTCTCTTAATAACAAGGGCAGGGGAAGAAATATACAGGGTCTTAGGGTGATATAGCCCCAGTAATGACCAAAAGACCCCCCGAAAATCATAAAAGAACCCAGGTAAATTTGCATCTAGCTTTCAAAACAAATCTCAGAGTTCCATTTTCATGCAGACAAGCTTTCAAAGTAGACCCCCCCCCCCCCCCCCCCCCCCTCCGCCCATTCATTTTTTCTCTGAACTAGGGCAATTGCTTTATGTGTAGCATCCCGAATATGACCAGGGTGCTTTTAGGCCCGGTCACATATCACCGGATAGCATAAACGGATGCCAGACGAATTGAAAATTTGCGAAATCAAATTATACGGTGGTGAATGTCGTCTCCAATGCTTCATGCAAAAACCATTCCGCCGGATAGAACAACGTACATTGCCTGAAAAGGAACGGACAAGAAACGCATATGAACAGAGACGAACGGATTGGAAATTGTACTCTCCGTAAAGCATACGTTTATGCTATCCGGTGATATGTGACCGGGCCTTTAACAACACACATTCAAAGCACACACCACCAAGGGCAACGGGTCTGTTAACATTTTAAACACATGTACATGTATGTTACCACATGCCCCTTGAATAATGGAACATTTGGGGGGATGGTTTATGCATTCAAACCACTGAATCTAAACCTTATGTAGCACCACTTGCTAGAGCCCTGTTTGTTATGCTCTAAAAAAAAACTGCAACTGAATTTAGAATTCCTTATCTTCCCTTTCGTCTGGCTTATGTTGTATGGTTGTAAATTTTACAGCCGACATGTATTTAATGAGCATATTTTATTAGTTATTAAACCACATAAATTTGGGGGATGGTTTATGCATTCAAACCGCTAAATCTAAATAGATAGCGACCACTTGCTAGATCTTCCTTTTTTATGCTCTTAAAATATCTGCAACTGAATTTATAATTCCTTATCTTCCATTCTGTCCGGCTTATTCTCAACATCTATGCGGCATAGTTGTAAATTATACAGCCGACATGTAGTTTTAAAAGAAGCATCGATACTTAGTCAACCATATAAATTTGGGGGATGGTTTATGCATTCAAACCGCTCAATCTAAATATAGCGACCACTTGCTAGATCTTTGTTTTTTAGGCTCTTAAAATATGTGCAACTGAATTTATAATTCCTTATCTTCCCTTCTGTCTGGCTTATTTTCAACATCTACGCTGCATAGTTGCAAATTATACAGCCGACTTGTAGTCAATAAAGCATATTTGATTTGATTATAAATTTAGTAAACCATACTGTATACAAAATTTAGAAAACATCTGCCTAGCAGATTGTATATTTAGCCCATTGTCAGGAAATGTAATATGTAAAATCTTTGCTAAATGTAATTATATTTCCTTCACAATTAAAGCTGCAAAAAAATGAAAGAATTAATTGTAATTCTTAGTCCAGGCTCCCCCTCAACCTTGTTGTAATCCACCCCCCCCCCCCCCCCCCCTCTCCCCCACGGTCTGGGTTAACCTAGATGATATGACCCTGGAGATGCACAGTATACCTTCAAAAACTCATCTTTTATAGGCTACATTTCATATTTGTCTCCATAACAATATCACTCTGAAGTTTGCTTCATATCAATTCCTATGATCATTTTTTTTGGAAGGGGGGGGGGGGGGGAGGAGTGCTCATTGATTATTTGGAGGCCTATTTTGTTTGTATTTCAGGCGCTTAAGTGCCCCCAAACTTCCATGAATTTGGTTTACTAGTAACACCCCTGGCAACCTCCCAAGCACAAGTTAGCAATTCTGGGTTTAATGATAATTTGCACAAATCTGTAATTTAAATTTTAATGCCCTTGTGGAAAGCCATCGCAAAACCAAAGAAAATCATACACGGTCAAGCACCATGTAGTACTAGTACAGAATGTTAAGTGGCTACGTGGGTAAAATACGTCTTTTGGGACAGTACGTAATGCTGCATCGTGACATCAATTTTTCAGCGAGTCACAACTAGAATTGCAAATTAGGTGTGATTTTTGCTAGTAAGGATTGGGAGATTGTGGAGCATGATGGATTGCTTCAAATCAGTTATTCATGACTTCTATGTTTAATTTTGTTTAACAAGTTATCGGTTACTTGCTGGTATTTTCCCCTAAACAATGTTAGGCCCTAAATAATAGTCCGGTCTCTAGAAACTATTGTATTAAAGCATAAATAAAGGTATCATCTTTATCATTATTATCATCATCAACATCATCATCATCATCATCATCATTATCATCACCTTCATAATCATCACCATTATCATCATCATTAGCATCACCATTATCTCCATCACCATCACCATCACCATCACCGTAATCAATCGTCATCCGTCATCGTCAGCAGCATCATCATCATCATCATCCTCATCATCATAATAATTCTATATTTAAATGCTTACACATCTGTCAGCAGACACCATCATCATCATCCGTATCACAACCATCATCATCATCATCCGTATCACAACCATCATCATCATCATCTTCATCATCATTAATATTTTATGTTATTATTATGGTCTGCAAATCGATACAAGACTACAAGTCTACAGGGGAACTGTCAGTGCACCGCATCAATTATGGAGCCACTTCAGCAGGTATCCCACCTAGGGAATTCTTCACCCTAGATAATATAGGTCAGCATGGACCAAAGGGTCAGTCCATAATTAGCTATATATATATATCATATGTTGGGAAGCAAATGCACTGCTTTTTCCTTGTGCATTTGAAATTGTCCCTTCCTTGGCTGCATATATTCCCCATGTGTCTAATGTCACCTTGGTAAGAGCATCATAGTCTTACTCATTTTAGTCGGAAATGAAAACATACAATTATGGATGCTTTTGAACAATTTTATTAGACATGTACAACTTAGGGTAATCAAGATGCAATATATCGCTTTTAAAACCATTCACTGTGAATTCAGTCACTAATTGTAAACAAATTTGCCCCCTTGAACAAATTATACAAAACAATTGATCATATAAATTCCCTTTCTTCTCCCCATAATGCAGAACAGCCCCATATGTTAGATGCATCGAGTGCTCGGCTAATACAGCTCCGGTTAATGCATCCATGTCACACTGTTGCGCCCAGTGCACTGCACATAATATAATAACCTTGGAGAAGGAAAAGGAGGATGTATTCAATGAGAAGCGTTTCGCCTGGGACCCCTGATTCTGATTGACATTTGCTCTTTACTTCTCCTCCCCGACTTCCTTCCTAACCTTTCATCACGTGTGCGATGCCTGGAAAATAGTCAGTCCATCCTGGGCGAGGGACGTTTTGTTTATTTGCGTGAACTCTTCCGGCAGGTAGATAGTACTATAGATTATAATAATAATAATATATAGCATTTATAGAGCGCCATGTATCTAGGTGCCCTATTCAGAGGCGCAGTATTACCCTTGATCATCAGGTACAGTTCAAACCCACACAATTATATTGTGCACCATCTCAACTCCCAGGGGAGCATACTAGCTCAAGCTACCCAACGGATGCTGATGGCTAATTAACACCCGACCAAGTACTGTAGATTATGCTCCGATTTTTGTATTCAAATGACCATACAACAACCAGGTCAGCAAATCATCATCATTTTGTATTACATACTTTTAAGAAAATAAATTATTGACTTCTACCTCTGTTTATCAACATGCTCATGCCTGGACTCTTCGGCAGGTAGATAGTAAGTACTGTAGATTACGATATGATGGTCATATTCAAATGACCATACATCAACCAGGCCAGCAAGTAAGTCACCATCATTTTGTATTATACTTCTAAGAAAATAAATTATTGACTTCTACCTCTGTTTATCAACATGCTCATGCCTGGAAGACAGTAGATTTATCTAGGGTAGAGACATTTGTTCAATTTTTGCATCTACCTTGAACTTTCCGCTTCGCTTCAGATTATCACCAATCACCAAACAGTAACAAGATTTAAATCTCCAGAAGATATCAACGTTAACTTATATCAAAGATATGAACAAAACTGATTCATTTGCATTGAATATGAAAACATTATAGAACATCCCTGTAAAAAAATCAAATGAAAAGTAATTCTTTAAAGAATATCATCATCTCCAATCATCAATCTTTTTCATTATCTTGATTAGATATCAAAATACTGCTTTCTTCATCATCATGCCCAAATCTGGGGAAGGTGGCATTTTCTGTCTTTAATATTTTATCCCTCTGGATTTTCAAAATATTCCGTTTTGAATAATTTTTAAAGTGTTGTTTAATCCTGTTTTTACAGATTTTACAGATTTTAATTTTCTCTCTTAAACATATGAAAACCGAGTTTTGCTAAGTTACAATGCTATCAATATTGTTCCTTGATTATATACTACTTCACGTTTCGAGGGACCACAACAAATACTTCATGAGCTCAGTTTGGATTTCCTTTTTCTAGGCACTTTCACACTTTTGATCATCCTGCTTCTGCCTGGAAAGTTGCCAATTCATCTGGGGTACATGTAGGCGACACTGGATGATTTTCCTAATACCCAGTGGGATTATCATTAATTAGGCTGTGGTAATGAAAGCTATTTGTCATCTTGAAGTACATATCAAAATACTCTGTTCTATTACAAATTTAATCTAAGATGAGTAGAGAATTCAATGGAATTTGTAATAGAGTAGATAATTCCCGATTGTTAGACCCGTGATTCAACCATTGAGCCCAAAAAGACCCTTTGGTGGTGGTACATCCTAGAAACCCTTTTAAATACTTGTGCTGGTCATTACAAAATATTGCTTAAGTTCCTGTTCACACTTTACATATTTAAATTTTCTCTCCTTAATATGAAAACCAAGTTTTCCTTAGTTACAATGCTATCAATATTGTTCCATGATTGTATGAGGGACCACAACAAATGCTTCATGAGCTCAGTTTGGATTGTCTTTTTCTAGGAACTTTCACTCTACGATCATCCTGCCTGTATTGTGCCTGGAAGGTTGCCAATTTATTTGGGGTAGGTGACACTGGATGATTTTTCTAATACCCAGTGGGATTATCATTAATTAGGTTGTGGTAATGAAAGCTATTTGTCATCTTAAGAAGATACAATTCTATTACAAATTCCATCTAAGATGAAAAGTAGCAAAGAAAATTGGGTTGCATTGGGAATTTGAGTGGAGAATTCCTGATTGTTTGAAACATGATTCAACCTTTGAGCCAAGAAGACCCTTTCATGGTGGTACATCCTAGAAACCCTTTTAAATACTTGTGCTGGTCATTAACAAATATTTTTTACTCCTGTTCACAAATTTACAGATTTTCCTTTTCTCTCCTAACCATATTTGCTTAGTTAAAATGCTATCAATATTGTTCCTTGATTATATGTTCACGTTTCGAGGGACCACAACAAATACTTCATGAGCTCAGTTTGGATTTCCTTTTTCTAGGCCCTTTCACTATCATCCTGCCTGTTCTGTGTCTGGAAGGTTGCCAATTTATATGGGGTAGGCGCATGGGCGTAGATCTGTCATTGATACCTATTCATCAGGGGGGATGATCTATTCATTCATCATCCCCCTGATGAATAAGTATTACGTAAGTATCTATGCCCATGGGTAGGCGACACTGGATGATTTTCCTTACACCCAGTGGGATTATCATTAATTAGGCTGTGGTAATGAAAGCTTTCCATCCTCTTTGGTAGATATCTAAATACTCTGACATTCTAAGTATGAATTATATGAAGTTGAAAAGGAGCAAGTACGCTTTGCCAGGAACCCGAGACCTCCAGTTTGCTAGACCTGGAGGTGTATTCTGAAAACGATTTTAAGCTAAAATGTATTGTATAGATATCTACGTCACTAAAATATTTTAGCCAAATCAGTATTCTAAAACTGTACTTAATTAATACCGATTTGCTAAAAATATATTCTAGTGACGTAGATACAATACATTTTAACTTAAAATCCTTTTCAGAATACACCCCCAGTGCTCTTACCATTGAGCCAAAAAGACCCTAAGTTAATGGTGGTTAATCCCATACAATTTTCTAAGCGCTGGTGTTGGTCAGAAGCTATTTACTTACCTGACACAAAGGGAAAGTGTGAGGGATCTTGGATTCAATTTGTTTACATAATATTTACATATAAATAACATATAAATAACATCTTTTGAGATGTCTAATATAAATCTTTGTAAGACAAAATATGAAAATTGATTTTTGCTTTACAATTCCTTCATGTTAATGTACATGGTCCATACTAGGCTTGCAACGTGTGCACACAAAATGTCATGATCTACAAAAAGTTTGATGGGTAAACCTACATTCATGCAACAAACTGAACTTTAAATTTCTCTATCACCATGTAGAAGCCTGAAATTTCGAAAAAATGTTATCCATGGAAGGCGACATGGGCTGACTATGTTTATCACTCTGGCTAAATCGTTAATCACACGCTGGTGACAAACGATTCAGCATCACCAAAAGCTATTAGTCCGAGCTTTCCAGCCCACTGATTGCCAGTAATAGATACTCAATTCCTGAATGTTAATTTATAAGAGATAACAAACTCTGTTCTATTTCTGGAATTCATTATTTTTGTCGTCGATCTTCATTTTAAGATGTAAACATGTTGATTTTAATTGTTTGAGTTTTTTTATATTTGTATGCAATTGCTAAATTTTATTTTTTGGTACATTCCAGACCAGATTTACAAACTCTGTTCTTTTTCTGGGAATTCGTTATTTTGGTCATCGATCTTCATAAGATGTAAACATGTTGATTTTAATTGAGTTTTTTTACATTTGTATGAAATTACTCTCTCATATTATAAATCCCCTTTTTTTTTTATAGATACATTCCAGACCAGATTTATAACAAACTCTGTTCTATTTTTGGAATTCATTATATTTGGCATTGATCTTCATAAGATGTAAACATGTTGATTTTATTTGTTTTACATTAGTTTGTTTAAATTTGTATGCAATTACTCTCTCATATAAATCCCATTTTTAAAAATACATTCCAGACCATCTTTGACTTTAACCTGACAAAGCGAACCATGAACAAGTACATCGGGGCTCAGGATGATTTAGAACCCAAAATGCTCAAAGGAGTCTCCCAAATTGGGGGGGGGGGGGGGGGCTCCTTTTCAAGCCCCAAAAGAGCCCCCATAAGTATTCATGCAGTTCAATGCAAAAACAAAATGATAGCTTTAGTGCTACATGTATAGCCCCTGAAAAATAAATTTAAATTTCTCTTAACCTGCCATTTAGTATTTTGGCATGATTGTGAGAAAACAAAACATCTTACAACCACATCTCATTATAAATAGAGTATGGTGCATGAATATCACACACTTACGCAGATAAAACAAGCAAGCTTGAGAAATGTATCGGAGACACGATGATGACACATGGCTACTATGTTCTGGTCAAGACCAGTATGCAAACTATACCCTCTCACTACCAGAAAAGACAGTCAATGATCAGTACGTAACAAAACAAGACACTCATTCAGGGGGGAAATTAAAATGTATTTTTCCGGGACACAAGCTTGCCTGCATGACAATAACACTCTAAAATTTGTTAAATTGCAGATTTATGGGGGCTCTTTTTTATGATATTTGGGGGCTCTTTTTGGCATTTTGGGGCGAATTTGCCCCGAGCCCTCATTGTAATGTACATTGTATTTTTCCACTGCACTCATTGAGGATGAAAGGGTTAAAGGCACATCATGCCTAATGATCTGCATGGTCTCGTACACCTGTCTATAATCTACCAATTGGTAGGGTGAGAGTGAGAAGGGTGTTAAAGGGATTTAGTAACTTTGTTGACACATGTGCAAAAAGTGATGAATGGTATGTATTTTTGTGATGTCCACTAAGGAATGTGCGAACATTTTCACATTAAATGGATGTTATATGGCCTGGCCAAGTAAATGATTGACAATGCAAAGTGATATTCGCAGACTTGTTGCACTGACTTTGTACACAGTTATAACTTTCCAGTGGATAATTAAACATCTGAATACTTGTTCCATGCTTCTATTTGAAATAAGAATACAACAAGGTATGAGAGAACCAGTAGAGTTTCTGAGTTAGTTTTGTGGATTTGGACAATGTTACTAGATCCCTTTAAGAAAATGTTTTGCTAAATTGAGTTAGATGCATCATAGCTAGCATCTTATACATGTAGGTCAGAGCATTCTCTACATATGTATGTGATGCAAGATAACGATTGTTTCAAATTCTGGGAATAATCTAGATCACAAATAAAAGAGCTCTAGATTAAACTCTTGTTTCAACCAAGCTTCCAAAATTTAAATACAATTATCCTCCAAAGTGCAAAAAGTGACTGAGTGCCCTTCTTGTTCTCAACCAATGCATTGATGACATTTGGGATGAGCCGAGGTGACAGATGCATCCAATCAATGTCTACATCCAGCAGAGAACAGTCCATCCTACCAGCAGAAAAAAGTCCATCCCCAAAACAGGGCTCGACACTAGCAATTGCCCACTTGCCCTATCTTGCCCGGGGCAAGTTTTGGGCAAGTAAAATTTCATAAAATGCCTATTTTGGTTGCCCAATCAAGGAAATAAATAATTGGTCAACTATTTCTTGAGAGAATAAAGTAATTTGATAGTTTTAAACTTAAAATCTCATCAAATCTCATCTAAACGGGAAAGTAAACTTTCTGTCGGGCAAGTAAAATTTGAAAAGTTATATGATTTTACCTGCCCGAACGGACCAGTAAGAAAAAAGTTAGTGTGGCGGCATTCCAAAGAGTCAAAAGCCAACCTCTATATAAAATGTTGAACATATTTTCAAAATAAAACTTGAACTTAAATTCCACTTATATCTGACTAACTGCTAGTACATATTGTGTACACTGGTATGTGCATAGTCTTAAATTTTAAAGTGCATTGGTCATCATGTTTGAGGTGGCTTTTCAAAAGCTTCATAGAGCCAAGATACGTCACTGTCAATATAATTTTTCTAAAGCACCCTCTTTAAATATATATTTGTTTATAATTTAATAACTTACATCTGGAGACATTTATGTGCATTACACCGTGAGAATTAACTCTGCACTGCATACAATCTTAAATGAGAAAGAAATCCAGTCTATAGATGATCAGGCAAAAAGATGTAATGGACAAGGTGGTGTCTAAACGTACCCCATAATATAATAATAATACTTTTTGTAACAGACCAGCATTTATATTGCGCCATCAATCTAGAAATTCTATTCTGAGGTGCATAATACTGTACAGGGCAATTCCACCATAACGGAATTACATTCAGAGATGTTTTTTGCTCATTATTTCATTCCCTGCGCAATATTCTCATGACTTAAGTAAATTTTGATACTTATATAAGTTGTACGGGTAACCAGGCTACAACATGATAGGGAAATGGTTTTATATCTTCCATGTGTTGTTGCACACTAGACCAATATGTGTGACCGTAACGGAATTACCGGAGAATGGAGTTTTTTTTTTGCTACAAGTTTGCGTTGAGTTTCTCTGAAATATAAGACACTTTGAAACTGATTTTATGTATTTTTTGTATCTTGATAATGTCAACTTCATTTTGGAACAAGTATGTGCATAAACAACACAATGATAAGTTCACAAATTCACTTTTTTGAAAAAAGACCACTGTAACGGAATTACACAAATTTGTAACGGAATTACATCTCTGAAAGTTACAAGGAAAACTCAATTATTTTGCACTCAACTTTTCTTACATGCTAATGCAAACATCAAGGCTATCTAGCACTTGAATATAAACCATAATTTGACATATCTGTAAAGCAATTTTTGAACTTGTTATGTGTAAAATAAATGAAAATATGGCCAAAATACAAATAAGAGTGAAATTTGAAAAAAATATTGCTAAACTCCAGCTTTATTTCGGTTTATTTTCAGCTTTATATTAGTAGGCAAGAAATTAAAAAGGATTGCATCAATTAAATGAAAGAAAAATCCTAGAAACTATGTCCACTAAAGTGTGTAACGGAATTACACAACTTAAGCAGTGGGATCAACTTTTCCACAAATCGGTACATGAACAACAAAAAATTCACATTTTAGCTTTAATACTTTTCAAAAATCAATAATTTGACAATAATAACCATATTTGAAGTAAAAAATAGCAACATTTTTGAATTTTTCCTTTACTTCAAGAAAAATGGTTAAATTGTGAAAAAACCCAAAGTAAAAAAAAAAAAAAGTACCTACATTATGTGACATGCTAAAGAACTGCACATCATCAATATCAAGAAACATTTAAACAATTTAAAATCACAAACAGGTCAAATAATTCAACTTTCAATGCTATAAAGCCTCGTAAACTTCCTGAATATTGGAAATCTGTGTGAATGGAAATGCATTGTGAATGGGCAATTCCACTGTTACAGAATGACATATAAGTGATTTTTAGCTCTGTTTTCTTAATCATATTTAAAATTCCTTTCACTTCCACAGTTTTTACAACTTTAATAACTGGCAGGGGTACTAGAGGTACAATTCTATAACACTGTAGCGTCAGGAGACCAAAATACAATCATAACGGAAAGGGGTCTTTTATTCAACACTAACTTTGTAATGATTTTCTGCAAAAGCTACCACAAAAAATTCTTCATTGGTAATAAAAACTTATCATTCAAGTTACAAACTTGAATTTGGTACATCTTTTTTCCAGAAATGATCTATTTTAACCTCTGAAATTACCTTAAGACAAACGAATGTCACTGTAACGGAATTACGCCTGTGAAATCCACCCATGAATCCACCCATGAAAATGCAATTTCTTGGTTACATTTTTCTGCGTACAGTCTATAGTAAAGAATTTGTATGCATTGTTAAACAATGTATGCATTGTTAAACTCTTACATAAGGACCAGAACAAATCCTGAATTTATGTGTGTGCGTAACAGAATTACAAACAAATCGAGATTTGTTATATAAACTCTTGTTATATTCTAAAATTATTCTTTTAAAAAATTCATCCTAAAGTGATCTTAATTTACTCTCAAATCAATTTAGAATGCGTTTTCATTCATTTCATGAAATACATGTACGGATATAAACATGTATGATCCAAATACAAAAAGTTAGCATATATAAAATATAAAAATCGAATTGCAAAAAATGAAAGACACCTTTAGGAATTCCCATTTGAAAATGCAAATACTTTGTACATCTTCTTTGATCTGCATACAGAAGCACACTGAACACTCAATGAATTCTGACTTTATGATAATGAATAAAACATATCTTAGCCTGTATTATGTAGTCTTGAATATCTTGAAGCCTATTCTGTATTTATGTTTGATTTTATATGCTTCAGTTTAATACAAATTTACATAATTAATGGTGAGTTATGAGCCCTTAACTGATCAATGATATTCAAATCTACATACAAAATTATTAATATTAAATCTCCTTGAAAGTTGAAGGTATGATTTATATCTTAAAATACATCAGTGTAAATTAATGTGAGAAAATAAATGTAGAACCAGTGTCATACTAATTACTGGATATTTTTAAATTTTTGTTATTGTTTTTGTTTTTCCCTTTCTAAAGTACAAACATGAATCTGCTGCATCTTCATAATTTCAGTCAAGTGGGTGTTGCTGGAAACTAATTTAATGATAGAACATTATCATCTCTATTATGTTCATGGAGAAATTAGAGAAATTATCTATCGTGTATCAATTTAGTTAAATCACCATTGATGCAATATGAAGCATGAGAGGTAATGAGTCACATAAAGTAACATTGTACAGTACATGTATGTATAATGACTTATTGTCTACATGGCTACAGTTCATGCTATTTAAAGGGTATTTCTACATTCAGAACAAGAAAAAATGTTATTTTCAGCAATATCATTCAATACCTTACAAACCATGTGCATGTAATTCCGTTACGTAACGGAATTACTAATACTGTTACGCCATTTTTGGAAAAAGTAATGACATTATTTCAGAAAATTATGTTGGAAGTTCTTAGGACTATGGTGAAGGAAGAGAATTCACAATGACATGACTAAAGAACAAGTAATAAGATATTGAGAAAAACTAAAAACGTTTTATCGTAACGGAATTACGATCAAATGTGCATAGATTTTTAAAATTTCTCAAAAAAATATGCAATGAAGTTACTGCCCATGCTTTACAATTTGTGATTGTTACAACATCATATGGAAAATATGAGAAAATGAGCAGAAACAGTCATTGAATTAAAAGATTCACTTTATTTTCACAAAATGAAGCTGATTTATGAATAAAAGGTCATAAATTTCTGTTCAATTCAAGCAGAAATATTTGAAAAACCAATCGAGCTATATACAAACGGTTTTCAGTTTCCTAAAATTCAAGTTTTCCTCTATTGATAACAGTTTGATTTAGGGAAGATTGCTCAACTTTGAGATGTGGTGTTTTTGCCTTCTCTCATACGGAATTGCCCTACAGTATTATTAACCTGGCTTAAGCCGTGCTGCCTTGCAGATGCATCAAGCATTTTTTGTACCCACTTAGTACACCTGGGTAGAGAGCAGCAAGTGTGGATAAAGTGTCTTGCTGAAGGACACGCGTGCGTGGGGTTGGGAATCAAACCCACGACCCTCGTATTGAAAGACGAAGGCCTGAACCAATACACCACGACACGCCCACATTCTAAATGCCAAAACTTGCTACTTTGATTTCGGCATCGAGAACACAATTTGTTATATTATGTTTACGAATGATTGGATGAGGAAGAAATATTCATGTCTACTCATTGAAAAATTATTTTTAAAAAGAAAACCTAGAGTTGATGACCAATTTGTTAGCTTGTGACAACCTGAAAAGCAATGATAGCATGCAATTAGATGTACTGGGGTCATTATAATGCTGTCAACCATCAGTCAATTAGTACGGCATTAATAATCATGCCATGAACTGTCTATTATTATACAAGTCTTGGCTTGCCAGATCTCAGAACCTACATGTACACAGGTACTGTAGGACATCTTTTGTAATCTTTGCAGTATCTAAATAAGTTGTCGTTCTGGGTGTCACACTGTCATTCATTTCTCATATAATCTATGGCTAATTGATAATTCTAGCAAAATCTTTCACCAATTGCGAGGTGTATAGACTTAAGTCCAATCATCATGATTAGGGAATTTGAAACAATTTCCATTCATGAATCAAGCACATTTACAGAAAATGCATTAATGGTTGAACATTAGAAAATTAATTTCTGGATTAAGAATGTTTTAAGTCTTAAATATGATTTAAATGAGATGCATTTTGTGCGCATACAATGTACGTATCCATGATGTAAACAAATGCTCCATCAACAGACACATTATAATGACTAGATTGTATTTTATGCCATCTCCTACTGTCTGTAATCATCACAAAAACAGTACTTGCCAATGTCAAGGCCAAGCTCTAGACAAATTATGGCATGAACATGTAACATGAAAAGATGGAGGGGAAAGCTAGACATTTTTAAGACAATTTTAACATAAAATGAGAGACAATTTAGCGTGCAAGGAGAGACAATCAGCAAACAGTGTTCGCATTTTTAAATGAGTCTCAACTCCCGGGATAGACACATAATGAGCTTGGCACATGTTCCCGACACTTTAGCACGTTCTCAGAGTAATAAATGCACAAGTGATGCTCTATTTTACATTGTTCAGTTTCTCTACAAGTTTAGTCTATAGATAGATCTAATGTAATTTTAATTTTAATGAAATTACAGTGTAATTTATTTTATGTCTAGCATTGTTCACCTCTCATACATTTTAAATTTCCATACATTTCATTTTATCTGGTGTAGATAATAATGAACATATTTTACCCAATTATATCATGTTTATTTCAATCTTTTTTCAAAGTTTTGAGTCAAGATCTAAACATGCATTTTCTCAAAATATATAGTTGCCAATAATGGAATCTGACTGCCCTTTTCTGTGTAACTGAATACCACACGTCACACATTTGGGATGGGAGAAGATCGCACACTTCTATGTTACTCAAATGTCCATGTTACAAGAAATTTAGTCTGGTCATTTTGAATGTTCTCATTTAAAATAAAGCCAACATAACATTAACAACTGTGGGTTCTGAATCTGTCCTGTTCGTTTAAATATCACATGTTACACATTTGGGGTAGGAGAAGATTGCGCGAGTCTATTCTCAAATTTCCAAATTAAGACAGTTGGTCTGGTAATTTTGCGGGTTTTTTCAAATGAATGTATAGTGGAGACAGTAACGTTTACCAACCTTCTGCCCTTTTCAAAGATGAAACTTTACACCATTTCGGATAGGAGATGTTTGTATTGTGTCCATTCTCAAATTACCACTTTAAAAGGAGTGGGATTCGTGTAACCCTTGCATTTGTATATTACCATATTATGTAGAGATGCATGACACAGTCACCGTGTAATGGTAGTGGGTACATTATATTAGTTGCCTTTCTCAACTCTGGAGTCTCTAAAGGGTTAATGGGATACTAACTGACATTTAATGTTGGCAATAAAGGAAACGTGATGTACGCTTTCTCTTCATGTGCATTACCCGGGTGTGCTGTACTACAGTGTATGTCTCCTCAGAAAATAAATTCTATTGCGTGCGTTTCATTTCATATCTCCCATTCTTTTTGTTTTGCACAAAGATACTTGTCACAATTACATTTATATCATAAAGTACAATACACACATTTGCAAAATATGCCATTTGGCTTGGTAAGCACACTATTATCCCAAAACTACAGTGACGTACGCAGGTCTACATTTCTGCAGGCAACTATCCAAGTATTAGAAAAATAAATATTGTCAATGATAAAAAATACAATGGAAAGTAAACAGAACTAACAGATGGTACACTTTTATGTACACATCCAAGATAATAGACAGAAACAAAATACTGAGCATGCATGCCCAGATACCTTTTAAAAATTCATTTATTCCTTGTTTGTATTATATACATAATGTACATAAAACACATTTAATTTCCATACATCATGTATAATGTGCAGATTATGCAAGGAAGGCTATCATCTACAATCCATCATGATCACAAAATTACATTTTCTTTGGAAGCTCTGCATTTCTGAAGGTAGGCAAAGAAATTAATGTATTACGAGACTAATATTGTGACTGGTAACATTACAATACAATACAGAAAGTAAACACATTTCTTTGCCTGTACAATGTGTTAATTATTCCAGGAAAGCTATCATCTGATCATCCATTATCACTTACTTTCAAAAAAGCTCCATTAAGGCCATTTCTTTGACCCGCAAAGATATTCATTTATTCCAAAACTGTGACTGATACCATGACAACTTAGAAAGTAAACACAAGTATCCATTTTCCATATAGCGTGCAAATTATGCAAGGAAATCTATCCATCACTTCTCTACAAAACAGATCTCTCCATTTATGCAATTTCTTCGAGAGCGAAGAATATTCATGTATTCCACAACTAAGTACAATATTGTGACTGATAACAGCCCTGTTATCAGAGAAAGCTACCCCCAGAACCCTTGGACGTGTACTTTCCGGTTTACACCACTTGAGGCTATGCACCAAAAAGCTCCTTGGCAGTGGCCAAGGAAGATTAGCAAATATTTACTGGGAGTCATGAATGCATGCAAAAAAGTGTTTTAAAAGCCTTTTACCGTAATTACTATTCGTAGTTAATTCCAATATGAGGTAGGGCGTAAATTTTTCAAATGTTGAAACCCTAAGATGTGCATTTTCCTGTTTACAGCACTTGAATGCATGTACTTGTCTGGCCTACATACATTTAGGAAGTGAGCAAATATTTACTGGGAGTCCATGAATGCATGCAGATGAAGGGACATCATTATTATAAGTTTTTTGCAGCCGTTCTACTCAGTGTTATCAGTATTCATATTAATTCCAATAGGAGGTAGGGTGCAATTTCAAATGTTGAAACCTGTTTACAGCTCTTCAAGGCATGCAAATGATAAGCAACAAAATTTGGCAGTGGCCTAGGAAATTAGCAAATACTGGGAGTCCATGAATGCAGATCAATGCACATCATTATGTTGTCATACCAAGACAGTGGCTGTGTATTTTAAAACATATTTGAAGCATTTTTACTGTCTAGTATTCAGAGATTTACATTTTAATTCAAACATGAGGTTAATTTTGAATCCTGAACATGGACAGTTGGGCAAAACTTTGCATTGGGGAAGGGAGAGGGGGGTGTGTGCCTGAGTTTCACTCTTTTTGTTTGTTTCTTTTTTCCTTCCACCCTGACAGACCAACACAAATTAATGATATCACTTAACTGCTAGAAAATCATCAAGATTTTTTTGATAAAGTTTGTCTGAAAATTGGTTAATTTGTCTGAAAATATGAATGATTCCGCCAGAAGATGAAATGAATTTGCCATAAAATGTGTAGTTATGATTTTTAACCAAATGTTGGTAGCTTGAAGCTAATGTTTAGTGACCCAGAGGCCTCAGCCAGCAGGCCAGTGCTAACTTTAAGCCTTGTATTTAAGGTGACATATTTGCTCAAATATCGGCATTTTCAAATTTCAAATCTTTTGAAGGCCCCTAAGCCCCAGTGCCTCCGGCGCATAGTGTGGTCATTACCCAAACCCACTGGCTTAGATAGGTACTGTTCAGGGGGGATGAATGAATATATCATCCCCTCCGGAACAATTATAGGTATCTCTCTAACAGATCTACTCCAGTGCCCAAACCAGATAAATTGTAACTAAAAGGGTACACGTGGTTTAATATCACAGTTTTATGTAGCTGCAAACTATATATAAATAAACTACTTTTTATGCTTTGACAAGCACTATGAATCAGTAGGTACAAAAAAATGAACTCCTGACACTGACACACTTCTCTAGTAGTGTACCCGAACAATGGTGAGTTTACCTCATGGACATCACATGGACAAACAGGCTACTATTTTACAACTGGTAACAAACAATACTTATCATTTATAGAGCAAAATCATTCAACCATTTGATCCCTTTCAACTGTCTATTCAGCTGTGAAGAGTAGTATGAAGAGGGGGCTTCATTCATCAGTGGCACTGCCCTACATAATGACTGACCTGACTAGATACGCACCAATGCATGAGTGGGTAGGAGTTATGTTTTGAAGACTTTGAAGACTTTATTTTCTCCATTAAAGTCCATTCGATTGGGGTGCCACCTCCCCCTACTGTCTATGGATCTATACCATTTACTTGGGGTACCACCCCATCCCCATTAACTCGTTAAGTCCCCTCTAGTAACACATTTGACTTGGTCCTTCAACGATTTGAAGGATGGGTAGTAGTTATGTTTTGAAGCATGGGCGTCGATCTGTCATTGATATCCATTCATCAGGGGGGGATGATCTATTCATTCATCCCCCCTGATGAATCTATTATGCAAGTATCGACGCCCATGTTTTGAAGACTTTATTTTTTTCCATTGAAGTCCATTCTAGATGTTAATTCATTGGAGTACCACCTCCCCCTACTCTCTACAGATCTATAACATTTACTTGGGGGAGGGTATTAGCACCACCCAAAGTAAAAAGGGTATGGCAAGTGATCCATTAACTTTGTTAATTCAACCAAATCAGTTTGGAGTTTTCAGACTTTTCTTGGCTTGAATGTAACTAACAGAAGAATGAAATAAATGTTGGTTTTTCAAATGTCTCCCTAATTATGAAGATATTTATGAATTAACTGAAAAGTGTTTGGGAACGCTTTTTGATGCTAGTCAAAAGTATCTGAACATTTGAATTTGAATACTTGGATACGCGAACGATCAGGGATAAACCCTGATATCAATTTGCACTTTTATTTAAAGTGAATGGATCACTTTAAGACTCCAATTGCCACGAAGAAGCTCACTAAATAATAAAAGAGCCTTCTAAATTCTCATAAAGTACAATTTGAAAAAAAAAAATCAGACTGCTATTTTAGGGCAGGCACTCTTAAATCTAACCTCCCTTAAAAACAAATTCTCCCCCCCCCCCCCCCCCCCCCCCCCCACCCCAACACTCACACACACACATGTATACAAACTTCTTCTACAGCTATTTTTTCAGGTTAATTTCAATAGGACAAACTGTTTGAAAGGCACCACCCCAAAATAAAATAAAATAATCTTACCCCTGTGTATCAAACTTACCTCCTCCAAGAATCTGCGGAGGTCCTGGGAGAGATTCGGCGAGTACATGGAGTTCCAGTCGTTGGGCATCGTAATCTTGAAGTAGTCGCTCTTCCATCTTTGGTACTGCGACATGTAGCCCTTCTGATTCACGTGCACATTTGGTGCTTTGAGTCCTTCCAACGACGCACGGTCCAACAATCCGCACACGTCTGGTTGTTGCCCAACGAGGGGCTTAAATCCGTTTGAGAATCCGCCATTGTGATGGTTGCTGCAGCCGCGCTTCACGCCACAGCCATTGTCGTGTCGCAAAATGCTGCTCGTCAGTTCGCCCCGGAGTAACGCGCTCGACGGCGACTGGTATTTGCTCCAGCCCGAAAAGTTTCGGGTGATGATCACCTGTCGGGACATGGCTGTCGTGAAGTGTGTTACTCCATCACGACCACGTCCAAAACTGCAGCAATGACTTGTAGTCTGTAGATCTGATAAAGTGTTGACAATTCAGAACTGGGGGATGTTCGATCACCAAGTCTAAGTCTAAGATATATTTCACATCAGTTTCCTTATTTGTATCACTAGTATCAGCTAATCAATCCATCTGGGAAAAAAGAGAGTACAGATTAAATAGCTGCATGTTAAATCATACATGTATACATTTTCTCTAATCAATTTTCAGAAGTATGGTGATATTTAGGCGTAAATTAGGCCTCGTAATATACTGCCATTGCAATTGGCACATTGCCTTGTTTTATTACCGAAAACTAAAGGCTCTGGCCTTGGCAATTGTTATTAAATTGCCAATGCAAATTTTTGGTTGATTTAAAGACCTGTGCCGTGGCTATGTGGCATCGTGCCGTGGCATCGGAAAAGTAATAAAAGGAAAACTTAGTAAAATTGCCTTGCATAATTTGTTATCTAAAAAATAAACAAGGAACTAGTACGAGCTTCAGGACACAATTTTCTACAGGACACAAAATGGCTCCATGCTGTTTTCAAACTTGTATCACTTTAAACTCAACAAAATAAGTTTGTATCAACTATCACTCGCTGCACTTTTTTCTTATCCCTCAATGGTCTTTCAAGTTTCATGTTTTGTCAACATTTGAGCCATTCTTTACGACTTTAATCAATGGTTTGGATGTGACGCGGTGCTGTAAAATTCACACTTCCATTCGGTAAAATCAAAGTTAGCGGAACTTCACGAGCAGTAGTACCGGTGCCTTGCGAGTGGAGAGAGTACTGTACTGTACTCCTGCGGCGCGCCCGCGTGCTGGATACCGGCTACATCCCTAGCTCAATGTATGGTGGCTCTAAATATGAAACTTAATAAATCGATCATGGCCAGTGGCCACCCACACTTGATCGATGTACTGGAAGTATTTAGTTTCATATTTAGAATTAACCTAACCAGGCTCTGTGCGTAGCACAGAGCCTGGCATATTGAAGTGTGTGTTAGGTGTATCGCTCGTAACAATTATTGGTAAAAATAGTATATAAGATACTATACAATTTATATCTGGTTTTATACTTACGACGGATGTTATCCATGGACATCAATGGTCCACTGTCTTGATACATGAGGCTCCATTCGGTGTATTTATTCACAAAATTAGGTTTTTATCGTCCAGATTGTGGTAAGAAGCAAAAATTCCAAAATGGTATCCGAATTTGTGTCCACAGTGCGCATGCGTGAGGTCGCAGGTCAAACTTTGGCGTACGAGCCAAGATGTACTCAATGTTAACCTAACCGCCTGGCATATACATCGCTCGAAATCTTGCAGGAACATGTTTGTAGATGGGCGATGAGGTGTTTTATCCTCTTTAAGCAGATTTTTTTAAAATTTTGTTTACTTGTACTGCACCCTAAAATACCTATGTACGACGGCGCTACACAAAATTGCTATAAAAACAATGATAACCTACCTCAAATTGATTATTTATGTCGATTGTCCTTGTTAGAATCCCGCTGTGCGATGCCGACGGATCGAAAAAAAAAGCCGGATTCTAACAAGGACGATCGACATAAATAATCAATTTGAGGTAAGTTATCATTCTTTTTATAGCAATTTTGTGTAGCGCCGTCGTACATAGGTATTTTAGGGTGCAGTACAAGTAAACAAAATTTTTAAAAAATCTGCTTAAAGAGGATAAAACACCTCATCGCCCATCTACAAACATGTTCCTGCAAGATTTCGAGCGATGTATATGCCAGGCGGTTAGGTTAACATTGAGTACAGTGGCCTGGCTTATATGTATTAGTCAACCGATCGCCACTTACGCGCGGAACCGGAATAAAACCTCGCCTATATATCCCAGCATGCATTGCCGATGACTTTGGAGGCGACAGGACAATTTCGAATATTTGTGCGAAGCCGTTTGGGATTAATCATCAATTTGAGGTAAGTTATTATTCTTTTCATATAATTTCTATGTAGCGCGCAGATAAAACGCACTTTTGTTCTCTAGAAAAGGTTAACCAAATACAAAAAAATTATAATTAAAGGTGATAAAAACACCTCATCGCAAAAACGCTACACCATTTCGATCGTCAGTAATTCACAGCTCTGTGCTACGCACAGAGCTGATCATAGTTAATTTAGAATTAGACTCCATAGGCATAGTCCACTCGAGCTATGGACGTATTCGTAACCAGGGCAGTACGACACGCGCACCGCTAGAGTACAATAGTCTCTCTCCACTCTCAAGTCACCGGTAGCTAGCACCATAGCTAGGATAGCTGCTCGTGAAGTTCTGCTAACTTTGATTCTAGGCTACTGGAAGTGAGACGCATATCGGATATCCAAAATCCATTGATTAAACTTAAACTTTTTTAGTTAAACTTAAACGGCACAACACTCAACAGTCAACAGAACAATTAAAGTTTGAATAAAACGTGGAGTACAAAACTGCATTAGCGCCCACAAAACAATCCTTCCGTATGTAGATGATGATGATGAAGTTGAATTGTTAATAATTTGTCAATTCACATCGGTCTTCACAAGTTCACACAGACACAGTAGAGACGCAGCCTACCGCTACGCAAGGAATCAGCGAAGCTTCCGTGGTGAAGTAGCCGGAAGGTCCGGCGAAACAGCTGCCAACAATACGATGGATGGATGATGCAATTCGTGTCGAGCTCCACGTCCCATCATTAACTTTTGAAGCGTTAAATTAAAATGTATCCCTTGTATTCGCACTTGGATTAGTCTATCATCTTAGTATCTGAACAAAAACTGATGAAGAATATAAATTAGGTGATGATACTCACATAAAATAACTTACCATTGTTCGACAAACAGACGTAAAAGTTCACTCGGCGACTTTGATTGCAAGCGCGCGGCGGAGAAATTTTAGCTAAACCAAAGACTACTGGCTAAACTTGGATTTGTTTTATTTGTCGCCATCTATCGAGCTGAATTAGATAACTTTTTATTTTATAAGCGATTTTATCGATGAGCCGCGATACCGGGGGTACTCATATAACCCCTCAAAAAAGGTTCGGAAACTCAACTTTGATCGATTATATCACTCTTATTGTCAAATCGTGTTTTTTTTTCTTTTAGTGTCATTGCAATGCATGATGATTTCCCTTTAAAATGGTACATTATTTGTCATTTATTTCAAATCAGGGAATACGCAGTGCGTTTCAGAATGGAGGACGGTCAGAAGTCAAATGTCGCAAAATGGGCCAAAAGTATTAAATTGGGAAATTTGACTCTTGTGTCGCATTTTTTAATGTTCAAGTTGTATCGAAGATTGTAGCGTGTTCAAATGATTTAAACTTATCAAATTTGGTATAATTTTAAAGGCCATGTGTCTATCTTTTCAATACAATTATGTCCGTAACAATTTTATTAACAGGTTAAGTATGGTACAGCTGAATATGGGGAGGGCCGAAAGTGAAATGTTGTAAAATGTTGCAAATGTGTCAAATACCCCTTCAGCCTTCATACATATTATATGCTGATGATACAAACATATTGTTCAATGGTAAAGATTTAACTTTTTTGCAAGACCAAGTAAATGTTAATCTCTCTAAGCTGTGTACGTGGTTCCAGGCAAATAGGCTATCTATTAATCCCCGCAAATGTAATTACATTGTTTTTAGTAATCGAGATAAATTATACGACACTGTCTCTGTTAAGGTTAAATTAAATAATGTGGAGATTCCTACTGGGTTGAAAAAACACAATTTCTTGGTGTAATTATTGATTCGAAGTTAACATGGAAATTTCATATTCAAGAGTTGGAGAAAAAGATATCAAAGAATATTGGTATTATATCTAGATTAAGCTATATATTACCAGATGACGATATTACGGATGTTGTATACTCTACACTTGTCTTGCCCTATTTGTCTTATTGTAATTTAGTGTGGGGAAGTACTTTTCAGTCTAGCTTAACAAAATTGGTTGCAAAGCAAAATAAAATAGTAAGAATCATATCGAGAGTAAACCCGCGATCAAAAGCCGGTGTATACTATATTCTAAGTTAAAGTTGCTCACTTTGAAAGATATTACCACTTACCAGCAGTGTATTTTTATTTATCAATGTATAAACAAATTTATGCCTGTCCAGTTTGTTCATTTGTTCGATACAAATCAGAGCTTGTATAATTCATACACGCTCCTCATCCTTAATACATTTGCCCAGATCCAGAACTTTGTCATACCAACAAAATATTCGTTTTGCAGGCCCCAAAAAATGGAATGATTTATCTAGTGATACAAGAAATGCACCATCTGTGAATTGTTTTAAGATAAGATTGAAGAAAAAATTATATTCCTGTTTATAGTTAAGTGAGGGTTTTGAATTTTTGATTAATTTAGTGTAAACACTTTCTCTTTATAAGATGATTAGATTGATCAACCGGTATTTTAGTTGATATAAGCATTGTATTGTTGCCTTGTTGTCTTTTCTCGTGTTTTTCTTTTGTCCTGTGTCTGTCCTTTCCTCCTGTTTCTTCTGGCTGCCTAGCCTTTGTTCTCTTGTTTATGCCTTTAGTCTTTTCGTGATGTGTTGTCTGTTACCCAGTTTGTTACCTATAATGTTCTTGAAATGTTTTTGTTAAGGTGCTCTCAATTCAAGCTGTGCTTTCAGAGATGTTCACCTCCAATTATATTGTTGCAAATTTTGTTAATATATGAAGAGCTCCCAACCAAAAGGCGCTAAATCCACTTTCTATCAAATTGCATGTTTTGCACGATTTGAATAGACCTCTCTCATGTTTATCTAAATCACTTAAATTTTCCTCAAAATTGTTTCAGGAAATATGAAAAATATTGATATGAAATTTACCATTTCAACCAAAAGGCGCTAAATCCATTTCAGATTTCAACCAAAAGGCGCTAAATCCACACATTTCTATTCTTTACTCTGATTGGGCAAAACCATGATGCGATGTGTATTATTATTGTACCAGTGGTTTGTTAGTAAACATTGATGATTAGGTGTGTGTGTGTGTGTGTGGTGTGGTGTGGTGTGGTGTGGTGTGCGTGTGTGTTTGTGTATGTGTATTCGTGTGTGTGTGTTTATGTGTGTGCGTATGTGCGCGAGTGCGCGTGTGTTGGTGTGTGTGTGTTTCTGTGTGTGTGTGCGCCTGTATGTGTGTGTGGGTATGTGTACATGCGTGTACACTTGTGTGTGTGCATGTGTGCGTGTGTGTTTGTGTCTATATTGTTAATTAATTTTAGGTTGAAATAAAAATATACTGGAATGGATGTCTGAGGTAGTGTGTGATCGGTGGTTGGGTGGGGATGTGGTTTTTCTTGGGCTAAATGGGGGGGGGGGGGGGGGGGGGGGGGTAAAGGAGCATGTCTTAGTTCATTTTAGCTTTAGTTATATAACCTCCATTATGTTTATTCCATGAAATCATGAAATTGAATATACAGTTGATTTGTATTTGTTTATGTGTGTAAGATAACCATTTCTATTTTCGTTCATTATACTATGAATTGTATATATTTTGTTTAGTATGTATATTCAAATTTAAATATTATTGTTGGAGGAATAAAAATCACTTTTAAAAAAAAGTGTGCGCGTGACGCAGGTGAGTGCGTGTGAGGGTGGCTGTGTGTGGGTGTACCTGGAGGTTACGTATACTTTTCTTGTACTAAAAAGTGTTTCATATTCACTTCGAGTCCACGGCGTGCCCAGGAAGTTTAGACTCAATAGATACTTGACGAGGATGTATTACAGATAAGTGTTGTTCCCCGAGTGTTTTGTTCGTCTAATCACAAGTAAACGTACTTTTAACTTGGCATCCAGCAGTATGGTCACAATTCGTCTCTTTATACCCGCATTTGTTGGCAGTTTGATTTCAAATAATGAAAGTTGTTGATCTATACGCCACTGTACCAGTGGTATGTTAGTAAACATTGATGATTAGGTGTGTGTGTGGTGTGCGTGTGTGTTTGTGTATGTGTATTCGTGTGTGTGTTTATGTGTGTGCGTGTGCGCGAGAGTGCGTGTGTGTGTGGATGTGTGGGTGTGTGTGTGTTTCTGTGTGTGTGCGCCTGTATGTGTGTGTGGGTATGTGTGCATGCGTGTGCACTTGTGTGTGTGTGTGCATGTGTGCGTGTGTGCGTGTGCGTGTGTGTTTGTGTCTATATTGTTAATTAATTTTAGGTTGAAATAAAAATATACTGGAATGGGTGTCTGAGGTAGTGTGTGATCGGTGGTTGGGTGGGGATGTGGTTTTTCTTGGGCTAAATGGGGGGGGGGGGGGGGGGGGGGGTAAAGGAGCATGTCTTAGTTCATTTTAGCTTTAGTTATATAACCTCCATTATGTTTATTCCATGAAATCAGGAAATTGAATATACAGTTGATTTGTATTTGTTTATGTGTGTAAGATAACCATTTCTATTTTCGTTCATTATACTATGAATTGTATATATTTTGTTTAGTATGTATATTCAAATTTAAATATTATTGTTGGAGGAATAAAAATCACTTTTTAAAAAAAGTGTGCGCGTGACGCAGGTGAGTGCGTGTGAGGGTGGCTATGTGTGGGTGTACCTGGAGGTTACGTATACTTTTCTTGTACTAAAAAGTGTTTCATATTCACTTCGAGTCCACGGCGTGCCCAGGAAGTTTAGACTCAATAGATACTTGACGAGGATGTATTACAGATAAGTGTTGTTCCCCGAGTGTTTTGTTCGTCTAATCACAAGTAAACGTACTTTTAACTTGGCATTCAGCAGTATGGTCACAATTCGTCTCTTTATACCCGCATTTGTTGGCAGTTTGATTTCAAATAATGAAAGTTGTTGATCTATACGCCACTGTACCAGTGGTATGTTAGTAAACATTGATGATTAGGTGTGTGTGTGGTGTGCGTGTGTGTTTGTGTATGTGTATTCGTGTGTGTGTTTATGTGTGTGCGTGTGCGCGAGAGTGCGTGTGTGTGTGGATGTGTGGGTGTGTGTGTGTTTCTGTGTGTGTGCGCCTGTATGTGTGTGTGGGTATGTGTGCATGCGTGTGCACTTGTGTGTGTGTGTATGTATGTGTGTGTGTGCATGTGTGTGTGTGTGTGTGTGTGTGTGTGTGTGTGTGTGTGCGTGTGTGTGTGTGCGTGTGTGTTTGTATCTTTATTGTTAATTAATTAATTTTAGGTTGAAATAAAAATATACTGGAATGGGTGTCATATTCACTTCGAGTCCACGGCGGGCCCAGGAAGTTTAGACTCAATAGATACTTGACGAGGATGTATTCGAGATAAGTGTTGTTCCCCGAGTGTTTTGTTCGTCTAATCACAAGTAAACGTACTTTTAACTTGGCATGCAGCAATATGGTCACAATTCGTCTCTTTATACCCGCATTTGTTGGCAGTTTGATTTCAAATTATGAAAGTTGTTGACGTTGATCTATACGCCACTGTACTACGAACCTTTGCCGTGTTTTCCTGACAAAACTTTTTTTAAAGATGAGCAGAGGCACAATTAAATTGTTTGACATGTTTGTGTGTGTTCTCGTGTGTATATGTGTGTGTGTGTGTGTGTGTGTGTGTGTGTGTGTGTGTGTGTGTGTGTGTGTGTGTCTGTGTGTGTGTGTGTGTGTGTGTGTGTGTGCGTTTGTAAGAACCTTCAACGGCGGGGATACACACAAGTTTAAACACAGGCAAACGGGGATATTCCGGAAACCGGGCATATCCCCGGTTTCCGAACAGGGGGGTATAGTTTGAAATTTGTTTGAAAGTTTGAAAGTTTGAAAGTGTATTATTTACTCAACGACCCATATAGGGTATCGGAGTACACAATAATGAAGTATAACAATATACATATAATGCAAGATAATTTCAGATTCGTTGAAATAATTATGTGACAATATTATACAGTTATATATACAGTAATATACAATTATACAGTTATTATACAGAAATATATACATTATATACATAGAATGAAAGGGGAAACGGGAGAGGATGTGTGTGTATGGGTGGGGAGGGGGAGGGGAGAAGGTGGGGAAGGAAAAGGAAGAGGGAGGATGTGGGTGGGGAGGAAGAGGGAAGAGGGGTGGGGAGGGAGAGGGGAGATGGGTGGGGAGGGAGAGGGGAGAGGGGTGGGGAAGGACAAGAAAGGGAGAGGGTGTGGGTGGGGAGGGGGAGGGGGGGGGGGGGGGGTGGCAGAGTAAGGAAGGGAGGCACAGCCCCAGGAAAGATTATACATATATTTAAATGTATAACATTACGACCAATATAATATGATGATCAAATTATACATGCGACATTATGTAGTTACAGAATTTCGCTAGATTTGATAAGACACGTTTCTTTTCACAGTTAAAGAGTTGGTTCATTTTTAAAGTGTTTGGATTTATCCAATAATATTTTTAAACAAACTTCTTTCGTTGATTTTCAAAACATTTACACTGAAATAGGTAATGAAATTCATCACCAATTTTATTTTCATTACAAAGAGTGCAATATCTTTCATTTCTTGGGATATGACCATATCTTCCCATTACTATAGGCAATTTATGGTTAATGCATCTAAATTTACAAAATGATTTAATCTCAGAACTTCGCAATAAATTAAGATATTTTTCAAAGTGATGAGATTGCTTATAAATTCTATAATTAATACTTTGAGAATTTCCTTCAATATCACCATGCCATTCTTGTTTACCAGTGTCATTCAATTTGGCGCTTATCAGACTTTTGAAAGCAAATAAACTGATAAATTTGATGCCTGATTATCCCAAATTTCTGTGAGTCCCAAGTTATCAAGTAAATTCTGTATGTTATTATGATTTTGTAAGGATATCCCTAATTATATGCCCGTTTTGCATGTTTTTTTTTACATAGTGGGTGTATAAATGTGTTGGTGTGTATGCAAGTGAATGTGTGTGTATTTTTAAACCCGCCAATTGGGCATATTGCCATGTTTACACACCAGCAAACCGGGGACAAGCCAAACATTAAACAAACGGGCATATCCCCGTTTGAAGGTGTTTATAACATTGAAAAAACCATATCCCCGATTGAAGGTCCTTACAAGAATGTGTGTGTGCGTGTGTGTGCGCTTGTGGTTTGTGGGTGGGGACCTACTATGATTCAAGTACAGTTCAGTTAATATTCTTTAATCATTTATACCCTTTTTTTTACTATTGTCAGTGAACCTCTCAGTATTGACAGTCAAAATATTTCTGGCAAAAGGCGCTAAATCCATTATTTCTGGCAAAGGGCGCTAAATCCAAACAAAAATTAAATATGAAAAATTATATAAAATACATGCTGTATGCAGGATTTTTCCAACTAGCATTTTTATATCCTTTAGTGGTTGATCTTCCACCTGTATTCTAGATTTGATGAATAAACAGAGACAAATGTGAGTAGGCTAATTAAAAAACACTGATTTGCTCGAAATTGACCGGAATGGATTTAGCGCCTTTTGGTTGAAAGCTCTTCGTATGTTATTGAAAATATTTGGAAATAAATGTTATATTGAACTTGAACTTGAATGCATTTAATTTTGTGAAATTGAAGGCGTTGCATCGAAAAACGACTATTGGAGGAGATGTTTTGGGGTTTTACATTGCATAATCATCAGTAAATTTAACATCATGTGAAAGCGTGTTTATTTTTCCTTAAAATCATGTCTCACCTGTAATAATTATGCTATTGGGGTGTGTGCAGTAAAACCGGATATGGAGGTCTATTAATACTATGAATTTAAGACCGTGGCTTCTTGTTTCAAGATTCCGGTAAGATATTGTTGTATTAATCGTAACTCTATCATCATTCCGTGTTGCACTATCGGAAAGCTCGTTAATTTATCTTTAATATGATACCTCATTTGCAATGATTATGCTGAATGTGAGTGTGCAGTACAGGAAACCCACAAACTTGATGTATTGAAAATGCATCAAATTCTCTAAACCTACGCAAACTAGCCAGAACTGGTATATTAGCGCCCTCTTTGACCGTGTAGGTATGCCCTTATTTACCACAGTCATATCAAACGGTAGAAAGTCGACATTGCAACGTGTCATTTTGAGCCCCATACATTTAGAGGTACTATACACACACCTCAATCACATAACCACTATGAATGGGGCATTATTTTATTGACAAATTAACACGCTTCAACATGATGTTGAATTTCATAATGATTATGTAAAGTAAAGTACTAAAATATCCCCACAAAAAGTCGTTTTTGGATGCAACGCTTCAATTTCACACAATCAAATGCATTTGGTTTACATTTTGCTGTCGATCTTCCCCAATATTCACCTTAATTGTACCTACCCGGCTTTCATAATCATTTCAAGTGAGATGTCATTGGAAAGATAATTAAACAGGCTTTTGTCTGACACCATTTTTGACAGTATCTCTTCATTGTCAAGATATTCATCGTCGAACGAATTTGAACTTGAGAAAGACCGTAATATGTTTTTTGGCGCATTTTGTGACATTTCACTTCTGACATTCCCCATTCTCAAATATACTGCGCATACCTCGTAATCGTGATGCTTACGAATGTGGTATCATTTTAAAGAGGTATACACACTCTTTCAAGTGATACCAAATATAACCATTATGATTTCATAAGAAAATAGATATAATCGATCAAACTTGAGTTTCCGAACTTTTTTTGAGGGGTTTAGAAATACAATTAGTATTTATTTTAGAAATAAATTTGAATATATGGAAGGAAAAAACGAATAATGAAGAGAAATGAATGTGACTGATTGCTATTAAACAACCTTATCAACAGCTGCCAGGCACAAGCCCCCACCCCAACAATTTGACCCAAAACAATATGCAACAAACAAATTAAGGGAAAGACTTCCTTCTGCTACACACCCCCCCCCCCCCCCCCCCCAATACTAACCCTAACTAACCTAAATTTGATGGCTATGTTTAGATTTGGTGGCTATACTTTTGATTAATATTGACTATACTTTATATTTAATGTCTATGATTAAATTGGTGGCTAGTACCATCTGACCTATCGTGCCCATGGCTCCCTTTGTGTGTAAGTGTTGGGGGAGGGGGGGGGGGGGGGTACAAAAGGAAGTTGTTGTTATTGTTCTTGGTTTATAATAATAATAATAATATTGAATATTTATATTGCGCAATATCCACCTAATAAGGTGCTCAAAGCGCTTAATATTATCCCTGGTCATTTGGTACAGTTCAGACCCGCACAGGCGCGCCGGAAGCAGTTTTGGATTGGGGGGGGGGGGGGGGGGGGGGGGGCAAAACCGAAGGGGGCTCACGATTTATGTGTTTAGGGGCTCATGCCCGACCACACTCACAGGGTTGGCACCCCCCCCCCCCCCCCCCCCCCCCCCCCTCCCACGGTCAAGGGAGCTTTTGCATTTTTGGACTTGAAATTGTGCAATCTGGTGCATAAAAACATGATCCAACAACATAGCTTACAGCCAAAAATGAGTCCCGAGGGAGCGAAGCGACCGAGGGCTGTGGAAGAGCCAGAGGGGGGAGGGTTTGGGAGGGGTATCCCCCTTCCACGGGGAAGATTTTTGCATTTTTATACTGGAAATGGTGCAATCTGGGGCATAAAAACATAAACCATATGCCACATTTGTATGATCCAACATCATAACTTTCAGCTAAAAATGACTCCCGAGGAAGCGAAGCGACCGAGGGCTGGGGCAGAGCCAGAGGGGGAGGGGTTTGAGAGGGGGTGTCCCCCTCTCACGGGGAAGATTTTGCATTTTTTATACTTGAAATGGTGCAATCTGGGGCATAAAAACATAAACCATATGCCACATTTGTATGATCCAACATCATAACTTTCAGCTAAAAATGACTCCCGGGGAAGCGAAGCGACCGAGGGCTGGGGCAGAGCCGGAGGGGGAGGGTTTGAGAGGGGGTATCCCCCTCTCACGGGGAAGATTTTTGCATTTTTATACTTGAAATGGTGCAATATGGGACATAAAAACATAAACCATATGCCACATTTGTATGATCCAACATCATAACTTTCAGCTAAAAATGAGTCCCGAGGGAGCGAAGCGACCGAGGGCTGGGGCAGAGCCAGAGGGGAGGGTTTGGGAGGGGGTATCCCCCTCCCACGGGGAAGATTTTGCATTTTTATACTTGAAATGGTGCAATATGGGACATAAAAACATAAACCATATGCCACATTTGTATGATCCAACATCATAACTTTCAGCTAAAATTGAGTCCCGAGGGCGCGAAGCGACCGAGGGCTGGGGCAGAGCCAGAGGGGAGGGTTTGGGAGGGGGTATCCCCCTCCCACGGGGAAGAATTTGCATTTTCATATTTGAAATGGTGCAATCTGGTGCATAAAACATAAACCATATGCCACATATTATGTATGATCCAACAACATAGCTTACAGCCAAGAATGAGTCCCGAGGTAGCGAAGTGACCGAGGGCTGGGGCAGAGCCAGGGGGTTGGGAGGGGGTATCCCCCTCCCACGGGAAGATTTGGCCTGTATATACTTGAAATGGTGCAATATGGTGCATACTAGCGGCAATATGGTGCATACTAGCGGCGGGCAACCCTTATAGGTGCACCAAGCTAATTTTCACCAGACCAGGTACCCATTTATACACCTGGGTAGAGAGCAGCAATGTGGAAAGCAGGCTGTCCAATCTAAACAGATTATTTCCACCCCGGATACAAGGTATTCTTTGGGGATCATAAGATGGCGCTGTTTACTCTTTGCTTTCACAAATTCTTTAATTGCTCCTCAAGTCCGTTCAATCGATGGTGCAAGCAAACAATAACTTAGGTGTCGACCGTGAACAAGGTGCAAGTATTAATTATACATATTAGTTGTGCAGTGCAAATTATGGTCCAACTGTTCCCCTCCTTCCTACCGAGGAGGGAAAGAGACAAACACCTTTATATTACATTAACTAAATTATTTATTTAAACTCACCAACTACAATACATAATATCAGATAAATTATATCAGTGGCTTTGCAAATGATCTTCTTTCCCCAATAATTCTGTAAACTCATTTGTTTTATCAATAATACTAAATATATTACTCATTGCGGATATAGTATCGGAAATAATATCGCTAGTGATATTCGTTTGTCTCGCAATGTATGGTCAACAAGGAATCTAAAAGATCACGACGTTTCGTGCGCTGCTGCAACACTTCGTCAGGTGTGATAGAATATGTTGTAAACAAGCGTGTTTTATACTGTATCATATTCAATATCATATTCAATATATTCAGGGCCACATTTGTGAAACTAATTACCTATGAATTTGAGAAAAAATATTAGACAGAAAAGCTTTTTGTTTTACTTTCAAATGTAAAAACAATTTATTCCTCTCTTGTATATACTTCTTACATAAATGGATGGAATGTGCCCCCCCCCCCCTCCCCCCTCCCCAATTCAGTTAACTTATCCATGCTATAGAACTGATTCTATTTCAGACCCAGGTCGAAATTCCCATAGAACCAAAACTAATAATGGTTTCTATTGGTTTCAAAGTGGTATAATGGGTTTTTATGGGTTTCTATGGGACCCATAGACATTTCCCATAGAAAAAAAACAAATAAAACAACAATAGGATTGTCCTATGGGCTTCCTATGGGTTTCTATGGAAATGTCTATGGGTTTCTATGGGAATTTCGACTTGGGGAACCAGTCTACAATATCCTAAATGTAGGGTTTCGAAACATAATAATGTGTTCCCTCCAATAATTGGCACCCCCCCCCCCCCCCCCAATCATTCTGACCCGCTACACCGCTGCTTCCAAAGAAGAAAACTATTGATTCAATATATACAAACTTTCAGAAATCTGCTGTATAAGTTATGTTGTCAAAAAAGTGTGGGACCTACCAAAATCGTTGATAAACACAAACCTTTTCACTTATTTTTTCATTACATTTCCATTAAGTTTTGTGACAGTTTTCTTTTCCTACCAAATGCCCAATAATAAATCTATTACTATGATATGTCAGACATTATTTGTCAAATGTATTTTCTGCCACATCCTTTTTTATTAACAATGTATCCATGTATCAGTCTTCATCATATATCATATCAATATCATATTCAATATCATATTCAGGACCACATTTGTGGAACTAATTACCTATGAATTTGAGAAAAAATATTAGACAGAAAAGCTTTTGCCAATCATTAAAACAATACCTTTGCAGGGAATACAATGATTTAAACAACTTTTTAACTACAAAGAATTTAGGTTAGGTTGTGATAGATATACAATTTCAATTTGTGTAAATAATCTAAATAAGTTGATTTAGCAGAAAATGTATTTTGTTTCTGTAATTTATTATCTCAGGGCTAACCTCAATTATAATTTTTATATTTTGTTAGCTCCATTTGTTGATCCATCAAATGTATTATTTATTTCAAAATGTATTATAAATCTGAACTGTGAATATACATATTGTAAATTGTAAATATTGAACTGATTATTATTGACAATAAATACATTTCATTTCATTTCATTTTGTTATAAAATTGGAGAATAATGCAAAATGTATTACTTTTTAACACTTTTCTATACAGAGAAAATTACAAATACATTTCTCAACAAATAGTTCTTTTATTCAAAATACATTGCTACCTTCATCATGAATATTGAGTATAAATTATACTTATACATAATTATATTACCTTTATTTTGCGATTATGAACATAAGTGGTATAATAATGAAGAAAACTTAATTTATTCTAGTTCTGTATTTGCAACTGAACATGCTGAAAGAAAATAGTAAAATAAAACATGTGGTTATTGATAATCATATACACTAGCTGTACCCGCGGAAATCCGCGGGTTTGTGTGAGAGAAAGGCGATAACGACATAACGACACTTTAAAACTATACTATTCCCATAGCCATCATTTTAAATAGTGAGACAAAATAGACACGGGCAACTAAATCCCGCCCCACAACCCGTCGGGGACCTGGTCAACAATATACATCCGGCCAATGTATAACAAAATCATGATGGTTTCAGTACCCATGCTTCTTGATAATATAGTAGCTTCGCCGCTGCCCCCCCCCCCCCCCCCCCCCCCCCTCCCCCGCGACTCCAATTGCCTGCATGGCACATAACCTCGTGTCTTCTAATCCGCGGGGTGTTTTTTTTTTCAGTGAAAAGCCATCACGATTTTAAGAACACAACGACCTCTGAAACTAATTTAAAACGTCCCTATACACATGGTTTAAAAACGAAAGAGACACAGGCGTGCTACCCCTCCCCCACCCCGCTCTTTTGCACATGTCATTGCGATACATCCTTTCAGTGAACATGATAAACCCGACCCATCGGATATCCCCGGTACACTCTGTTTAAATGTGAATTATAATAATGAAAATACGATGAAATTGTATGCATGTGCGCTTGATGCGTTTTCGTTGTTTTATTTTTTGTTGCGAAGTTAGTAGGCAGGTAGGGGGGGGGGGGGGGGGGGGGGGGGTGATCGCCTTTTTCCCCTTTTCCAAATCTAAAAGTTTGATATCCAATTTCAGTATCATCCCTTGTTATACGTTTATCATAATGTGAAACCCGGGGATATACACTCTTTATAATCATTTTGTATTATCCATCCTCAGCGGATTGCGAGATGGTATGCGAGATGGTATATCCTTCTTTCCTTGTGCGTGTTGTAACACATCTTGCCACAGGGTGGCGATATTGCACATTATAGGTTCTAGGACTACTACCCCCCTGGACAACCACCCCCCGGACGATTACCCCCCGGACAACTACCCCCCTAGGACAATCACCCCCCGGACAACTACCACCCGGACAATTACCCCCCTAGGACAATTACCCCCCAAGATAATTACCCCCCCAAGACAACTACCCCCCAAGACAATTACCCCCCAAGACAATTACCCCCCAAGACAACTACCCCCCAAGACAACTACCCCCCGGACAACTACCCCCGGACAACTACCCCCCGGAATATTATCCCCCAAGACAACTACCCCCCGGACAACTACCCCCCGGACAATTACCCCCGGACAACTACCCCCCGGACAACTACCCCCCGGATAATTACCCCCCCAGAATATTACCCCGGCCCCCCCCCCCAAGACAACTACCCCCCAAGACAACTACCCCAAAGACACTATTCCCCCCCCCCCCCCCCCCCCTCCCCCGGAAAATTACCTCCAAGATAATTACCCCCCGTTCGACTACCCGCTGGACAATTAAACTCCAAGACAATTACCCCCAAGACAATTACCCCAAGTCATCTTCCCTTAAGACCAGTGGCGTAGCGAGGGTCAACAGATGGGTTGGGGGGGGGGGGGGGGCACAACTGCGAGGTAGTGGAGCGATTTGGTGCATACAGTTGTTAACTGGTGGTGGAGGGAAAAGCACGGAATGTTCCACTCCCAAGGGATTTTAAATGCTATTGAGGGAAGAGTAAATAAGTCCCGAGACGTAGTC
>JBAMJV010003200.1:0-177500 GCA_037951105.1 Echinarachnius parma
TACGAACTGAAGTACCGCGATAATACGGCCCTCTCTTCCTACACACGAAGTGGGGATCAAGTATTGTGCCTGGAAAGTTTTTGTCTCTTCTCTGATCAACACGTTATTTTACAGGTAAGACAATATAATTTCTATCTTACATGGATAATTGAAGTTACATCGCATTTTATAATGTTAAGGTAGTCATGTTAAAGTTATATATTTATAATGAATGAGATGGAAACTAGTGGAATTATGAGGGAAGAGTTTGAGAGAGATTATACTAGTTATAGTCGTATAACTTGCTGAATATTGAGAATAATCTTTGTATTGTTTATGGTAATTATCTAAGTAATAATTATATACTGGTTGATTAATAATATCTGATGTAAAAGAGAGACACAAGTTGTGAATTAATACATGTATATTATAAGTGAGTATACTGTTGCATAAAGATTTAGCATGAGGTACTGCTGTGAACAGTGAAGATTAACTTTGAATGTTCGATGTGAACGGGACTTATAATTATTTTCTATGTGTTCTCTTGATTGTATTTGTGGAACCAGCCAAAGCATAAAGCCGTGTGTATGAAAAGGGTTTAGTTATTCCAATCGCCCCTTACCGAAACTAAATTTGAGATAAACAAACGTATATCTGCAGTCTGTCTCATTCACGAAATGGTTGACAAAGTGTAGTCTTATGGATTTAGTTCGGTCACTTCACAAACATGTTGTAGATTCGAGTAGCCATTTTGACGCTAGGATTTAAAGTGCCATTGTCAGTTTTGAGATTTAGTTTAGTAATTTGATATATTATACTTTAAGGTTAATATTATTTTATAAAGTTAATATATATATTTGTTTTAATATGAAATACATTATTTGATACTTGATTATTATAAGGAGTTTTTGTGATAACTGTTTATTAATGTTTAATGTTTAAAAATTCTGTATAAGCATGCATGATAGGTCTGATGGTGACAGGGTGTAGTCTTATCGTTCAGGCCCATGAAAGTATATTACTTTGTGTTATACATAAACTTCACTGTTAGTAGTAAGTGCATCTTGATTGTGTGGTAAATGATATAGTTATTCAAAGTGTCTGGAACATATATAATCACTAAGACGACGGATACTTGTGATGATGATGATAGATAGTGGCGTACCCAGGATTTTTTCAAGGGGGGGGGGGGGTTATTTCGTCAACCAAAATTGTCAAGGGGTGCCGGTTGAGGGGTGGTTAATGAAGAATTTTCCAGGGGTGGGCGTCGATGAAGATTTGTCGGGGGGGGGGGGGGGGGTGTCGGTGAAGATTTTTCGAGGGGGGTGTCAGTGAAGATTATTCGAGGGGAGGGGGAAGTCGGTGAAGGTCAAAGGTCATGCGTATCACCTTATTCGTCAAAATGACGAATAACATGTCTAGTTTTTCTTTGTACGTTTTTTGTGTCTCGTGTCTGTAAAATTTGGCTGGGGATATGATAATGAAACCTGGTGAACATAATAGACCTTGGTCCGAAATTGTGCACCTGGGTAATGATTATGACGGTACTACCCTGTGACGTCATGGAGACGCCATTTTGTGAAATATTTCAACAGCCCATATCTTTCTTACGTAATGGTATATTTTCACCAAATTCTGTACATGGCAAGCTAAGTTCAAGGGCTATATAAAAATGTCGCACCCAAGGTCGTACGGACAACGACGGACGCGTACGCGCGCGTCAAAGGGTAAAAATCCTTGAAAAATTCTCAAATCAACCGGCGAACCAATTTTCCATACGTTTCAGGTCATTCCGAGCATTTCAAAATTTTGCGCGCGTGCGCGTTTGCGCGCGCGCTTTTTCACGCGTAGCGCGCACGGAACAAAAAAATTGCCGTTTTTTTTTGGGAAACTGTTCCCAATACTTTCTATGATAAATTAAAACAGTTTCCAGATCTCCTCGACCAAAAACGCTCGAACAGGAGGGCGTAAAACTTTAAAATCCGCGAGTGCTGCTATGCACAAAAATGTACAAAATATGCCTTTTTTTAATTGATAATAATTTTTAAAATCCACGGGCAATTTTGTTAAAAATATTTTTCCTTGCAGACGAATGAGTTGTAGATACAACGTCATGCATCCTTATCGCCAACCAAACCTCATTATGTAATCATATGACCATGAGAAGTTAACATTAGCAGTTTTCAACGATTTTATCATTTGCGATTATGTATATATCGTGTTTGGATTCCGATATCTCGGTCAATTCTGCTTGAATCTGTCCCAAGTTTTGATATCTTGTAGCTGGGACGATTCTGAACAATTACTATCTCTTTCCGACCGGAAATGTGCCGATGCGCGCGTGCTACACATGAAATCCGCGCGTGCTGCCATATGTAAAATATGTGAAAATGTGGTAAAAACATGCCCTGTTCAATTGATCATAAATTTGAAAATCCATGTTCAGTATTTTGGTCGTTATGTTTTCGTGATAGAGTATGAGTTGTAGGTATAGTGCGATATTCAAAGTTTGCAAACCGGACATCATGACGTCATCAAATTGCCATGAAAAGCGAAAATTTAATTTTGATTGATTTCATAAATTTTGTGTTATGTTTTGAAGGTGCAGTTGTGTGTCTATCTCCTTCGATTCTGGTCGAATACGTCTACAATTTTGATATGTTGTAGCGGAGATCTGGAGGAAAAATAATATGTTCCTATTATGTTGCTCAAATAATGGAAACATTTGTTTTCCCTCTATTGCAATGTAGCATACAAATAATTCAAGATATTCCGAGTAAGCCGTTATATTTCTTTTGTTTCGTAACTTATGGTGTTTTTAATTAAATGTTTGAAAACAGTAATTGGTTCTCCAAACAGGGCACATCAAATTGATGCATATAATGCCTTGCTAATTAACGTGACTAAGCCGCCCTCCCCAAAGTATGTGGCTTCGCCCCTATTACTACGTCATACAATTTCATATAACGCCCACCTCTTTCAGTAACGGTCAAAATAATCTCTCAACCCTAGCGTTTGCGTGTAGTAATCCCTATTAGCGCTGCAATAATGGAGAACGGTGATTTTGACTCGACCTGTATCAACGTAATTCGATCCCTACGAACTGAAGTACCGCGATAATACGGCCCTCTCTTCCTACACACGAAGTGGGGATCAAGTATTGTGCCTGGAAAGTTTTTGTCTCTTCTCTGATCAACACGTTATTTTACAGGTAAGACAATATAATTTCTATCTTACATGGATAATTGAAGTTATATCACATTTTATAATGTTAAGGTAGTCATGTTAAAGTTATATATTTATAATGAATGAGATGGAAACTAGTGGAATTATGAGGGAAGAGTTTGAGAGAGATTATACTAGTTATAGTCGTATAACTTGCTGAATATTGAGAATAATCTTTGTATTGTTTATGGTAATTATCTAAGTAATAATTATATACTGGTTGATTAATAATATCTGATGTAAAAGAGAGACACAAGTTGTGAATTAATACATGTATATTATAAGTGAGTATACTGTTGCATAAAGATTTAGCATGAGGTACTGCTGTGAACAGTGAAGATTAACTTTGAATGTTCGATGTGAACGGGACTTATAATTATTTTTCTATGTGTTCTCTTGATTGTATTTGTGGAACCAGCCAAAGCATAAAGCCGTGTGTATGAAAAGGGTTTAGTTATTCCAATCGCCCCTTACCGAAACTAAATTTGAGATAAACAAACGTATATCTGCAGTCTGTCTCATTCACGAAATGGTTGACAAAGTGTAGTCTTATGGATCAGACCCATTTAGTATATCATTTTGTATTGTACATCGACGAAACGTACACAATGCATAGTTGACCTTAGAATAGTAATTCAAATTGTCTGGAATATAGAATAACTAGGAAGACTGGTAATTGTGTATGTGGAAGATGATGTATTTGCTTCTCTGAGCAACCTCCCAAAAGAATAACTTTGTACGATTGCATGGTTTAAAGGTACACTTGAGTATTGGTACTTCCCGAAATGCCCCATGACACCAAATTGGTTGGTTCTAATTCAATTAGAAAGTTCTTTGAATAAAACATGTAAAATGAGAATCATTCCCTTTCAAATGTTCTCATAATTGTAAAATTTCATTTAAAAATATTTTATTTATATATCGTCTAGACAATCGATATCTTGATTTTTTTTTTAAATACTTAAAATGCATATACACTTCTTAAAAAAAACAATAAAAAGAGGTTTTTAAATAGTTGATACTATCTTTATCTAATCATTATTTTCACAAAACATCACATGCACAATTTTGCTTTCTTAGAAAGCACCCTCTTGAGTTGTAACAGCTATTTAAAAAAAAATGATAACCGGGTCTTTACTTTGTCGTTTGTTATTTTGTAAACATGTCAACCATGGTTGAGTTATAACTGTTAGGTTGTACTGTAATGGTGCAGGTTTTGATTAATAAAATTTAGTTTGACTAAAAATATTTTTGATATTTTTTTTCCCCTATCTATCATCCCCTCAGTACACCAGGGATTCAGGAATTGTTTATTTTAGTTCGGTCACTTCACAAACATGTTGTAGATTCGAGTAGCCATTTTGACGCTAGGATTTAAAGTGCCATTGTCAGTTTTGAGATTTAGTTTAGTAATTTGATATATTATACTTTAAGGTTAATATTATTTTTTTTTTAATATATATATTTTTTATGCCTCCGCCAACGAAGTGGCCGGAGGCATTATGTTTTCGGGTTGTCCGTCCGTCCGTCCGTCCGTCCGTACGTACGTCCGTACGTACGTCCGTCCGTCCGTCCGTCCGTACGTACGTCCCGTTTTCGTTCTCGCGATATCTCAAGAACCGGTTGACGGATCAATTTCAAACTTAGTATGAGTGTACATGTTGGGGTGACAATGATCTGATTAGATTTTAGGGGTCATGAGGTCAAAGGTCAAGGTCACAGGACTCAATATATATGCAAAAATGCCTCGTTCTCGCGATATCTCAAGAACAGGTTGACGGATCAAATTCAAACTTGGTAATAGTGTAGATATTGGGGTGGCAATGATCTGATTAGATTTTGGGGTTCATGAGGTCAAAGGTCAAGGTCACAGGACTTGATGTATGCGCAAAAATGCCTCGTTTTTGCGATATCTCAAGAACCGGTTGACGGATCAATTTCAAACTTGGTATGAGTGTACATATCGGGGTGCCACTGATCTGATTAGATTTAGGGGGTCATGAGGTCAAAGGTCAAGGTCACAGGACTCAATATGTATGCGAAAATGGCTTGTAATGGCAAAATTTCAAGAACTGAATGTCAGATTTCAATCAAACTCGGTACCTGAATGTATCATAAAGAGTCAACGTAGCCGTAAAATGTTGGGGTCATGAGGTTGAGGTCAAGGTCACGGGACTCATTATACATGCAAAAAAGCTTGTAATGCCAAAATCTCAAGAACTAAATGTCAGATTTCAATAAAACTTGGTACCTGAATGTTTTTTAGGGAGCCATCAAAGATTGGGGTCATATGGTCAAGGTCACAGGACTCAAAATATTTAAAAAAATTAAATCAGTGCATGTTAATAAGGGCTTGATATTAAAATCGCGTGATAGCGGAGGCATAATTTTCGATTGCGCGCAATCGAAGATCCATCTAGTTTAAATATGAAATACATTATTTGATACTTGATTATTATAAGGAGTTTTTGTGATAACTGTTTATTAATGTTTAATGTTTAAAAATTCTGTATGGGCATGCATGATAGGTCTGATGGTGACAGGGTGTAGTCTTATCGTTCAGGCCCATGAAAGTATATTACTTTGTGTTATACATAAACTTCACTGTTAGTAGTAAGTGCATCTTGATTGTGTGGTAAATGATATAGTTATTCAAAGTGTCTGGAACATATATAATCACTAAGACGACGGATACTTGTGATGATGATGATAGATAGTGGCGTACCCAGGATTTTTTCAAGGGGGGGGGGGGGTTATTTCGTCAACCAAAATTGTCAAGAGGTGCCGGTTGAGGGGTTGTTAATGAAGAATTTTCCAGGGGTGGGCGTCGATGAAGATTTGTCGGGGGGGGGGGGGGGGTGTCGGTGAAGATTTTTCGAGGGGGGTGTCAGTGAAGATTATTCGAGGGGAGGGGGAAGTCGGTGAAGGTCAAAGGTCATGCGTATCACCTTATTCGTCAAAATGACGAATAACATGTCTAGTTTATAGCTGAAAGCCTGAAACTGATTGGCAGCAGAATACTTCTCGAATGATGAAAGCCAGGAAGAGATAGTGGGACTCTCGCTAAGTATCAAAACCCATTTTATTATGTTACCATATAGGTCAAACAACAAGGTAAAGCAGTAGTGTGAAAGTTCCTACAAATATTTTGGTTGAATTTGACAAAGTTAATGGATCACTTTTAAATGTCGTGTTTTTTTTTCTGGGACACTCTGAACAATTTATAGCTGAACCTGAATTGACAGCAGAAGACTTCTCGAATGATGAAAGCCGGGAGGAGATGGTGGAGACTCTCGCGGAGTATCAAAACCCATTTCATTCTTCTGTTGCAATATACAGAGGAAATGTGAACGTTCTAAATTATATTTGTTCCTTTTATATTAAACAAAGTTAATGGATTACTTTTGATATAACTATCGTGCTTTTTTGCTGGGACACTCTGAACAATTTTTAGCTGAATCTGAATTGCCAGCAGAAGACTTCTCGAATGATGAAAGCCGGGATGAGATGGTGGAGACTCTCGCTAAGTATCAAAACCCAAATTATTATAGTCATGTTAACATATCATAGGTCAAACAACAAGGTACAAAAGTAGTGTGAAAGTTCCTAAAGTGATTTTGGTTGAATTTCACAAAGTTAATGGATCACTTTTAATTTTGTTTTTCCTGGGACACTCTGAATAATTTATAGCTGAACGTGGTTTGGCAGCAGAAGAATTTTCGAATGCTAAAAGCCGGGAAGAGATGACGGAAACTCTCGCCGAGTATCAACATCCATTTCATTCTTCAACAATACAAACAACAATACAAACAAAGGAAAATGTGAAAGTTCCAAATTAATTGTTTTGTTTTTATAATTATGTCAAAGTTATTGGATCACTTTTAAAATCGTTTTTTTTTTCTTGGACACTCTGTCTCGTTCATAGCTGAACCTGATGTGGCAGCAGAAGAATTATCGAAAGATGAAAGCCGGGAAAAGATTGTGGAAACTCTCGCCGAGTATCGCGGCAGGCTGAGTCAACTCGAGTCCCTCGTCACCTACCTTCTGGTAATTTAAAAATATTTGTTGATACAGGGTGACCGGGAAAAAACAGGCCCCACAAAAAGTTGAATAACTTTTTCAAAGAGTGAAGAAATGTGAAGCAATTTGGCAATATCTGCGGTAAATACGAAATCAAATTACAGAGTTTTCCAAAAGTTATTCACTTTTTGGGTGGGCCTGTTTATTTTTCTTCGGGTCACCCGGTATAAAAAAACAAAGATGATATACATATTATATTATATCCTACATGAATGAAATCCTGTTCAGTGATTGGTCTACATAGCGTCATGTGACCAAACATAGTAATGCCCATGGAGAAAAATGTGCTATGCGTGACGTCATTCATGGAATAGTAAATGCTATTCCATGAATGACGTCATAGACGCCGGGTGATCATATTGAGCCCATAGAGATACGTGTTATAAAACTTCCCAGCGAGCAGAGGTCTTGTTTTAGCTTGCGAAAGATGCTTGACGAGATTTCTCAAAGAGTTAAAAAAAAAAAGAAATACAGCATATTTTCACCCGTGAATATCAATGAGTTCCAAAGAATATTCTAGAGATGCATTTCATGTATAACGTAGCGGTATTGGAATTTAAAAATTACGACAATGGTGCCCATTGTGCATCGTTGTCCTTCTGTGGTCGTGACACTAATTCGTCATCTAACAATCGGCCGTGGTGTGCACTGCACTAGCTGTATGATTGAGTAACCCCCGCATCGGCACACTAACACATTTCCGACAGTTTAAGACTTAAAAATTGTACACATTTCTTGAAATTGTATTCACACATTGAGAAAATAGTGCAGATTCCGATGCGATGATCAGATTTGCGATGTATTAATTATATTTTGAGATAGCGCCTTCGAACGCGCGCGTGGTTTTTTGGCTTCACAAGTTCGAAGTGTTTTTAATACCGGCACCCCCTCAACTCTCGTTGACAATGCACGCAACTCCAAATTTCTTGTGCGATGCTAATTTTATTGGCATAATTTCACAAATTTACTCGTAGCGGACGATCTACGCATTATTTCTCCTTAAAATTTCGACCAGTTTAGATTTTAAGGGTAGCGCGCATCATCACATGCGCGATTTTTCACAACACGCGCAAAAACAAATATTACGCGGTGTGCCGATATTAAAAACAGTGCCGATGTGTAGTAACAGGTTAATTTGTAAGGAGAGTATAGATAAGTCTCCATTAGGTGGTCATCATGGTATTTGTTTCCTTTATAAACAACAATATGAGAAGAACATTGAACAAATATATGATAACGGTCTTAGTGAATCTATACTGTGGATTAAGATTAAAAAAGAATTATATGGCTTTGAATTTGTTATTGGATCTGTTTATATTCCTCATGAGGGATCGAAATATTTTAATTCAGACATATTCGATGATATTCTTGATGACGTAATGTACATGCGTAGTATACTACAGATACCAATATGTCTCATTGGCGATTTTAACGCAAGAACAGGATTATTAAAAGATTACTTAGAGGAAGATAAATTTGACTGTCTATTAAATGTTCAGAACATGTCATTGAACCATGTAGTGACAATGAAGAGTTATTCGCCACATCAGAATAGACATAATGAAGATACTGTTGTTAATAATAATGGTCGTCAACTGATAAAACTATGTCAAACATCAGATATGCACATTATAAATGGCCGATATGGTGATGATTTGGGAAAAGGGAAATTAACTTGTGCCGATGCTAGCACTATTGATTATTGTATTACGTCAGTTGAATTATTGCCATTCATTCACAATTTTCGTGTTGATGATTTTGAGAAATGTATGTCGGACAAACACACTCCAATTTGTTTGACTCTGAAATTGAATGACTCTAGTCAAAGTGATATTATAGAAGCAGGAATAAAAAGTTGTCCTTTTAACGATGGTCAGCAATCATCAGTTATATTTAAATGGAATCCTGATCTTGCAAACAATTTTATGTTGAATTTGGATGACAAGAAAATTGCGGAAGTCTCAAAATTTATTGATGAAATATCAATTGACGAATATTGTAATTCAGCGAAATTAGTTGATAGCATAGTTGATTTAGTAAAGAATATATACTTTGATTCTGCAAAAAAGCTTGGAATGTCACGTACAATAAATAGGAATAGAAATAAACCCTCATTTAGACCATCTAAAGCGTGTACGGGAAAACCTTGGTTTAATGACGAATGTCAAAATTTAAGAAGAGAATTCTTTCGACTGCGGAAGAAGAAAAAAAAATGCCTGGAACAGGCAACTAAAATTAGATTAGACTCAAAACTCGCTGCGTTGCGAAAGAAATATAAGACTTTGATAGCCAAATTGAAAGAAGAATATGACAAAAAAACTCAAGACAATTTTAGAAGTTTGAAGAAAAAAAACCCAGCTGAATTTTGGAAACTATTAAAGCAAGGCGAACAAAAAGGTAATACTGACGTTAAAGTATCAATAGAATCTTTTAAGGAATTTTTTGAAAATTTGAATAAGAAAAGTGAGCGAAATGAAAGTCAGAATCAATTCAATAATGTTGAATACCAGCAACAAAATAATGAAATAAATATACCTTTTGTGGATAATGAGATTAAAAATCAAATTAAAAAACTGAAGAATAATAAATCTTCTGGTAATGATTCTATTTTGAATGAGTTTATTAAACATAGCAATAATCAAATGATATCTTTAATAAGGAAAATGTTCAATGTAATATTAGACAGTGGGCACGTCCCTCAGGACTGGACTATCGGTGTTTTATGCCCAATTTATAAGAAGAAAGGATCAACACATGATCCAGATAACTATCGACCGATTACTTTATTGAGTTGTTTAGGGAAGCTTTTTACTGCTGTATTGAATGAGCGGCTAACACAGTACGTTGATGCCTATAATTTAATGGGAGAAGAACAGGCCGGTTTTCGCAAGAATTATTCTACGCTAGATCATACTTTTGTTTTGTACTCTTTAATTGATATTTATCTATCAGAAAAGAAAAGAATATACAGCGCTTTTGTTGATTATAGGAAAGCATTCGACTCTGTTGATAGAAATTTATTGTGGTATAAAATGTTACGATACAATATTAATGGCAAAATCCTTGCACTTGTTCAAGATATGTATAATAACGCCAAGTCATATGTTCGAAGTAACGCAGAACGTTCCGACCTATTTGAATGTAATGTAGGAGTAAGACAAGGTGATAACCTATCGCCCTTACTATTTGCAATGTTTATAAATGATTTTGAATCAACCTTACGAGAAAACTGCAAAGGTGTTAATTTGCTCCCTCGTAACATTGAAAAGAAAGTACATGATGAAGGTGTAAATGTGTTTTTGAAGTTGTTCACTCTTTTATATGCAGATGACACTATCATTTTTGCTGAGTCTGAAAATGATCTCCAAATTGCTTTAGATAATGTTAATAGATACTGTAATAAATGGTCCTTGAAAGTTAATACTAACAAAACTAAAGTGGTAATATTTTCTCGTGGAAAAATCAGGAAATTACCTGTTTTTCGTTTGGGAAATGACATTTTAGAAATAGTAGATGATTATGTATACCTTGGAACAACATTCAATTACAATAATCATTTTAAGAAGGCTCAAAATAAACAAATTATTCAAGCCCGAAAGGCGATGTTTAGTTTAAGAGCAAAATCAAAATCGCTTAGTTTACCAATAGATATTGAATTGGATCTTTTTGAAAAACTTGTCAATCCTATTCTTTTATATGGAAGCGAAGTTTGGGGTTGTGAAGAAAATTTAAAAGAAATTGAACACTTTCAAATTACCTTTTATAAACAATTACTAAAAATCAATAAAAGTAGTGCAAATTGTATGGCATTTGGCGAATTAGGAAAGCATAGTATTTTGAAAGATATTGAAATGAGAATGTTATTATTTTGGATAAGGATTGTTATAAGTAAAACTTCAAAGTTATCACACATTGTTTATGACATAATGAAAATGATGTTTAATCTTGATATATACCGTTCCCCTTGGTTAGTCAAGATAAAGAATTCAATAGATAAACTGGGATTGTCGTATTTATGGGATAGCATAGAGAGCAAAGACCCAAAGTGGCTTGAATTGACAATAAAACAACGGTTAAATGACGTCTACTCTCAAAATTGGCATTATGAAGTAAACCGTAATTCACATTGTTTGAATTATCGCATTTTTAAACAAACATGTACTTTCGAAAAATGCCTCATGAAATTACCATTTAAGCATAGAGTAATAATTTGTAAATTTAGATGTGGAAATCATCGTCTGCCAATTGTTTCCGGTAGATATTCAAACGTGGATAGATCACAACGATTATGTACTTTGTGCAATCATTCTAAACTTGGGGATGAATTCCATTACCTATTTGAATGTACGGAATTTGAACTAGCAAGGAAGAAATTCCTCGATAACTACTTTAAAAAACGGCCGGACACTATCAAAATGTATAAATTGTTTAATTCCCCTTTGCCGTCGACATTGTTGAAGCTATCCAAATTCTGCAGCATCATTATGGACAGATTTAAATAAATATTGTGTATATTTTTGTATATTATTGTACATACGACAAAGAATTATCACTGCTTGTATTTCAATATTGAAAATCAAACATTAAGTGTAAAATAAAATTTTTTAGATTTTCACAGTGATAAATCTGAAACTGAAATAATTTGTAACTAATTCATTTAGTGCCTTTAATTAATTTATTGATTACTACATCACCTGCATATCAATGTATAACAAACTTACAATTAGAGAACATTACTTTGTAAATATTAGATGTTTTCATTATACTTTGTAAATATTATATGATTATACTTTGTACATATTGTATATAACTATGTGACATTATTCAATGAGACATTTCTTATATTGTTATCTTCAATACCCTTGTTAAGGGTGAAAGGATATTAATAAATTTCATTTCATTTCATTTCATTTCAGTACACCTACCATATGTGTAATGTATTTTCTCCATATAATTACACGTGTGTAGTATGTAAAGCAGGTTAATTATTCACTTTGATGCGCGCGTTTTGCATTTGGGTGCGCATTAGTTGTTAAGGCGCGTAACCATGAATGGAAATTTAGCGTAATACGCGCTCTGCGCTAGGACTATTGCGCAAAGGGGGTCAGAGTCACAAACAGAACATAGTCAGTGCAGTGATGGTTCCATGATCAATGTTTAGTTTTTCTTTATATTTTTCTTTAATTGAATTGAAATCATTTGTTTTTGCGATGATTATGATTATGCGAAGGATATAAAACAAATATATCATGCACTATTTCGAGCCACTAGTGAAATTATGGATTCCTCGGTGACAGAAAAAGCACTATGTTCTTCGGGTCTACGACCCTCAGAACATAGTGCTTTTCCTGTCACCTCGGAATCCATAATTTCAACTAGAGGCTCTCAGTGCATGGTATATTTGTTTACTATGCTATATTTTGTTTTGTTCTTAATTTTTATTGATCAGAATTAAGTAAACGAACTAAAGGGAAAATAGTCAAAATATTAGTGACAGTGACATGCAAATTGAAGTCAAATGCATTCAAATAATTGTGACGTTAGTCTGGCAATCAGTTTCGTTCATTTTAAACAATGTAGGGACAACGTAACGATGGTAATCACCACGCGCCCCTGGAGTTACCACGGCAACCGGCCGGAAATGGTTTGAACCTGATCGAGCGACTTGTCCGGCGACGTCGCGAAGCCCCCGCGTCACCCGCGGCGCTCATGAACGACAGTGAACACGCAGACGACGAGGACAGCCGAAGCCGGACGTTACACGGATCTCACTGGATCACGACTGACGGTAAGACTAGCGTCGTTAAAAAAAAAGCAGGGAATTTATGCCATAAATTATATTAACAGTGCATTGGAACAAAATTAGCGACTAAATGTATTCTCATTCATTTTACTGCTAGATAATAATTATGAGAAAAAAATAATAATTTTGTTTTCATGCACCTAAAAGAAATTTCGTAACAGCGTATACCATTTAATGCATATATTTCTGTATTGCCAATCCATTTTGTCACAGTTCTCCGAGAGGACACTGCGTCTAATATACCAATAACTCGGCCATTTACTAATCGTTTACACATTGTAATCAATAGAACACATGACGTGTACTCCCTCCCCTCCCTAGAGAGAATTCAAACCAGCGTATGCCATTTATGCATATATTTATGCCCCTCCCCCCGCTTACACGACTCAACCAGTGGTCGCGGTCCATTTTCTTTTTCATAATTTTTTTTTTTTCATTTTTTTTTTTGGGGGGGGGGGTTCTTTTTTTCATTTTTCAATTGTTTTTTCAAAACTTAAAAGTTTTGTTTTGTTATTTGTGCATTTTTCATTTTTCATTCATATCTATTTTGGGGGATCTATTTTGCCTATGCTCAACAGCCCACCTATACTTGTTCAATGACAAGTATCATGTCTAGTTATTATAATTATTATTACTATAATATTTATGCATTTCGTTCACAGGAGGCACGGTCTACACACACTGGGGAAGACCCGACTGTCGGAATGGATCAGAACTAGTTTATACAGGTAAATGTTCATGTAATTCTTTCCCCCACTACACAGTGGTGTAGCGTGGTCGGACTGATTTGGGGCATTCGAACTATGAGGGCGGGCACATTTGATTTGATTTGATTTGATTTTTTTGGGTGCAGATTGCCCCCTTGTTTTGTATTGTTTTTTTTTCAAATTATTCGGGGGACAGTGCCCCTCTTAATGTTTTAAGCCCTCTGCAGACAGAGCCGACTCGACCCGATCCGACTGGTTTTCAGTCGGATCGGCGCAGTTTTTAGTGCCTCGCGACACACATTTTTCCAGTCGAGAGACAGTCGGATGCAAGTCGGGGCCGATTCAACACGATGAATCGGCTCCGTCCGACCGAGCCGGACTCTAGCCTGATTGAAACCAGTCGGATCGGGTCCAGTCGGCTCTGTGCATGCAGACACATTTATTGGCCAATATATAGTTCGATGAAAGACACCCTCTATGTTAGTGTTATAGTACGACTACCCAAGGGTCTATACCGAAGTGTGCTACACTCTAAGAAATACAGTTCAAAGTAATGAACGAAGTTTAATGCTGCAACAATAGCTGCACCCTTCAGGGTGCAATATTTTACCCCAACGTGGGGTCTGCACCCTATGGGTGCCAATACACTAATTTTGTGTGCAGAATTTCACCCATAATAACCGTCCAGGACTCATGGTCCCGCAATATCTCGGGCTTGGGTCTATGGACAAAAAGCAATTCGGTGGATTCACAATACAGTGCGCCACCTATCGGTTGCAGCGGACAGGCCGAAATCCGCAATGCCTCATGGGAAATGGTCGACATCGAAATATAAGGCCGTATACAGCTCAGTGGTGTTAGGCTGTAATATAATAATAATAATAGACATTTATATAGCGCAAATTGCAAAGAGCCTCTAAGCGCTTAAATAATTATTATTTAATTATTATTACCCATGGTCAACAGGTACATTTCAAACCCACACAATGATATTGCCTACTTTCTCAACTCCCCGGGGAGCAGGGGCAGGGTTCGAACTCGGAATCTCATGATCGGAAAGCGCGCGCGCTCTACCAATCTTGCCACAACATTGCACATCCACATTATGATGTCGACCCCGAAGTTGGAAATGGGCCTGTCCGCTGCAACCGATAGGTGGCGCACTGTATTGTGAATCCACCGAATTGATCAGTCCTGAATGGGTTAAGGGTGCTGCTATTGTAGCAGCGATTTGCACCCTAATTGTACCCTAATTTCTTAGTGTGTATAACTGACTTCATAGGCCCACTTGCCATACTCGAATCGTTTACCAATAATCCGATATCATAAGTCCCAATAGCCAACAGCAAAAACCTTTGGTACACCATCTACTTCTCCCGTTCCCTTACTGTATACGCAGGAACTACTGCCGGGTCAAACGCTGGGCACGCTGGAGGCGGATCCAACTTTCTGTGCATGCCTATGGAACCAATCTACGACCAAACCGATGCGGCACACGCCACCCGCAGCCTGCTCTACTCGTCCGAATTTGAAACGTCGACGGCACCCGCGTTCGGCGAGCTTCACGACACCACACCGGCCTGCGCCGTGTGTCGCGCGCCCACCAATCGGCTCACTAAGCTCGTTATTCCCGCCAGAAACGAGTGCCCGTCCTCAAAATGGCGACTAGAGTATCGCGGCTACCTCATGTCAAGCCTGTACACGGCTAAGAGGTCCGAGTTCATCTGCATGGACCGGGAGGCCAAGGCCGTGCCGGGCACTACTGGAAACCAGGGCGGCGCGGCGTTCTACATGGTCGAGGCGCGCTGCGCGAGCGGGGGTGGAATAGATTGCGGACCGTACGTCACTGGATACGAGTTGACATGTGCTGTGTGTACCATATAGATCCTGTATAATTGCTATTAAAGGTGGTATCTCATTGGCCTGGAGACTAGTTGGAGACTAGTTGGCGACCTGTTGGCGACTCGAGTCTCCAACTCGAGTCTCCACAAGGTTGCAGCGACGTCGCCGCGACTTCTGCTTGTCTATATATATCTAGATCTACAACTAGATGATAAAGACCTCAGTCTCGTGGTCTCTAAAGTGGGTCAAGCACCGTCAAGCAATGTTGCGGAGACGTCGCCGCAACATCTCTCAGTCGCCTTGGTCTCTAGTAGGTTTCGGAGACGTCGCGGAGACTTTTAAAAAATCGAACATGTTTGATTTATCCGCGACTCCCCGGAGACCCGGCTAGCTAGTCTCCAGGAGACGTCGCGGAGACGTCTCCGAGACCTACTGGAGACTGGAAAAAGTCTTTTAAAAAATCAGACATGTTTGATTTCCCCGGCACCATGGGCGTAGATCTGTCATTGATACCTATTCAACTATATAGGGGGAATATCTATTCATTCATTACCCCTCATTAATAGGTATTACGTAAGTATCTACGCCCATGTTCCCCGCGACTCCCCGGCGACCCAGCTAGTCTCCGGGAGACGTCGCGGAGACGTTGCGGAGACTCGAGTCGCCAACAGGTCGCCAACTACTAGTCTCCAGGCCAGTGAGATACCACCTTAAATATACATAGCTCCAGCGGGCTAACAATTTGTAATACTGTAGGCTAAATCTGACAAGTGGACAATGTTGATTCCGATGTGTCCCGATCCATTCCGATATATCCAGATCCCTCCCGGTCCGTTCCGATGTTTCCCGCTTCCTCCCGATGTGTGTCCCAATCCATTCCGATATTAAACAGATCCCTTCCGATCCGTTCCGAGTTTGTATACCGATCCCTCCCGATGGGTCCCGATCTATTCCGATATATCAAGATCCCTTCTGATCCGATCCGAAGTATCCCGACCCCTCCCGATGTGTCCCAATCAATTCCGATGTGCCCCTCTCTATTCCACCTTATCCATTTATCTCTCCCATCTTGAACCGATATATCCCGATTTGTCTCAATCCATACCAACTTATCCCTATATCTCTCAAATCGAAAACCGATCTCTCCCGATGTGTCACATTATTTTCTCCTTGTTTTTACCGATCTACCCAAATGTGCAGCCCCATAAGTATCCCCATATTATGTAAGGCTACATCTTCTTACTGGGCCGTTTGTGAACCGCTCTCTCTCTCTCTCTCCCTCTTGATCTGACCCTATCCCTCCAAACGCGAACCCATATCTCGCTTGCAGTGGCGTAGCGTGGTCAGACTGATTAGGGGGCACACCTAATAATTATATGTCTTTGTTTTACCACGTATTGTCCCCTTATTTTGTCTTATTTTTGTTGTCAAATCATTTGGGGAGATGGGGGGGGGGGGGGGGGGGACGTGCCTTCCCCCCCCCCCCCCCCACGTAGCTACGCCACTGCTCTCATATGTGTATTTATCTACAAGAATCTCACCCCATATGTCCCGATCTATTTCAATCGGCCGAACCCGACGCGTCCGGATCAATTCCTAAGTGAACCTTATCTCCTTCCCCAATCTCCCATCCTCACCATGGTCATGATCGTGTCACCTTTCTCTATTTGAACTGGTATCTCCAGAAGTAATCCTCCATCCCCTTTACTATGAACCCATTACCGTCTCCTTTGCGTCTCCTGTATAACACATGCGAGCAGATCTCTCCCTATATGCCCCTATCTCTCAACTGCATGGTTTTATATTAGTACGAATCGACATATATCGGAACACATCGGAGCACTTCGGGTACAACACCCGGAAACTTTTCGAACAACATCGGTAACATCGGGAATCATTAGGATCAACATAGGTCACGTGTGAGTCTAACTTAATGTCATAATTATGTGAAAAGAAACGAGCGCTCCACCGCTTGAAGGCGCATTCGCTAATCGCTGTAGAACAGTGGACATGCAGTCATATTATTATTGCTGTATATAAATTGCAAAAGTTTGAAGTCACATGTTAAAGTCACTGCGTTGTCATTTTTGGTAACGCGTACAGGGCACCGCCATGCATGTATCCAGGACCGGGTGGATTGAACGTGCGTGATCGCAGCACTCACTCGTTATAGAAACCCACGCAACTCTCTGGTATAATAGCCACAGAGCGCGCGGTGTGTGCGTGTATCAAACATGGCGCCTCCCTCGAATCATGTTCAAAAGCGCACTCAAACGCGACGACGCTGCAGTCTCTTTAATACAAACAAATAATTGTTTTTATTTTAATGACAAATTTCGTCACGGTCATAATTATGATTTGTAGCGCCGAACTTACTAAAAATCCAGTGCCCCGTTACATAAAACTTCTGCAATTGTTATAAGTGTCCAATTATTTTAACTATACCATGGCAACAACTGAAATGCTGCAATCTGATTGGCTGTTGACCTAATAGTTACAATAATTGGACACTTACAACAATTGCAAAAGTTTCATGAAAATAATGGGGCCCCAACAGCCTATCAGGAGTTGTATATTATATAACTGAAACTTTCGTTGATATTGCATGTGCCAAATATGTTATCGGAATATTGAATAGATCAATAAATTATCATTTATGAATATCAATTTTGTCATCGGGCCTGTGATTTTTCTCTATCAAGAAATTCCATATAGAGATCCTCTCCACAATTTGTAAGCCAAATTTCAAAATGTGCGAGATTACTGTCTTATATGAAATAAAATGTCATGAAAAATAATGATATGGGCTTGAAACCTAATTTTCGTGGAGTTATACTGATTGTAAAAACTCAACATAATAAATGCATGTTTGCGTCTGAATTAAAGCTCATGACTGTGTGTATACACGTACGTGTGAATGAAAGTTCATGAGTGTAGCCTGTGCGTGCGAGTGCGTGTGTGTTGTGGGTACAATGATAATTGAACATTATCTTCGGGGGGGGGGGGGGGGTGTTTCACAAAGATACTAAATTGAACTTAAAGGTGTAGTACAGTTTTGGTAAGGCTGAACTTTAGTAACCAAACCTGGACAGTAACATTATTAAACTAATAGTTATAACTCCACCATCCTCGATAGGTATACAAAATTACAAACGACTAAGTAAAAAGCCTATTATCATAAAAAAAAAAAGCCATTAAACCACAAGAGGGCGCTCACTAAAACGGCATTGGTTTCAACCATTTTAAGTGATGTTTTATTGAAATAATGATTAAATAGAGAGATCATCAACAATTATTTAAAAAACGCTTTTGAAAATTGTTGAAAAAGTGTAAGCATTTTTTTAATTTTTTGATTATAAGATCAGATATATTTATTGATATTTCAGCCGTTTCTGGACCGATTTTGACCAAATAAAGTTTATTCTGCCATTAAAATTGCATGTTCTCTCAAATTCGACACTCAGTTTTTCATTACCTCACCAAAAAATTGTGATGTGCAGCGCCCTATCTACCAAAACTAAACTACCCCTTTAACATTATGGACTTGTAGGCCATTTGTAGTCTTACATTCAAACCTATTCAAAAGCAAAAATATGCACTGTTATTTGAGATCTTTAGCAAATAACTATTACTGATTTTTATCAAAAATGTATGCCTTTTATATATGACTGTTTCAACAATTATACAAATAGACTAATGGCTTTCTAATTGTAAGGTCCAACTTGAGAGTTAAGTTCAACTTAGAATCTTTGTGAAATTCCCCCTGATCGAATCACTCGAGGCGTGCGAGTCCCGTGTGAGTATACCCAACCTTATATTAAGAGATTGAATATCTGGTCCACTTTTTCTCCCCACATTTTTGTTGGGGGTGCCCAGAAAATCTAAATGCAAGTTGCCTACAATGGGTGATTTCAAGTATGGTGTTTAAGGCTGGTGTTAGTGTTTATTACACACAAACACCAGTTTGATACACACTAACACCAGCCCTAAACACCATACTTGAAATCACTCATGTATTAGTGTATACATCAACTATTTGACCTACATATATTTTGAATATTTTTAAACATTTTAGCAATAATTTTCTTCAGTTTGCTATGCCCCACCTTTAAAAAATAACTCTCCAGAGTAAAAAATCCCCCAGTGACATCATCTGTCAATCAATACTCAATTACTGAAATTATGAACAAAACAGGGTGGAATGCAACTTCTCCCAAGGTGAGGGCTTGCTCATAACAGCATGACATGTTTGAATACTATTCTAACTGACACACTTTCCATTTCAATATCAGTTGCTATGTCAGAGAAGCTCAACCATGATTAGGACAAGAAAGGCATTGATAAGCTATTGTATGGAAACATGCAGTGCAAATTATTGTGAGCATGTTCTTGTCATTTGTTCATCTCCAGTTAGCTGACCACTGATTGACAGGTGATGTCACTGGGGGAAATGTGACGTAAAACACGAACTTCTCTTTTGTGTTTGTACACAATCCCTGCGAGCTGCGAGAGCTAACAAAAAGAGCCTGAGCTAGTTAGTTCGGGTACGACGTAACATTTTAGCGCGAACAATTAAAAATCAGATTTTAAAAACAAAATGGCAGCCTCCATGCTGTACGCGATGAATGGGGTTAGCCCATACAACAAATGACTTTGAATGATGCTACTCCTTTGCTCAGAGGGCAAACGTTGGACATATTTACATGAAATTATGTTTTAATGTGTAGAAATCATAATCAAAAGTAAATTGTAGGTGGGGAAACTTCTCCTTTAAGAGTGACAATAACAAATTAAGCAAGACACAGCGGATTTAACAAAGAATAACTTAAGTTTATTTCATAATCTTCTTTTTTTACTTTACTGTATTCAGTTGTCTTACGTACGGGAATATACAAGTATTAGGAAATATATATGCAATAACATTATAATCATAATGCATTTCTTCTTTCCTGACTATTATAAGTACAAGTGTTGTTTAATAACATTCGTAGACTAGTTAACATGACAGATTTTACAATGTTCTATTCGTGAAAACAAGATCTGTAAAAAGACAGCTTTCAACACAAACTAATAATAAAGTGTATTGTTACATGTTAACACTAAACATTCGGCTAGAATGATAATATATATAAATTTGGTTTTGTGACAATCATAGAAAAGTTTCTTTATCATACATTTTCACAGTACATGTACACGTAGTTTGGTAAACACATAAAATCATACGGATATGAAGCCACTGAAATTAAATTTATCAAATAATCAATTAATAAACACATTTAGGACATTTTTTTCCCAATAAAGCTATCAAGTTGTTCTAAGTGGGCAATATAAAAGGGTCTACATCCTAATACAATATACAGTTACAAACATATTTGCTTTTTAATATCATTAATATTTTATTCAAAAGGGAAATTTCCTTTCTATTCCCTTCCATCTTACATCATTACTTTTGTATGCCTGACTGACATACTATAGGCTTATTACAAGGCTTGTAATAAGCACAAAAATTAGCTTCGCAGGCCACCAACATTTTACCAATGCCAAATTACACTTGCCCGACTGGGCAACGAAAATTAGCATACTTTGTTTAATGCTATCCTATGTTTGGGGTATCCTAATTCCGGTTATAGGCCAGGTATTTTGGAGATGTCATTTGATTGGCCATGCCTTCAAGAAATAAAAAAAATTCATACGTCTGCCAATGCTCATTTTCTTGTCTCACAAAATGTTGATGCTTGAACAAATTTGGTTGTTGATCAAATTTGTGGATAACTCATACAACAAATGGTGTAAGAGAAACAAATTATGATCAAATTCTATAACTACATGCATCAGTCTTTCTTAGCATATGGAATTAGACATGAAAATACATTTTTTTGTTAAAGATACATATCAGCAAAGTTTGGGACTCCACAAATAAAAACCAGTTGATTGAAGTCTAAAATCAAACTTTTAGACTGCAAGAATAAATTCAGTTGATTGAGAGTCTAAATCAAAGCTTTGAAATCAAGAATAAAATCAGTAGAAAAAACAGATATAAACTTATATCAAGTCTTCCATTCACACTATCCGCCCATGACGATTGAAGTATTGCCTTTATGATCACATCTGGTTGCATAAATTTCGCACACTGTTTCACAACGTTTGTTGGGACTTAATGTTGTTCGTGTAAAAACTTACGGGCATTCGCTACCAAAGCGTGCCCACGACTTGGTATGCATGACTAAAAGAAACGCTGCCCTATGCAATTTGTGTACAGAGCATCAGTTCTTTTAGTCATGCATGCCAATTCGTGGGCCCGCTTTGGTAGAGAATGCCAACTGTATACGCACCTTGCATAGGTTTATAGATTTCTTTTCACAAAAGTAAATCCAAATTGTCCATCTCATTTTTTTGAAACGGGGAACATGCATACATAATTTAGCCAAATCCCACAAACAGGATCGCAAACATTTTTCTTTTTATAATTGTACTGTACAGAATTTACAGAAATCTAATTTTATTTTGCGGGTGTTAATTAGACCTTTATGTACACAGTTATTTTGTACGACTATGTCTTATTTTCCTTTAATTTGGGAATAATTATTATCTCCTCAAAATGTCAAGCCTAATTGATTATAAAATAACTTTAGACATTTTGCTGGAATTTTACAAAATTTGAAACGGGATATTATGCCACCAAATTTGCCCTAGAACGAAAAGAAGAAAAAAAATCTGTCCAAAATTACTGAAAAGGTATAATTACTCTCTGTAAGATATTCTCTATGAAGTGTAACTCTTCATGTTCTCTACATATCATTGGAAGTATACTCCCCTCCCCCATTTTTTCTTTCAGATGGGGGGGGGGGGTCTGTTTTGGACCTGTGGCATTCCCATAATTCCAATATACATTGGGTTAGCCATTAGAACTAGGTACAATCAACACACAAGGCAATATTCATGGATGCATCCACTTCTCGGAAGAACTAAATAATTCTGAAATGAAATATCTAACATAATCACTTTGTACGCTAGACCCTAACCATAATCATACTGATAATCATTATCACAATCATAATCACAACCATAATAATAATCATCATTATAATCATAATCATAATCGAATGCAAACACAAACAATAAATAAAACAAAATCTTGACAAATCTACATATATAATATGTCCAATATAACGATTCAACAACAAACACATAGAAGAGTTGAAAATGCCTTGTTTAGTCATGACTATAGTCCTAGAAAATAATCTGGTTGGAGAAATACATGTTATACCCAAATCAAAATAGCGTTGAAAGGCATTTTACAAATGTCTTAGGCCAGCATTAGTAGAGCAACGTCCTCTGATTTGCATGGGCCATTGTTGTATTAACATATGATTTCATAAAAAGCTATTACTGATCAATATCATTGTAAAGCGCTTAGAGATGATTATCAATCATATTAGGCGCTATATAATAAATCGAGCATATTATGATATTATCTATAGAGTCTTCTTTCTACATCATGGTCTCTTCAATTACGGAAAGTTCTTCCAGTATTGACTGGATTGTGATGTGCAGGGATAATAATCATTTGGGTTAACACCCGAGCTTCCTTTTTTTTAGAAGTAGACTATAGGTTCGTTTTTATACATGCATGATGAGATGTGACTGTCTTATACACAGGGCCTCTATCTTTAACGTCCTATCCATGGGACAAACTGTTTAATTTTCATGGAATCATTTGAATATTGTAATGACACCTACCCATAACAAATAAAAAAAGGCAGGGCATATCAATATGATATAATTATTACTTTGAACAAACCACTAGCCATAATAAAGATCCTCGCTTGTATTTAGGGCGCATATGAATTTAACTGCTATTATTCACATGAGATTGAAATATATAAAGCATGTATACATACACATCAGAGGAAACAACAAATAATTTGGTGTTAAATACAGTTGTTAACGTATCAGAAAGAGCTTTTCCCCCATAAAATATGTTCCGCGAGAAACGCAACCGCAGAAATCATAAATTAGTAAATATCTTTTAACGATATATGACAATGACTAGCTAGCTAATGCTTCAATAATCAATGTATGTTGAGTATAAATATTATTATCATTGCATCGATTCTACCTACGGATAATTGGATGCTACTAATCGTACTACACTCATCTATTGCAACTGCACTGGCATTTAATAGATTCTAACAAAATAAAATTACAAGATATGACGTATTTGGAATGTTCCGATTTCCTTTCATATGAATTAAATGTTTATTACCTAATCCTTCTAGATATGTTTATTCCCATCGGAAGAGGGTGTCTTTATATTAATTTAAAGACAGTGTTTTCTATTAAACCCATTCAGGATCTTGCCCGCCCCCCCCCCCCCCCCCAAAAAAAAAAAATTACAAATAATAATAATAATAATAATAATAAATAAATAAATAAAACAAATAAATACAAAGTAAATAAATAAAAAAATAAAAAATAAATAAATAAAATGTAAAGAAAAAAAAGTCTCAAAAATACTTGGGGGACAGTTTACGGAGAATGACTGTTATATGTAAAATCAAACAGTCTTCAATGGGTTAACCAATTCAAGACTGGTATCGAAAATACACGGGCTGGGTCTATGAAGAATAATTGTTATAACAAAACCAAATTGTTTTCAATGGGTGTAATAGACAATAAGATTGCATAATTATGTATTCATACCAGGAACAAAAGGGGGAGTTTTGCTTTAAACAAAATCTTAATAACAAAAATACATGAAGTGCAGGCTGTATAGATTTACTCTTGAGGCAACAAATGTATAAATGCTTATGTACTAACTGTACATGTATAATCACTTGTCACTGGTGATACAGTAATTACAATGATGATATAATAATTGCATAACTTTTGGGGTGTTTTTTAAATAGTTAACACATGAGATTTAGAGTAAATCAGCACCAGAGTTTAACACATAGGTCTGACAGGGTTAAACAAAGAATAATGTATATCATATACAGTCAAACCTGTCTTAGTGGCCACCTGTCTATAGCAGCCAACCTGGGGGTGTATTCTGAAAAAGATTATAAGTTAAATTTATTGTATCTACGTCATATCTACTAAAATATATTTTAGTGACGTAGATATGACGTATATACAATACATTCTAACTTAAAATCGTTTTCAGAATACACGCCCAGCTTTTTTTTATAGTGGCCACCAAAAATGATCCCCAGCAGAGAAAAACAGTACAATGGAACCTGTCTATAGAGGTCACCTGTCTACAGTGGCCAGTTGTTTTGTCTCCCTTTGGTGGCCACTATACACAGGTTTGACTGTAACTCGCTTATCATTTTGGGTTTGTCTGGTGTTTACAAAGAGCCTAAAGTACTAAATAGCACGAGCATTGAAAAGGGATTTACGGGAAGTACCACCATTCAAGGGTATTTGTGGCTCGGTGGTCGGAGCACCGGGTCTAGTAATAAGCAAGTCCGGGGTTTAAATCCCGGCAACGTCAATTTTCCTTTGCTCATATTCATTTGATAAACAAACACCAAACAGAATAAAAATACATAAATTATGTGAACTACTGGTGAAGAGCTATCGGTTACAAGAATATCCCGGTACTACACATACATACACAGTCAAACCCGTCGTGGCGGCCACCTGTCTATAGCAGCCAACCTGCTTATAGTGGCCACCAGAAGTGATCTCCTGCAGAGAAAAACAATGTAAATGAACCCGTCTATAGAGGTCACCTGTCTACAGTGGCCAATTTTCTTGCTTCCCTTCGCTGGTGACTATAGACAGGTTTGACTGTACATGCATCTTGGGGGTCGAACCAGGAACATAAGTATACGCATTATTCATGTACTTATTATATAAATAATTACATAATGATGTATTGTACCAGGCCCTACATATCAAACGCTGTGCCTAGATACATACACAATGTACATGCATATACTGTATATTACTACTTTAATATCTTTATAGAACTCAGGAGAGGTCTGGTCAGCTAATTGGATGCATTGGTCCCTGTTTCCATGGCGATACATTCTGTGCAAAGAGAAACATTGAGGCAAAAACAAAAACAACAATCAGAATCTCTGGGTTAGTTGTATCAATGGGAAATTAAGATAATGTTAAGTTGTTGGTTATCATGCAAAGACAAAAGTATGGGAGTAAATTCAGTGTTCTGAATAGTAAATGATAAAATTAATTTAAAACCATGCATGAATATGAAATCATATCATAATTTGTTTTAAATAAATGAAAGTATGGATAAACAAATTGAAAATGTCTGATGGAAGGGGTTATAATGAAAATAATATGATAATTGTAAAGCAGATGAGTGTTCACATATAACAGACAATTTATCATAATCCTACTGAAGAAGTTTTGACACTCCTACGTGGTTCAAAATCAAGCTGTTTAGAACTCCAAACACTATCAAAATTATTTCTTAACCAATCTTACTCAAGTTATCAATAATAATTGCTCTTACTCTACTGGTTTAATTATAAAGAAAAACTTGACATATTTAGATATAAACTTGTCATTGATTATGAACCTCTAACAGCATGAAATATCTGCAAATTTATTATTTTCTACTATCAGAAGGTTAATTTAAAAGTTTTCTAAAAGACACTCAGGGCTCAAAATGAACTATATCAAAAGGAAACGATTTTTGTTCAGGTCGACAACAATTCATTAATGCTAGTTTTTTTCTCTTCAGTCTTTTCAGTTTACAGTGATTAGCATCAGTGCAATAAATAATCAAATAAATATATTTTGTTAGTTTCTTGGTTGGGTAATATACATGTATGATTATCAACATGTAGAACTTATTGCATATTTTTCTGAGTGGGGCTACAAATTTTGGGCTTGGGCCTTTTGAAGAAAAAAAAATGATGTTGCCCAACCGTACCAAAAGGAAAAGAAGGTTAATGGTTGAATGCGCACTTCATTATTATTAAAGGGTGCTGGTCTAAAGCGATAATGCTCCTAGCATTTTTTGAGACTATAAAGTGCTTTATAAAAAATTGACAATTATTATATATAATTACTACAGCAGTCTCTGCTGTATTGGATAGGCTTTTGCAAGGCATACTTAACCCTTTTAACAGGTGCACCCGATTAAGTAGTGAAAATTCGTTCAGACATATAAGAAACGTTTGGTCACATCCTACCCATTCAATTGATGTACCCCTATAGATGTTTAATACCCCATTAAGCAGAGTATTGTATTATTATTATTAATTTATTTATTTTGAGCCCTGAGATAATCTAATCTAAAAATCGAAACAGACCTCTAGAAATAAAATGAACTATCCGCGGGGTTCCATCGTTTCGTGCCTGGGTCAGCAGGAGTAGGTTTTGAGATTGCTTGTATTGTTTGGAGGCGATGCGGCGGGGTTGTTGTGTCCTTGTAACGAGTTGTTGTTGCCGCTACCACCACCAGGCCTCGCGACGTTGCCAACGGGCCCGCCACTGTTACCCCTGTTGGGGGCATACCCACCACCACCACCACCACCACCACCACCACCACCGATAATGGGTTGAGCATGGCCAATACCTATAGGGGGCGCATGGTGGGTGCTGCTACTGCCTCCTCGTAACATCGGAGGCGAGGATGGGAGTACGGGTACGCCGTGACTGACTGCCGGATGGGGGTGCGGTCGCCCCCCTCCTCCTCCCCCACCGCCGAAACCTCCACCTCCACCTCCACCTCCACCACCTCCCCCGACCCCAAACATCATAGTCCTCTGCGTGGGGGACCCGGGGGAGGGGCCGTACGCCTCCATTCGTTCCCCGCCCGCGCTCATGTCCAAGGGTAGCTTGTCCTTTCGGTGTTGCGCAGCCGCCTCCTTGTTTTTGAACATTCGACGCCACGACGGACCCCGCCTAAACTTTCCCAGCTCGCCCTGTGGGTCAAATTCGATGTCGAGGTTGAAACTTTTGTCTGTCTGAACTTATTTTACAGGGGCTATCATATTTTCTATACATATTTGTGGGCTGAGAGACCTATCAAAAACGTTTTTTTGTTTTTATTTTACTTTTAATCAGCACGTTTGCTTCTGAATCTTTTAAGGGGGTAATTTGTTAATGAATTCTGTATATTTGACAGGCAAATTCTTCTATCCGTCCTAAATCTTCCCCAAAGTCTTGATTACATCTTTTAGAAGAGCAATTACAACTTGTCTATTTTTTCTAACAAAATTGACTTTGGTATATTTGTGATCTTCAGGACAATTCCAGGGCAATGTATTCAAGGAAACATGGTAAAGAGCTGAAGTATATTTCATCTTGATTTTAATAACAATTTTATCCCATATTTTTTGTTAATGTTAATTTAGTTATTTCAAAATGATTAGGTTCAGACTGGACGTTTCTGATCCGCTTTGCCCTGCTCGCTTGGCTGCCAGGTGTTTCGTTTAGATTCTGAGGCGTTTTCCTAAAGCTAATCTTTATATACTGCGCAATCGTCTTGGATAGTGATGTACTTTATTTGAAGAAGAAGAACAGACACAGATTTGTCCGGTTTGTCTACGGATTCCATGTTCTACTTGGGCGCTATTTTTGGTCTTAGTTCCCCACTAAAAGCAAACATGACGAGAGAGATCATTATTTTGGTACGAATTATTCATAAAAGACACTTTTTTTAATCAACAAACTTACTGCTCTTTGGAATCTTTGACCTAATTCCATGCGATAAATTGGTTTCCCAGTTTGGTGAAAAACTTTATAAAAAGGGACTGGCGAGTACAATAAATTATACAACCGAGCTTACTCATTTCATAGCCTACTGCCTCAGGACGCTGGTCGAATACTGCATAAGCTAACGATTTTGCATACCCTTTTTACGTCTTTAGAACTAACGACTGTCTAGTCTAGTATTTATACAATATGCTACTAAAAAAAAAAAAACTTTTAACATTTATACTAGTATTTCTAAACAATGATTATCGTTGCCATTACTTCACAATTTTCAATTCATTAGCAAACCTCTTTATTGTATAGAGGTTTAACTTATCCTGCATCTCACAACGTACAGGTATATTCCATAATATTTGCTGCTTGATAAGTACTTAAGTTCTAGACATTGGACCAATTTTGTAAAACTAAATAATGCTATAAACCTCAAGATTTGCATTCATGATCTATTAGAATATAAATTACAAAAATGTAGTCACTACCTTTGACTAAAAACTAGAACTTATATAATTTTTTGATTGTTTTTATATAATTGAATTATTTGTTGTTATGACATGCATATCTGCTATACAAATTTTGTAGTATTGAATATGTTTTTTTTCTTTTGGATACAGTATTGATGAAAGATTCACATGTTTCTACCTTTAAAAGGACGATGAATAAAACACTTATCAATATGCATCTACATGTATGTAGTAGTAGTTCTTGTAGAAGTAGTAGTATTAGTCATGATGTAGTAGTAGACATGATAGTAGTCGTATTAGTCAGAGTTGTAGCAGTCATCGTCATCGTTGTCATTGTCAAAGTAGAAGTCATCGTAGTAGTCGTTGTTGCCGTCATAGTAGTCGTAGTAGTAGTCATAGTAGTAGTCATAATAGTAGTCATAGTAGAAGTAGTAGTAGTCAGAGTTGTAGTAGACATCGTCATTGTTGTTGTTGTCAAAGTATTCATCATCGTAGTAGTCATTGTTGCCGTCATAGTAGTCGTAGTAGTAGTCATAGTAGTAGTCATAATAGTAGTCGTAGTAGAAGTAGTAGTAGTCAGAGTTGTAGTAGACATCGTCATCGTTGTCATTGTCAAAGTAGAAGTCATCATAGTAGTCATTGTTGCCGTCATAGTAGTCATAGTAGTAGTCATAGTAGTAGTCATAATAGTAGTTGTAGTAGAAGTAGTAGTAGTCAGAGTTGTAGTAGACATCGTCATTGTTGTTGTTGTCAAAGTAGTCATCATCGTAGTAGTCGTTGTTGCCGTCATAGTAGTAGTAGTAGTCATATAAGTAGTCGTCGTAGTAGTCATAGTAGTTGTAGTAGTAGTAGCAGTAGATAATTAGTAGTAACAGTAGTAGTCCTAGTCATAGTCATCCTAGTCGTAATCATCGTCGTCGTCATTGTAGTAGTAGAAGTAGCAGCAGCAGTAGCAGTAGACTAGTAGTAGTAGTCATAGTAGTAATATTAATAGTGATATAAGTAGTAGTTCAATAGAACATTAGTAGTAGCAGTAGTAAAACTATGGTTATATTTATATAAATAGTTGTATTTTAATATATGAGACTGTTTATTAAAGATGTTTATATAACAACAATACAGATATGTTCATTAGTACAATTTAGTGTTACACCTTTTTTATGTTTATACAATGTAAATATGTTCATGAATATTGAGTGCATTTGACACCAAAATAAATTGCTATTTGATTTGCTCCACTTTATATAAGAGTGAACAAAGGCATTTCACTTCCTAAGGTTTCATTAAAAATCACCGACTTTAACATCTGCTAGATTTTAAATAAACTAAACAAATAAAAATAAATTAATACGAAAAAAATAAAACATACAAAAGGTGGAGGGGGTGGCTCTAGTAAATAACATAATTATAAAGTAACGCATGCACTAAATAACAGAATCTTTTTGTCTACTCCACGATGGAAGAGCGCATAAGACCGTAAGAATGAACTAAAAGCAGGCAAGTTATGGATCAGAAATTCCCAGCCGAACCAACCCAAATGAAATTTTAAATTTTAAAAGCCTTGGATAATGTAATACCAGGTATCGTCTATAAACGAACATACATTGACATGTATGTAAATAAAATATATATATATAATTTTGGGGTTTTGCTATGTAAATTAAATGATGTACATATATACAATAATAAGGGATACATTTTATGATTGGGAAAAGGGGACACATGTGAATTAACATTGAATATTCAATGAGTAGAATGAGAGAGATTACATCGAATTATGATCAGGAAATGAAAATTGTTATATTTCATGATTATCAGGGCAACTGACCAACAAACGTGGAAAGGTTCATACAATGTCACAATAAAGAGATCCATTAACTTTATATTTTTCCCCCAAAGTGATATGTGAGACTTCAATCATATACAAATATCATTGGAAGATTCTTGAGAATGATATAAGAGTAAAAAAGAGTAAATCGATGTCTGATTTTATCCTAATCGTTCGCGTGAAGTATCTGAATTTAAATACTATGGACGATTTAGTGTCCGAATTAGGATACTATTGACAAGGGTCGAAGGCGTCTACAGACAGTTTAAAATTCAATCTTAAATATCTCCATAATTAGGAAAAATTCAGACCCATTTCATTCTTCTGTTTAATACCATTAGCCAAATAACAAGCTCCAAGCGATTTTGGTTGAATTTTGGCAAAAGTGAATGGATCACTTTAAGTGAGATTGTATGCTTTTAATACCATACTGCTCTAAAAATTTGCTTAAAAATGCACAGCAATGCGTTTTTATAAATTGCGGGAAACAATTTTGACTTGCCCCAGTCAAGTGGGCAAGTGCTAGGGTCAAGCCCTACATTCAGGACTCATCCTGAGAACATTTGGGTTCGAGTCTGACGAGTCCTATTATATGGGTTTAAAGTATTAAAGGAGGGGTTCGGACGATTTCCAGCATTTACCAATCAAAGAAGCAATATTTTTTCAACATAATGCCTTTGTCCCGACGAAAAAAGACCAACTGGATCATTCACAATCACTTTGGGACTAAATAAGGTAACAGTTCTTGATCGAATCTGCCGCCAGTGGGATCTATCCCAGCATGCACTTTTCGTGACGTCGATGCCTCACTTTGCTGCCAATACAAAGCAAAGTGAGGCTGGCGCGTCACGCGACCACGTGATAAAAATCGGAAGCGTACAGAAAATAGACGATGAATATCCAAAATTGCAGACACAAAACAATAGAGTATAAATCATCCTGATAGGATATTTTTTTGATAAAAATATATTACCAATGAGTAATTTTTTTAGATTCTGGTACATTAATTTTGAAATGGTCCGAACCATCCCTTTAACCCCTTGCTTATGGGAACCGGATGGGCTATGTACAAAGTCTATGGGGATCTCAGAAGCTCGAAGTGAAGGGGTTAAAAGAAACTGCAACGTTTTAACCCATCAAGGACGAGAGCTATTTTAAGGCAAAATTGATCATTGTTTTCCTCTACAAATTGGCAACTCCTAAATTTTGTCGACCTATTGAAGACATGAAAGAAGGTGGAAAATATCTAGTAATTACAATTTAGGACAAATATGAAGTGACTTTGCCGCAAAGTTGCCAATTTGAACGCCAAAATCTGTTTTTTAAATATCACAATGTGTTGCCAATTTAAGGATTTTTCTAACATTTAATAACTAAAGCAGGTAGACTAACAAAATAGGGTCCTAAAAATAGAGAAATTTTATGCTTTCTCCTAGCATACATTATAAAACATGTTATCTTCTTGCTGAAGTGTAGGACTACCAAACCACAAATATGTAGTGGGCCTTAGGCACTGATGGGTTGGCAGTATCTCGGAGACTGTAACTTTAGAGCAGTATGGCAAACTTGTATTTCCATTTAATTTTGATTGAATTTCATGATTCGAAAATTTGAAAAATGCAAGTATGATACACACCAATGACATTCTGTATGAACGTACATGAATGTTTTATATGTACATGTATATATGCATGTATCAATGCCTCATTCATTCATTATCAAATACTTTTCCAATGTTTTGGCATTCTCTACTAAAGCGTGCCCATGACATCGCATGCATGACAAAAAGAATGGACGCTCGATGCAATGTGTATGGAGCATCCGTTCTTTTTTGTCATGCATACAGAAGCTTTGGGCACGGTTTAGTAGAGAATGCCAATGTTTGGATACAAACAAACATTCATGCTCAAAACGATCTAAAATCCAGGATTGGGCTTAATTTACCTTCCAAATTATGTTTGAAATTCCTAACCACATTGCAGGACACAGAGAAGCCTAGTACAGATCAAGACCCATAAATTAATAATACCTCCGTAGCTTAGTCTCATTCCAAGTATATTTCAGATGATAGGGCTATTGCAACAAAATACCATTTTAGTCAAGAGGTATTATACATGCTTTCCAAAATAACCAAAGTTACTGACAAGGAAAACGTTGTGTTGCTTGATACTTAGCCCTAGCATCTATGATATACTTTGGAATGGATCTAAGAATTGTCCAACGTTTTTTAGGCTCGATTATTTTCTGCAATGCAAATAGAAATATCAAAACACATTTTGGTCTGCGATTGAGCCCAAACCAAGAAAACAAAACTGCATAGGAAATGAAATCGGGAATCATACCTCTTCCAACCGCCGTTCCGTGCCGATCGTCAGCATGTTGTTGAACTCCTGTTCCAGCTTTTGCCGCGCCGTCGTGTTCTGCGTAGGGATCTGCAGCGCCAGGGCCAGCGCGGCGAAGTCAAACGTTTCGTCGAGTGACATGACGCCGCCGTGGACGCCGCTCTCCTTCAGGTGACTCGCGAACTCCTTGAGGCCTATCGCCGTGACCCATTTTATAACGCGTTCGTTGCTCCATACTAGCACGTCTACAGAAACATTTAATACAAAATGAGAAGAAATTAATAATAGATTTAATTTTTAAATATTTTGTATCAGGACCACTTAAAGAAACTAAAGAATACAACGTACTTTGGCACTTATTCCATAGTTGATGACTTGTAAAATAGGTCTGCCGAAAAAAACTCCCATGAAAATAAACACAGTAGTGATTTTAGACTAATTTTCTGATGCGAAAATCTCACTTAGCAGCCAGTTTACGCCCCCCCGCCCACATTTAGGGTCCAGAATCGGCAGGGTGATTGACATGTGATTGACAATTCATTGGCTTACGTCATCTACAGAATTCAGTTCATTAGTCCGTTCTTTAGATGACGTCACATGTTGGCTATTTAAAAGGGGCGTTCTCAGGACAATTAGATATTTACTAATTACCCCGAAATTGATTGATTTCATGAGAAATGACTGCCAAATTCGTTTTCTTGAGGACAAAATACATATAGAGAGCCTAATTGTGAAAATTAGGCCATCTAGACGCTGTAGTTCCTTTAAATAGCAGCTGACTCAACAACAGCGTTATATATACCGCTTTTGTTGGTGCACTCTTCGATAATCTTTCATAGGAAAACATGGCAGCCTCCAGTGGTTAAAAGGATAGTTGAGTTTTGGTATAGAGGGATATAATGAAAAACTGAGTGCCAATTTCGAAAGAGCATACAATTTTAATGACAGAATAAACTTTATTTGATCAAAATCGGTTCAGAAATGGCTGAAATATCCATAAAATATTTCTCATTCTCATTCTCATTTTCGTGATACTTTTGTGTTAGTGGTACCAGACATGATTAGCATTTAATGCTTTTTTCTGGTCCCATTTACCCTTTCAATATCTATGCTAAACATTCAGATTATATTGATATACATGTATTGATGTAATTTTGTTTTGGGGGATAATAAAACAAGAAATACATGTACCGTATTTGCTGGTGTATTAACCGCACCTTTTTTTTTTTAGGGGTGCGGTTAATACACCGGAGCGGTTAATACACCGACAAATACGGTATATGAAAGTTTAATTTGTCTGACCTTTGACCTCTGTAGCACTCTCTTCCCGTCTTCTCTCCAGCTCCTTGCGGTCAAAGTTGACTTTCTTCAGACACAGAATGCCGTACTGGAAGCTATTCCTGTGGGAGGAAGACAAATTCATATTATGATGATTTATAGTTGTAAGAAATATAAAATGAACAATAACAACGAGAGTGGTAAAATAAATGTTGCTTGTAAGTATTGGTTTCCATGGTGGTGTATATAATACTCATGGTTTGCGGTTGCACCATGTGAGATGGGAGGATTGGTGAGTCCTGAAAAGGACTATGTTAGTCCTAGAAAGGACTGTTGGTGTAGTCCTAAAAAGGACTGTTGGTGTAGTCCTGAAAAGGACTGTTGGTGTTCTTTCTAGGAGAGTCCTAAAAAGGACTGTTGGTAGTCCTAGAAAGGACTGTTGGGATAGTCCTGAAAAGGAATGTTGGTATTCTTTCTAGGAGAGTTCTAAAAAGGACTGTTGGTAGTCCTAGAAAAGACTGTTGGTAGTCCTAGAAAGGACTGTTGGGATAGTCCTGAAAAGGACTGTTGGTATTCTTTCTAGGAGAGTCCTAAAAAGGACTGTTGGTAGTCCTAAAAAGGACTGTTGGTAGTCCTAGAAAGGACTGTTGGGATAGTCCTGGAAAGGACTGTTGGTATTGCGAGGAGAGGGTGGATGGTAGGATGGTAGTGGTAAAATAGTAAATGTTCAGTACTATATAATAATCGCTTCAAACAGACACACTTCAACTTCTGTTCAAAGTTGACTTTCTTCAGACACAGAAAGCCGTACTGGAAGCTATTCCTGTGGAAGGAGCAAACATTGATATGATGTTGAAAAATATATAGTTTGTAAGTTGAGTAATATAAGGGCGCTTTACCTTTTTGTACTTTGGGAATAGTCATGTTAAAAGTTTGGGAGCCTTGAGGCAACCCATTAGGCTCTCTTTTATTTCTGATAAAATTTTCCCAAAAAAATTGTCCAGCATTCGCGTGTCGACGAGACACTCCATAAACGTTGAGCGGTACTGCGGCAGCCCAATGCTCGTCAACCAATCATTGTCGATCAACTTACGAGTATGAATTCTACTTCTTAATTAAATCCTTACTAGTGGCTTGGTTAAGAGACTTACCTATGGAAGCTATCAACCATCTTGAGTTGTCCGCGTAGATCCTTCTTCGTCAGATGGTCCAGCATTCGTGCGTCGACGAGACACTCCATAAACGTTGAGCGGTACTGCGGTAGCCCGATGCTCGTCAACCAATCGTTGCCGATCCACTCGTGGTTCATCTCCCCAAAGGCCAGGGTCTGTTCGATGGGGTGGGGTGGTGGGGGTGGGGGAGGGACAGATGGGGTGTGGTTCGGGGTGGGGGATTCATTGAGATCAGACTTCTGAGTCAACCACAGATCCGAGTATAAATTGATATCGATGTTGTTTTTATTGTTACGGCGTAAGATGGGAAAATGGTGTCATTGTTTGTTTTTTGTAGATGAGAAAATATGCCATTGCATTGTTGTGGGATCCAAATAATTGATATTGATGTTGTTGTTTTTTATTGTTTTGTCGTAAAATGGGAAGATGGTTTCATTGTGTTGTTGTTGGTTTTGTTGTAGATGAAAAATTGGTTTTGATGTTTTGTCATCGATGGGAAAGTAAAATTGTTTTGTTACATGTAGTAGATGGAAACAAAAGTACATTATTTGTTTGTGGATATTGTTGTTTAAATAGGGTGGTAGAAAAGAATGTATGTTGTTGTTCAGATGTAAATACATAAAACATAGGGGCCACAATGATGTGTTACAGTTCAAATTTGTAAACGTTTGCATATTGACATAATGCAGTTTTGGGCAGTATTATTGGTGTAGTTGTTTTGTTGTGTATACCAAAAAGGGGGGTAATATCATAATTTTGTTGTTGATTTTGTGTAAGATAAAAAGGGTCAATATTATTGTTGTTGTTTTATGTAAGGCAGAACAAGAGGAAGAAGCAAGGGGTGCATTGTTAGTTAGGCCATGCATAGCTAGTCATCCATTTACATGCAATCCCATGTGACAGTAACCATAAAGCATACATTACAAAGCAAAAAATAATTCATTAGACAGTTTATAAAATACACATACAGAAGCGATTCATTCGAAATGACTACAAAATGTAAAGCAATTTGTTAAGACATTTGTTTGTTCATGCACCAATATTAAGCTTTGCTGCAAACATACTGGCCCGAATTCTCATCAGTGGCTCAACTTTAGTCTGGCCTAAAAAGTCATAGACTACCAGTAACCAGTTAAACCGCTTTGCACCTGTGGACCAATCAAAAAAATACACGGGGGCAAAGGGCGATTCGCCCCCGATACCTTTAAAATCGCCCCCGTGAGCCACGGCACGGGGGCGGAAAAAAAAAAAAAAAAAAAAAAAAAATTATTTTAATTTTTTTAATTTTTTAAAATTATTTATTATTATTTTTTTTATACATCATTTTGCATGATCAGAAAGCGCCAGAAACGTACCAAACATGGCATAATCAGATAGATCACATCATGATAATCATTTATTAGACCCTTGAGCAGTGAAAACGATGTAAAAAACTAGATGGATCTTCGACTGCGCGCAGTCGAAAATGATGCCTCCGCCATTACGCAATTTATTTATATCAAGCCCAAATCAACATATACTGTACACTGAATTAATTCTGTACACTGAATTAATTCTGTTAACTCAATTTTGATGGTACTCTGTCTTTTAGATCTTGACGTATCACAATTATGAGCTATCAGTGACCTTGACCTTTGCCCTCATGACCCCAAAATCTAATGACTACAATTGTTCCCTAAGATACATTCAGGTATCAATTTGGATTGAAATCTGATATTCAGTTCTTGAGATTTCCAATCTCAAGCTACTTTTACATATAATGAGCCCTGTGACCTTTGACCTCATGACCCCCAAAATCTAATCAGATCATTGGCCCCCCAAGATACATACATGTACCAAGTTTGGTCAGAATCTGTCAATCCCTTCTTGAGATAACACGATCACGAGCTATTTTTGCATATATAATGAGCTCTGTGACCTTTGACCTTTGACCTCATGACCCCAAAATCTAATCAGATCATCGGCCCCCCAAGATACATACATGTACCAAGTTTGGTCAGAATCTGTCAATCCCTTCTTGAGATAACGCGATCACGAGCTATTTTTGCATATATAATGAGCTCTGTGACCTTTGACCTTTGACCTCATGACCCCAAAATCTAATCAGATCATTGGCCCCCCAAGATACATACATGTACCAAGTTTGGTCAGAATCTGCCAATCCCTTCTTGAGATAACACGATCACGAGCTATTTTTGCATATATAATGAGCTCTGTGACCTTTGACCTCATGACCCCAAAATCTAATCAGATCATCGGCCCCCCAAGATACATACATGTACCAAGTTTGGTCAGAATCTGTCAATCCCTTCTTGAGATAACGCGATCACGAGCTATTTTTGCATATATAATGAGCTCTGTGACCTTTGACCTTTGACCTCATGACCCCAAAATCTAATCAGATCATTGGCCCCCCAAGATACATACATGTACCAAGTTTGGTCAGAATCCGTCAATCCGTTCTTGAGATAACGCGATCACGAGAACGGGACGTACGTACGTACGTACGGACGGACGGACAACCCGAAAACATAATGCCTCCGGCTACTTCGTTGCGGAGGCATAAAAAAGAGCCCCCGTGAGCCCCAAAATAGCCCTCGTGAATAATTTCACGAGGGCGTTTTTTTCCCCTTAAACTTTTCAAAATAGCCCTCATGAAAAAAAAAGTATTTTTTGGGCGACCCATTAATTGTTGCTATTCGCCACTGGAGATATTCTTATTGTTTCCTTAGATTATCCAGTCAATCCCTTGAGTTCTGCGTATAGCAGCCCTTTGTCCTAATTCCAGAAGCAGAACTAGAGGGATTGACTGGATAATGAAAGGAAACAATAAGAATATGTCTGGTTGCAAATGGCAACAAAATGGTTTAACTGGTCACCGGTAGTCTGTCTTTTTTGGCCAGACTAAAGTTGAGCCACTGATGAGAATTCGGGCCACTATTTTTGTAAGCATGAGCGCTTGTGTCATATCAGCTGCTTTGTAAATAGATGGTATTCAACTTTGACGTGCTGACAAGTACTACCTGTTTACATGCACCATAATCAAAAGTTAATTATAAATACACCACAATAATAATAATTGTATTATTACCATTAATATAATAAAGTCTATACATAAACAAATAAATAAATTAGTTAATAAATAAGTAAATAAATACAGACATAAATAAATAAATAAATAAATAAATAAATAAATAAATAAATAAATAAATAAATAAATAAATAAATAAATAAATAAATAAATAACAATTTTAAAAAAATGGAGACAAGGTTAAAGTGATCCATTTACTTAATATTTTCTCCAAACTGTAATAATACTTCAATCATATAATTATACCAATTTCATTGTAAGATTCTTGAGCATGATATATGTGAGATTTTCATAGAAAAGGAATAATGTTTAAATAGTAAAAACAGAGAAAATCAATGTCTGATTCTATCCCGATCCAAATTTGGATACTATGGACGATTGAGTATCCAATGGTCGAAAGCGTCCATAGATGCTTTCAAATTCAACCTTAAATATCTCCATAATTAGGGAGACATTTGAAAAATCAGAACCCATTTCATTTTTCTATTTTCATGAGCCAATCAACAAGGTACAAGAGAAGTGTGAAAGCTCCAAGTGATTTTGGCTGAATTTTACAAAGTTAATGGATCACTTTAATGCAAAAATACCAACAATAACAATTTTATTACAGTATACTTTTTTTTTAATACAGGGTATACAGGGAATATTAATTTTAAAGCAAAATATTTTATTACATGCAATCTATATATTTATGGGAAAAGGGTGCACATTTTTCTAGATTTTTACTAGATCAAACACCAAAGCAATTTCACTCATTAAAACTATTTTGTAATATAGCATGACATGGATCCCTTTGCATTTCAAATGTATATTGAATGTATGTTGCAAACAGTGTACATTTTAACAAGGGAAAGGAATACATTCATTTTTAGGGAACAAAATGGAAAACATGCAATATGCAAGTGTGGACTTTTAGTTACCTCTTGTGTATAGGTGTGTGTGTGTGTTTGTTTGTTGATGTACATGTATGCACAATATTAATGTATTTTTGTCACAGAAACAATTTGTTTTACTTCATTTATATCAAATGAGGAATAAAGATTGCTGTAAACTGCTTATCTATGATACAAACGCAGACAAGTGTAATTAAATGAGAGTAAAGGGCATGAGCTAATGATTACTAGCAGAATCTAAATTTTAGCCTCTGAACAGGGAAAATGTATACCATAATTATTATTATTATTATTTTTATTTGTTTTTATTATTTATTATTATTTTTTTTTTTTTTTTTGGGGGGGGGGGGGGGGCGCTACTTTTCAAGCTTGCCTAAATTAAATAACGCTCTGAATTTGTGTTGCAATGAACTCTATGCAACTTTACGGAGGCTCTATTATGGTTTTCAGGGGCTCTTTTTGGCATTTCGGGGGCAATTCGAGCCCCGAGCCCCCGTGGATTTTTTCACTGCCTCTGAAAAAGATTCTATTAGGATCGAAAGCTACGCCCCTAAAATTGACTTCAATTTACATCAAAACAAAAATGGCTGATGCAAAAGTATAAAAGCATTAGCAATAAAGTTGGCCATTTTGTCAGTCCAACGTGGTCTACAAAATAATTCTGTCATCTGTCTAATTATTGTCTATGGATGAAAAAGATTCAGACGTAAAGACACTAGATCAACTGTGCTTTATACAAAATGAAATTAGACCAACTGGGCTCTTATACAAACTAGCTGTAGACAATTTACCCCTCAGCGATAGACTTACATACCATCCTTGTGACAAAATGACATGAGACCAACTTTTTTTAGACAAACTAGCTTGACAAACAATTTTTTGTTGGACAAACGTTTCGTCAATATGTCAATATACCTTACATAATAAAGACTTACCGTCCTTGAAGTGGGCGGGGCAGAAGGACTGGTCAAACTGACCATCTCTTGAATGGCTAGTCTCAGCTTCAGCCTGTGCAGCGGATTACTGATTCCAATCTCGCGCTGGATCTCCGTGTCGGAGAGCGCTGACATGATGGCCCCGCTCTTGACGTTGGCGCGGCACGCGGCGACGTACCACGCTGGCATGCCAACCCATAGTTCGAGCCACGCTACGACCGTTGGACCGTTCCATAGAGCAAATGGGGTGCCCGCACGGATAGCCTCGGCTAGAAGTTCATGCCTATGTAGATGATTATGAGAGCATAAAAAAAACATTATATTTGTTTCCAATGACTAATTTACATTAGCACGAAAAGTGGCGACATAATATGCATAACATGGTTTAGTCTTTAAATACACACATGTTGAATAAAAAGTTTAATTGAATGTCCAATTAATGCAAATATCACCAGTTATAATTTGTGCTTTTTCCCAAACTCTCATGCTGGTAAGTAGAGCCTTCAGCACCCGTTGGGCAGCTGGGCTAGTATGCTCCCCAGGGAGTTGAGACTGTGCGCAAGATAATTGTGCAGGTTAGACCTGTACCTGATGACCAAGGGTAATAATAATAATACGCTTAGAAAAATTGTATTAAGCGCTACCTTATATAAATGTAATATATTATTATTATTACTGTGAACGTGGTAATATTTGCGTTGCTTTAATTTTCGCGGATTTCGTGCTGAAGTCGGCATCCGCGAACATTAAAACCTGCGAATATGCAATTTTTTTGATTTTCATTTATTATTATTAATACTATAATTTTTATGAGGGTCTTACAATCGGCCGCGAAATTAAAAACCCGCGAATGTGTTTTTGCGTCGCTCAGCGCAAAATATTTATCGCGCAAAAATAACATTTACAGTATATGAAAGATGGTGCTTACTTTTTCTTCATGCGTCTGTCCTGCTCTCTCTGACCTATCGCCATTGGATCCTCCTGAAGATGAGCTGAAAAGGAAAAGAAAAATCAAGGAATGTTTCACAGGAATATATATTTGTGGTAAAGAAGAATTTATAGAGAGAAAAACATATTCAATAGACCATAATGGTAATAGCAATTGTTTGTATGGGCAAATTTTATATGTAATCCGTGTTATGTATGAAGTAAAATTGCTACCGGGGCTGTCTTGATGATGAAGATGAAGATGAAGATGAAGATGATGGAGACGGATGATGATGACGATGACGATGACGATGACGATGACGACGATGATGATGATGATGATATATGTATTATTTTGGCTGAACTCATTTTCGGGTTGTTACCAAAATTTTGAATCTGAAAACTATGTACACTAGAAAGGAGAAAAATAATCAAATATGGTGTTCCAGAAATCAGAAGTTGGTCCCTTTTTGATACACTAACAATGATTTTGAACTTTTGGAACAAAGAGAATTTTGAATTCTACTTACTTGAGGCATTTACTGCCATGTAATGTACATGTACACTTCAAATCAATTCACAAAACCGTCATGCCAAAATCCACTTCAAATCACCTTCAACCCCAGGCACGAACTAAGGAAAGTCAAAGAACTCTTTGAAAGTCTGAAATTATCATACATCTCTGTTGGCCAAATCAAGCCATGTATATTACACACATGCACAACTCTCAAAAATCATTCAAAAGCATGCCTTTTCCTATTAAAACCAAAATAGACACACCACTAAATCGTTGGCAGAGGCATAAAAAACTGTAAATCAAATAATTGTACATGAACAGTGTTTTCTTAGTTACAATTGATTTCACAAATGCATTGTTACTTTTGAATTTTTGCATTTAAAATGAACACCATTTTATTTTTTATTTTGTTCCTCAAAATTTTGAGGATGAGAATGATGAAAATTTAACTTTGATCATCTATTCTTTCAAGAAAAGGAAAACATGGATTTTAATAGCATGCACGTTTTTGTAAAACTAATGTTATCAAAACACACTGTTATTTAATATGAAAATCTACTTATAATTCTACCTTTATACAGATCCCATATTAGCTCGGCTAGGAGTATTTTGAAGGAATATCAAACACAGTCAAGTATCAATACAAAATATAGGGTAAAAACTAGTACAAATATGCGAAATAATATTTAGGATTAAATATTGAGTAGAACAAGGTACAAAATAATACAATAGGCAGACAACTGAAAGAAAAGGGGAATGCAGAAATATACAGCAAAATATATACATTTGGAAGCTGGTATGTTAAATAAAACACCAAAAAGATAAAATATATAGAATTATATAATAAAGTAAAACCAATATTGGCAGAAGTTTATTACAAATAAAGAAAAAGTGCAGAAGCGATAAAAACAGCGAGCAAACTTTATAAAATGATAGTAAAAATATCAACATCAATTTTAATCTGCACTGGTGTTTCGTCTGACGATTCGTATGAAGCTTTCATTCATGTCGTTCATCATAAAATGCTGCCATAAAAGTTAATTGGATGGTGACGATGAAGGGCGGTCCCAGACGTAAATGATCATAATTGATTGAACGCGTCTATGAAAACTTAATGACCACCCAACCAAACATTATAAAAACACCAACCTTTGTCCGGATGTTCCCTCCCTCTCCTCCCGGGCTTCTCCTTCTTGCCTCCGAAGATGCGGCCGAGGGAGCCCTTGATGCCCGATGCCTGCTTCTTCTGCAGGTTCTTGTTGAGCGAGTCCTGGGAGCTGTTGGCGCTGCTGTGCGGACTCGGCGTGCTATTGCTCTCCATCGAATTCCTGCCAGAAAGATTTTAATCATTTCAATAAGAATTTCTCAGAAAGAAATAATTTTTCAGTAAAAATCAAGCTTCATCATGTACTTCTAGAGCCACAAGTGTGTTTGCAAACATGGACAGAGATTCCTGCTTCTTCTGTAGGTTCTTGTTGAGCGAGTCCTGGGAGCTGTTGGCGCTGCTGTGCGGACTCGGCGTACTATTGCTCTCCATAGAATTCCTGCCAGAAAGAAATTGTACTTCCATATTAGAACACTTGGAAGAGATAGAGGTGTTACAATAAACAAGCTTTTTTGAATGCTTCTATGCTACATTATTTTGTTTTTTTATGTAATCACAGAAAGGAATTCCTGCTTCTTCCAAAGATTCTTCTTTAGCGAGTCCTGAGAGCTGTGAGACTTGGTGTACTGTTGCTCTCCATAGAATTCCTGGAAATAGAGATTTATTATTAATTTAATTAACTTTAATAAAAATTATGGAAGAAAAACATTTTTTTTTTCCATTCAAAGCAAGTTTATTCATACTTCTGAGCTGTGCGGACTTGGTGTGCTATTGCTCTCCATAGAATTCCTAAATGAAAAAAAAGTTAATTACAATAAGAACACTTGGAAGAGATAGATGTATTTCAATAAACAACCTTTTAAAGCTCCTCTTAATAATGTAATCCCAGAAAGGAATTTCTGCTTCTTCTGTAGGTTCTTGTTGAGCGAGTCCTGAGAACTCTCCAACACTGCTGTGCTAATGCTCTCCATCAAATTCCTGGAAAATAAGAGATTAATAACAATCATAATTTCTTGAAGAACTGTTGTCTGTGCTATGTGGACTAGGAGTGCCACTGGCCTATGGAAGAATTCATAAAAGACTGTTAGCTGTGCTGTGGGGACTAGGTAGAAGTGATTTTTATAATTGTTCATACATATAGTTCTAGGCTACAGTCACTTATCAAATTTGCTGTTCATCGACAAAAATTGGTCACAGTAATGACAAGACATTGTAAGGTGACAACCATGACACAACCTTTGCTCTGGCGACAATTGCTCTCCGAGTGTTAATTAGTGAAAGTGTTTTTAGTAAATGTAAGGGTTAGGTTTAGGTGTAATGATAGGATTGGTGATATAGTATGGGTTAGGGTTAGGGTTAGGTAAAGATGTAATGATAGGGTGAATGAAATGGGTAGGGTTAGGGTTGGGTTTAGGGTTAGAGTTAGGGTTAGGTTTTGGTGAAGGTTTAATGTTAGGGTTGGGTTTAGGTGAAGGTTTATTGTCAGGGTTGAGTTTAGGCTAAGGGTAAGGTTAGGTTTAGCAGAAAGGGAAGGGTAAGATTCAGGTATAGCATAGGGTTAGGTTGAGAGTAAGGTTTAGGTTTAGTGTTAGGGTTAGGTTTTGGTGAAGGTTTAGTGTTAGGGTTGGGTTTAGGGCAAGGTTAGGTTAGGTTTAGCAGAAAGGTAAGGGTTAGATCAGGTATAGCATAGGGTTAGGTTGAGAGTAAGGTTTAGGTTTAGTGCTGGTAAGGTAAAGGTTTAGTGATAGGGTTGGGTTCAGGGATGGTTGGGTTAGGTTTAGCAGAAGGGTAAGGGTTAGATCGGGTTTAGCATAGGGTTAGGTTGAGAGTAAGGTTTAGGTTTAGTGTTAGGGTTAGGTTTTGGTGAAGGTTAAGTGTTAGAGTTAGGTTTAGCAGAAAGGTAAGAGATAAGTGTAGGTTTATGGTTAGGGATAAGGTTTAGGTTTAGTGCTAGGTAAGGTTTTGGTGAAGGTTTAGTGTTAGAGTTAGGTTTAGCTTTAGGGAAAGGGTTAGATTCAGGTTCAGATTTAGGTTTAGTGCTAGGGTTAGGTTTTGGTGAAGGTTTAGTGTTAGGGTAAGGTTCAGCTTCGAGTTAGGATTAGGGATAAGGGTAAGGGTTAGGTGTAGATTTAGCATAGGGTTTAGGGTTAAGGTTAAAGGCAAAGGGGTAAAGGTTAGGTTTGGGTTTAGCATAAGGGTTAAGTTTGGGGATAGGGTTAGGTTTAGGTTCAACATAAGGTTAAGGGTTAGGGTTCAAATTACGATTAGGTTAGAGTTACGGTTATCATTAGTTGTGTCAGAGTTAGACATTTTTGTTAGTTTTGGGTAAATCAATAATGGAGCAAGTGTCGCCGGAGCAAACGTCGTAGAAGCGCTCACATGTTTTGAAGGTACTTGTTACGTGAATCGCCCCTGTGCGGACTAGTGGTGGGATTGCTCTCCATAGAATTTCTGCAAGAAATGAAACAAATGAAGACAAACAAATATCAAGTTTACTCAAACATGGTTTGATCGTATCATTAGATACATGTGGTCATTAAATTCCAATAGAATTACAGAAAGTCTATAGCAATCATTGGAACACATGATTTTATTTTTTTCAGAAAAAGCCCTGTTGGTTCTGTAAGTGTGGGTGATTAATTGTATTGTTTATGAATTACACAACTCTTTGCATAGTGTTTGACATTTATTTATTAAATTTATTAAATAAGATGTGACGTTGAGGGCGTAAAGGAAAGCGGACGTTCATTTATCTTGTCTCAGTACGACCAGTTTTTTATCTTTAAATATCACCGTTTGATTTTGACATCCACCTATTTTTCTACAAGATTCTGTTTGTTTATGTGTTTGTGCGTCGATTTGTGAATTTTCCGTGCTTTATTTTTGTGCATTTCGTGACATTTTCAAGGTTATTTAAATGATGATTTCGTATTGGACAATGTCAACTGTTCGCTACTGCACTGAATATGCATGAGTATACCTGTCGTTTTTACTTCTTTATTGATTGTGACTGTGAGATACGTATTACAAGTTAATGACTATGATGATGCAAATAACTTTGGGAATAAATGGCCAAGTCCAAAAAGCTCAAAACTAACTCTTTTAGAGGGACACCCGGAACACCTGAATTCAACTGCAAATTACCAAAGATCATAACTATTAAAAGCATCCATACAGCACTTTTCCACTTGTTTAAATGTGATATCTACACTGCAGTACTAGATGAGACGGATGTTCTAGTATGTGAATTATGTTCTATATACCCAAACCTGAACTCCGAAATTGCTCGGCATTATACCATCATATACGCGGAAAATAACCCTCACCAAACAATCGAAGAACTCACTGATGATGATGATGATGAACAACCTATGAACAATAACAACTCACAACTAGAACTATCAATAAATAGCGAACTTAATCCCATATTATCAACTGACAACACTCCCCGCTCTGAACCTGATCACCCTACACCAACAAACAATCTTTGTTTGTTATGTAACACCAAGTGTAATGAAGCTAGCAGAGTTTGCATGAAATGCAAATGTATCAACAATAGGATCGACCAAATAAACTTGGATTTAAAAGAAGTCAAACATGCCATTGAGGCAATTTTGGACTGCCCAACACAGCATGCCCGAACACCCACACCAACAGCTCCATCCGGCCCACCGTGTCCTCCTCTACAACAGCCAAATCCGCCATATCCGCATCACCAACAACCAGATATGGCGGACCTCTACACGACAACCAGACCAGCTCTTCTACATCCGCCGCATCCGCCTCACCAGCAGCCAAACCCGGCTGCTCCTTTGATCACACGCCCGGTTCCACCTCGCCCACCATTCCAGATGTCTCGCCCGACTGCACCTCACCCACCTCTCCAGATGACTCGCCCGGTTCCACCTCGCCCACCACTCCAGATGACTCGCCCGGCTGCACCTCTCCCACCTCTCCCGATGACTCGCCCGGTTGCACCTTATCCAGCTTTCCCGATGACTCGCCCGGCTGCACCTCATCCACCTCTCCCGATGACTCGCCCGGTTGCACCTCACCCACCTCACCCGATGACTCGACCGATTGCACCTCATCCACCTCCCCAGATGACTCGCCCGGCCCCGCCTCATCCCCCACAGCTACCTCACCATTATCAGTATCCGGCACCAGCTCTCCATCCGCACCAGTATCCGCAATCAAATCAGGCTGTTTACAATCCGATATACAGTCCGATGCCACCCCACCAGTCTACCCCGTACCCTCAATTTTTGAATAGATCGTACGCATCAGTTACCAGAGCCCCTGCTGAATCAGACTACAATCATCAAATACACACTCTTCCAAACACATGCACTTTTTGTGGAGAACCGAACCATAGATCCCATTCATGCAGACATGGCACATACCTCCAGTGCACATATTGTCTTGAATTTGGACATAAAGCAAAAACATGCCCCTTGTACTACCCCTACAATAGTTATTAGCTTGTAGGCCAAGAAGAGAGTGCCACTCTAAAGACTCAGGATAATACGAAAATAAAGACATCAAATGCGATTACTCCAATTGTTAACTGTTCATTGAATTCCTATTCTACAAATTGCCATCTTAGTATAATTACCAATAAAGATACACTTTCACGAGTTGACGCTAAAAAAGAACATAAAAGTAATATTATAGAAACAGGAAACGTTGATACAGTATTATCAAATAGGCAGATTCATAATGAATACTCGAAATGTAATAGAACATTATTTCGACAAAATGGCCTTAAAGTAGGTCATTTAAATGTTAGAAGTTTAGTTGATAAAATTTATGAAATTCGCTTATTGTTAAAAAAGATAAAATTTGATGTTCTTTGTTTGTCCGAAACATGGCTTCATAATTTGATAAATGACAATGATTTAAATATTGATGATTATGTTCTTATTCGCAAAGATCGTGTAATGAATTTTAAAAAGAAAAGGGGTGGAGGCGTTTGTATGTATATAGTGAAAACGCTATCTTTCTTAATTAGAACAGATTTAGTATCTGATTCACTTGAGGCTTTATGGATTGATGTATGTTTGAATAAAAATGATATTATAATTTTGTCATGTATATATAGACCCCCCAATATTAATGTATCATATTTTGATGCACTGTTGGATATATTGGAAAAGGTATCACAAGAAAATAAAGATATTGTATTATTAGGGGATTTGAATTATGATTATAAATTGGATGAAAATTTATGTAATAATCCAATTAATATGATTGAAAATTTATTCCTTTTGACACAAATGATATTAAAGCCCACAAGAGTAACGAATAGGACATCAAAATGTTTAGACCATATTTTAACTAGTACACCCAAAAGACATTTGGTGTCCGATGTGGCGAAAATTTCTATTAGTGACCACTATCTTATTTTTACATGCATTGAATATTCTATGAAAAGAAATCAATTGCATAAAGAAGTTATGTTTCGAGATTTTAAAAATTTTAATGAAGATGAGTATTTATTAGACTTAAAGGAAACCCTCCAATGTTTTGATTATGAAAATGATATAAATACTATCGATCAAAAGTGGATAAAGTGGAAATGTATGTTTTTAGAAGTGTGTAATAGACAAGCACCCTTAAAAATGATGCGCTTAAAACAAAGATATTGTCCATGGATAACGAAAGATATAATTAAATTAATTTATAAAAGAGATTATTTGAAAATGAAATATGATAATGATGACTCTTTCAAAGATGAATATATAAAAAATAGAAATTATATTACTAAATTAAGACGAACAAATAAAAAACAGTATACTAAAAATATACTTTATACATGTAAAAATGATAGTAAGAAATTATGGCGTGAACTAAATAAAATTACAGCCAGAAAACGTAAAGATGATTCATTACCGTGTGATCTTACTGGTAATAAATTGAATGAGTTTTTTGTATCAGTTGGAAATGTAAAAATTAATAATACTGAAGATATAATATGGAAAAACCCTGAATGTATACATGAATTTATGTTTGATAGTATAAAAGAAAGTAATGTAAATGATGCATTGGAAAAATTAGGAAATGAAAGTAATGTGGATATACTGAATTGTGATTCTAAATTGCTATGTATAGCTGCTCCTGTCATAACTAAATCATTAACTGTATTATTTGAAGAAAGTCTTAAACTTGGTATTGTCCCAGTAGATTGGAAAATATCAAAGGTAACTCCCATATATAAAGGAAAAGGGGACAAAAATGATCCATCAAATTATAGGCCGATTTCCGTAACTAGTCACGTGGTGAAAATTTTAGAAAGAACAGTCCAGAGCCAGTTGTTGCGGTACCTTCGTAATAATGATTTAATTTCGATAGATCAATCTGCATTTTTACCCAATCACTCAACTAATACATGTATACATAGAGCCGTCGATGATTGGCTCGAATCATTTAATGAAAATGAAATGGTTGCGGCTTGTTTTCTTGATATATCGAAATGTTTTGATTCCATTAATCATGAATTGTTGTTAAAAAAATTAGAATATTATGGTATTAAAGGCAATTCATTAAAATGGTTTATTAGTTACTTAAAGGATAGGAGTCAAATAGTTTATTGTCATGGTATGTTATCTAAATCTGAACGTATACTTTATGGCGTACCTCAAGGAAGTGTTCTTGGACCCATATTGTTTCTTTTATTTATTAATGACTTGTCACAATCGGTACAATTATGTTCATGTAATATGTTCGCAGATGATGTAGTGATATATTATGCGGATACAGATATTGATAACTTGGTGAAACATTTTCAAGCTGATTTAAACTTAATTTTTAAATGGTATGAACAAAATAGATTACGACTTAATGTAGATAAGACAAAAGTTATGCTTTTAAGTACACGTTCAACACATCAGTTAAATGTTTATATGGATGACAAGAAAATTGATCAGGTTCATAGCTTTCGGTACTTAGGTGTAGAAATTGATGATAAACTTAAATGGAGTGCTCATGTTCATAACCTTGTTAGATCTATTTCTAGTAAATTATACTCATTGCGTAAAATGTCCCAATTTTTGGATAAAAAGTCTCTATTAATGATGTATAATATGACCATTCAACCTTGTATAGATTATTCGATTACAGTCTGGGGCAATTGTTCACAGAAAAATAAGGATTTATTATATCGCTTACAAAAAAGGGCAGCTAGAATTGTTACATCTAATTATGATTATGAAACTGTAAATGGAAAAGATTTAATTAAAACATTAAAATGGCAATCATTAGGTCAACGAATGAATTATTTTTTAGCAACACTAATGTACAAATCCGTTCATGGAACAGCTCCTACTCACTTATGTAATGCAATTGAAATGGTTTGTGATCGCCACGATATTAATACGAGAGCAGCTAACACTTTGAATATTATACTACCTAAACCGAAAGTACAATGTTATAAAAATAGCCTTATATACTCGGGTGGCATTGTCTGGAACTCGCTGCCTAGTCATTTACAATGTTCGAGGTCTCTTCCCTCTTTTAAACGTTTATATAAACAGCTGTATTTTCACTGATGTATATAATTATGACCAGCCGAACGATAGATAACTGTTTTTAATTATATTGTTTTAAATTGTTGTTTAGTAAATACTCCAACATGTACGTGATCTATCGGACAAAGCAGAACGGGTGGATGAATGTAGCTGTGTTTATTTGTGGTTATGATTCCATTGTGTCATACGGATGAGTGAATGTGCGTGATTCTCCCATTGTGATGTGTGGCTGTGCGTGTGCCTGCTGTATGGCTGTGAGGTGTTCTGTCATGTCTGTGTTGACATTGTTCTGCTTGACTGATAATCACGTGCTAGCTGGAGTAACCAAAACAATTTATTTCTCTCTTTCGTAAAAATTAGTATATTAATTGTATATATATATAGAAACTTAATTGTGTTTTTATGATTAGAAATAAATTGAAACTATTTTAATACAACTTTGTCCAAAATTTTAATAAAGTATATCTTGAATCTGCTGGTCATATGCTATTTGTACATATTTTTATATTTATATTTATCATATTAATGAATTATTGTTTTATGTATATTGTATGATGTTATATCAGGACCCTGACGAAAAACAGTATTCTTGCTGATCAGGCTATCCTGTATAAATATATTTGAATAAATAAATAAATAAATAAATAAATATCAAAGAACTGTACCAAAACATATTTTAAAAAACAGCTTGTTTTGTTCTCTGCGTGGTGATCCCCTTTAAATCTCGAGTTTTGGAAAGACGATTTTAGCATTTCGAGGGCATTATAACCAACCTTCTCTGTTCGTTCTGGCTGGCCTGTGCGGCTATCGCGGCGGCCATCTTCTCCAGCTGTTGTGACCGTGGCGACATCGGCGGACTCGGCTCGCACCTGATTGGTCGAACTTCCGCTGCCTCCTTCTCCTTTGGCATTGGCTGTACAAACAAACAAAAGAACAGAAAGAATTATTACGGTTCAACGTCATTTTATTTTCTAGCCCCATCTCTGAAACAAATTAATGATAGGCCATTGATGAATCACAGTGCACAGTCATTGAACTACAAGCTCAGGATTTTGTGATGGTAAAAAAAAAAAAGCCCTTTAAAACCCACAAAAGAGATTAACTTGCACAACATATGTTGTACAAGTTGTACAACTCCTGAGGAAGAACAGTAAAGATGTTGGAAATGTCAAGCCCAAAATAGTAAATTGATTGGATAAAAATTACATTTTTTGATCAACCGATTTCGCAATCAGAACATCCTAATCAAATTTCAGCAATTTAATGACAACTTCGAGCCTTGGCTGAATCGTTTGCAGGTACCGTAGTCAAGAGGGCGTTTTGACTTTCTCTGGTGACAACAATAATGAATACACAACTGACAAAGTTATTGAATGTTTCTTTTTAATTATGACACAAGAACCAAAAAATAAATAATTTGACTCACAACGTCACAAAAATATTGATGGTTATTGACAGAATGGGGTAATTACATTAATTACAAGAAAGTGGTGTCATAAAAAAAAACATGCCGTTAAGATTGAGTTTCCTAGTTAATTGTTATTTGGTAATCAACTTCACAAAAAAATTGAGAAAATTCCTGCCCCCCCCCCCCCCCCATTTCTTCAGGGTAAGGGGAGGGGGGGGGGGGGGGGGTCAAGGTGTGTAATTTTTAAAATATAATTTCTGATGGAAGGTTGTACAAATAAATACATCAAATTCATTCAAATTTCAATGATGATGATACAAAGTAAATAATTATGATATAAATCAATGGTTAACATGAACACATACTTTATATTAATGTGATTCAAATGTTTAACAAAAAAGGGAAGGGTACTTCTGAATATTGGATAACGTGATACAGATACAGATCACTCTCTTCCAAGTACAATCTTCTCTGCTCAGCTTTCATCTATGTGATAACTTACAAATAAATTGACATCTTATTTCTAATTCAACTTTTCTAAACATATAACAGATGTTTTGCAGTTGACACATTTTCCATCGGTGCAAAATAACATCTTATGGGGCTATAGTTTTGTGGGCAAGCTTTCGAGATCGCTTGCTTAAATATAAAGTGTAATATTTTGTACATCTATAGATAGAACACTCTGTGAAAAATTAGGGTGGCTCATTCCATTTATTTTCAGGGGGTCTTTTAGACTTTTAAAGGGATTCTAAAATCATAAAGCATAAAGAGTTGCCATTAATCGCAAAGTTGCATTTAATCGCAAGTCAGAAATGCGCCTAAATGCAAAATTCTGATTAGTTCAAGTGCACGTGTCTTCTGACTTACAATCAAACGAAACTTTGCGATTAATCGCAACTCCTTATGCAACACCCTCCAGAGCCCTTAGTCATGTTTTTTCCCCCACTGGACCTTCATAAATGGGACATCGGTTCCAGTGGGTAGTGGTGACATTTTGAGATGGTTTAATATGGTAATGTACATGTTCGCAGACACATGGATTAGTATATGATTATATACATTATATATGGCTGAAACTCATGGTGCTCGATTTATACTGTAAATGCAACATTATCAGGCAATAATATATGGTATTCAATGTTATGAACAATGCATGTCAAATTCACAAACAAGTATTTAAAAGAAGATCATCATGAATTAAACATAAATTACATATCGTTATATTAAACATACATCATGTCATACAAAACCACAGTTCAAGTTAATATTAAAGTGTTTAAAAAATCTGCCGTTCTGGTTAGCATATATCATTCCTGTAGAACAAACACTGGCATGCATAAACATGTATATATGGGACTGTTGACAAAATGTGAGAGGGCAAATGGCATGTTATCAATGGGCGAAAAATTACAATATACTATACAAAAGGTACCTGAGAACTCTTCCTAAAGATCTGGGGGTGTTTCACAAAGATCCTAAGTTGAACTCAGCACTAAGTTGAACTTAAAAAGTATGGAAAGCCATTAGTTTCTTTGAAAAATTGTTGTAAAACTCTTTTTTCAAAGGCATAAAATGTTGATTCAAATCATTAATATGTTCTATTATCGAGGAGATTTCATGATTTGGATGCAACATTTTAGGAAAAGTCTAAAATTCTTGCTTTGTTGCTTTTGAATATATTGTATTCCAAGGCTACAAATGGCTTTCCATAATAGTTAAGTCCAACTTCAGAGTTAAGTTCAACTTAGGATCTTTGTGTAACACCCCCCTGGTCACATATCACCAGATAGCGTTAACGGATGCCTAACGAATGGAAAATTAGTGAAATCAAAATTTTCTGGGGGTGACAGTCGTCTCCATTGCTTCATGCACAAAACATTCCTCCGGATAGAAGGAAGGGACAAGAAATGCATACAAACGGAGACAAACGGATTGAAAATGTAACTCTTCGTCGGTTAGAGTGTCCGCCTCATGCACGGGAGGTCCCGGGGTCGAACCCAGACCAGGTCATACCAAAGACTTTAAAAATGGTACCTTCTGCCTCCTAGCCAGGCCCTCTGCATTTACAGTATGGAGAAGGGAGAGTTAATCACACGAGTTACCAGAGGACTAGCCCCCTTCTGTAGTTTTTCGCTACATTAAGTAGACGTGTGGCCTAGGGCTAATGAATCAGAGATAGGAGCCGCCTTATGTGCCAAAATTGGCACGGGAAGGACTAAATTAAAACTTTGTCGGACATCCGTTTACCCTACCCTACCTTTAAAACTTTGTTGAAAACCTATTTATTTGAACAATAGTTTTTAGTTTTGTTTTTGGTCTGTTTGTTTGTCCGTTAGTTTGTTTATTTGTTTTCTTTTTTTCCCAAAGCGCCGCGAGCGTCGAAAGACGGAACATCTGTATCCACTATAATTATTATTATTATTACCTCTATCGCGCACCATATGTGGTTATGAATTATTATTCTAATTGAAAATGGTCGAGAGAAAAGGCAATTATTCTGCTGATATGGGGGGTGTTTCACAAAGATCCTAAGTCGAACTTAACTCAAAGTTGGTCTTAAACATGGAAAGCCACTTTCTTTGAACATTTGTTGAACAAGTTATTTTAAAAGGCATAAAATGAATAATTCAAATCATAATTATATTTTCTATTATCAAGGTGATTTCATGTTCTTGATGTAAAATTTATGAAAGTCTTAAAATAATTCCATTCTTGCTTTTAAATCATTTTTATTCCAAGGCTGCAAATGGCTTTCCATAATAGTTAGGTCCAACTTAGAGTTAAGTTCAACTTAAGATCTTTGTGAAACACCACCCAGGATAATTTAGAAGAAATCCTTTCTGCGCTCCAAGGGCAACCAGTTTTGAGAAGGAAATCTGTCTTTCTATTAAATGTGATTTTCTTGTAAGATGGAAGAAAATACAGAGAAAATGGTACCGGAAGTGAATTTGCGAAGGACATATTTTTCTTTGTTTTCCTTTTTAAGAATGAATGATGAGAAGTAGGTTGACTTAAATATACGCTCAACAAATAAGCCTGAATTTGTAGGTGGCCAGGGGGGCGTTGCATAAGGACTTGTGTGATTAATCGCAAGTCAGAAAAAGCGCCTTAATGCACAATTCTGATTGGCTCATTTGCATGTGTTGTCCTACTCGCAATCAATCGCAACTTTGCGATTAATCGCAGCTCTTTATGCAACACCCGCCAGGGCCTGAAATTCAGGCTTTTGCCGGAAAACTGGCATCACTGTATGGAGATGAAGATGGTGCACACAATGTGTGCTGGTTTGCATTGTATCCTACGACCAGGGTAATTATATCATTGTAAAGCACTTAGAGATGATTATCAATCATATAATAGGCAGAAATGAATCTAATAAACAGGATCTCATGAATATGGCTGTAGCTCCAGCTCAAGAACTGTTCCTGGGTGAAGATGGCTTGAAAAAATGTAAATATATTCACCTTTTATTATTTATTCAAAAACGATCATGCAAACAAGACTCTGTATAAAATAGCATCATGCATTTATAAAGTACAATTATATGGATGTATGTACAATACGTGTGCATTATCAATATGAACATGAATGTACTAGGAGATTATATAGAGACATACATGTACATGTACAGTGCAGCAGGCTACAAATCGAATAAAAAATGCATGTTTCACGAGTAAAATAATACCATAATTATATCAAGGGAAGAACTGACAATAGCAACATTAAACATGAGTATAGATACACTTTATAGATTATAGAGACAAACATACATGTACATGTACATGTAGCAGGCTACAAATACAATGCATGTCTGCGAAAACGGTTTCCACAAAAGGAGAGGGTAAGAGTTAACAAAAACAAAACAAGTACAGTTAAACCTGTTAATAGTGACCTCCTATAAGGGGAAAGAAGAAAAGTGGCCACTGTAGACAGGTGACCAAATGTCTCAAAGTGCATTAAAAACCTGTGTACAGTGACCACTGAAGGGAAACAAGAAAAGTGGCCATTGTAGACAGATGACCTCTATCTGGACAGGTTCCATAACCATGTTTGTCTCTGTATGGAATCACTTTTGGTGGCTACTATAGGCAGGTTGGCTGCTATCAAAACAGGTGGCCAATATAGGCAGGTTGGCTGCTATAGACAGATGTCCACTATACTCTATAGGCAGGTTGGCTGCTATAGACAGGTGGCCATTATAGGCAGGGTAGCTTCTATAGACAGGTGGTCACTAACACAGGTTTGACTCTATAATGTAATGTGGGCACGACAGACAGATGCAGGGGGACTGGGATGAGGGGTGTCTTTCGACGCTAACCTTTTGCCAGTACTGCAGCTCCGACTCGGAAAGCGACATGGAACGATTATGGACATACTTTGGCTGTCGTTTTTACAGAGTGGGGAAAGAACACAGATTGAGTTTGAGAAGAAAACATTTCTAGGCTCTAAAAACAAAATGATTTACGTCGATCAACCATACAAGATGAACTAATTGATGGCACAAGCAATTCATATAATTGATTGTACAATCCATTAAGATGGGGCTCTGGTTTATCTTAGTATATCATAATGATAGACGGTTCCATGGCATAATCTCTGGCCACATTTGCTACGCTTTGGACATACTTGGCTTGCAGTTTAATAATAAAGCTAGCAAAAGAACACAGTTTGAGATTGAGAAGTAAACATTTCTAGTTTGCTCGTTTTTTTTCTTTTCTTCATGAGACAGGTAAATGACAGAAGCTCCAACAGCAATTGCCCCTTATTGATTGTTGATAAACCAAGGCTTGAAAATAGCACTGGCCCTGTTGCTCGGGTCAAGTGCCAAGGGGTCAAGTAGAAATTTCATAAAAGGTCAATTTTGGTTGCCCGATTAAGCAACTGCCATTTCTGTCCAACTGCGAGAGAAAAATGCACTTATTCCTTACAAGTATAAATTTCATGTCAAGTAGATCGAGCTACCTAGGACATTTATTTGTTTTTCTTTTTTCACAAGTTTTCACAAGTTTTTCACAAGTAAATTTTCTGTTCGGGCAAGTAAAATTTGATAATTCATTATTTCACTTTCCCGAACAGGCAAGTAGAAAAAAGCTAGTGTGCAGGCTTGCATAAACCAATAAAGATTTGTAACCCTTGGGGCAATTTGTACCAAAGTATGTCACGTTACCTACTGTATTAAAGACAGAAGAAAAATACACACTGAGAAAAGAAGTTACATTTTATGGGGTAGGAAAACAGTTGAGTTTTGTTTTCTCTTTGATCAAAGTTTCTTTTTCAAGACAGAATTAATAATTCGAAGAAATTAACTCTTTTCTATAAAGGGAAAAACAACTTTTAAAAGTAGAAATATCTTTGTAATTTCCCTTTTTAAGATATAAGAATTTGTAAGCTGAGAAAAAAGTGACATATTTTCTGGAAGGGAACAAATTTGACAAGAATACATTTTTCTTTCAAAGTTTTTTTATTTTCAAGATGCTATATTATGAAGAGGATTTAAAAATGTTACTGATAAACAGTAATACAAGAAAACAATTTCTTTCTTATTTGCTTTTCTATTGAAGCTATGGGGAAATACACAATGAAGAAAGAGAAGAACATAATGTACAAAGACATTTTCGTTTGTAATTCGATTCTGTTTCAATTACAGTAAAGATATATAATAAGTAAATAGAACATTCTACTTTTTGAGCAAAACTTAAATTATGGATGAAGTTTGATATTTTGTCACTGCCGGTTTTAAAATTAAGTTACCCCAATTGGGCTACTAAAATTCTATTTTAGTACATTTTACTTGCCCAACCTCAATATTTTATAATTTATTGTTGAGCTCTCATAACAGCACATAATTTCAAAAGCCAAAGCCTGAGACATGTTAGATTCAAGTCATTGAAGGAATAAAAATAGCTGAAGAGAATTGTCCCCTTTTTTTTCAAAGACAGAACATTAACAATCAGAATGAACAAACATTTATTCAATTCTAAGACAGGTGATAAACATTACACATTTTCTTTATATCATTCCTTTTTGGCACAAAAGACTAAAATAACGTTTTTTGCAAGGATAGAAACATAAACATTGAGAAAGTGTCAATCTAAGTCTGCATGTGATGTGCACTGCACGGCAAGCTATAAACAGCATTGTGCATTTCACATAATAGGCTACATACATGTAAATAAACAATCAATAAAGTATGGCTTTTAAAGTGGCTGAATCTTTGAATTCACACAAAAAAGGTCACTTTTAATAAAGAATCAGATGTTTTCAAGTGTTGCTTTTAATAAAACAAACAAAAATGATATTTCATAAAATCATTCAAGTCAGACAAGAAGGGAAAAAATAAGAATTCAAAATAAGGAAAAATAATGGAAAATAAATGTGTTGCTTCATAAACAAACAAAAAATAAATTTCATAAAATCATTCAAATCAGACAAGGAAAACAAAATAAGAATACAAAATATGGAAAAATAATGGAAAATAATGGAAAAAAGTGTTGCTTCATAACAAACAAAAAAGAAAATATTTCATAAAATCATCAAATTCAGACAGGAAAGAACAAATAATAAATAAAGGAGAAAACAATGGAAAATTAATTGAATTTCAAAAATTTTGGATGCCACTTCAAAACAAAATTAAATAGTTATCAAATTCTGAGGAAAGTATAAGAAAAGAAAGATAAAAATCTGCATTCTTAAGTCTAAACGAGTCAAATGCATGTACATTACATGTGCATTTCAGATACATACATCATAAAACAGCTCAATCTGCGAAAGAAAAATAACAAGGAGAAAATCTTCCTAAAGGCCACCGCAAACTACACAATTTTGGCACAAAACAAGTAGCTTTTGAGTATAGAACTAGGAGAGTAATTATCCTAAATTTTTCTTAAAAGGCAGAGTCAATTGTGGAATGCTACACATAAACCTGTGTCACACAGGGCCCAATTATGTAGATAATTAAATTATCTAGATAACTGGCCCGTGTGTGACACCAGCTATAGATGTACTAGTGTTGTGGTTGGAATGGATTTTCTTAAACTAATCTATTTCACATATATATATCAGGGAACTAATTCTGTGCTGGCACTGGTCTCCTTCAAGCTATGATCAAATTCATCCCAAAGCAAAATCACACAACACTGAAGCTATCTATGTTCTAAGAAACCGACTCTAATTTTGATCGGCCCATCGACGACAATATTGAACAAATCAATATACCCATAGACCATAGTTCATGATTGGAATCCAACTGGTAAACATTACTTGTTGCTGCCTTCAGAGTTGCAACGCTCAGGTAAGCTTTCAGGTTGCCAGATAAAGTTAAAAGTGCGTTCTACTAGAAAATGAATACAGTGATAAAAATACAAGATATCGACATTACACAAGAATTAATCATGGAATCAACGTCGATGTCTTACCCGTGACGTCGTCACATCGTCCACGTCGCTGTCGTAACCGCGCTCCCTGACCCCGTAAACCGCGCCCCCTAGCGATGATATATGGGGCTGGCTGGCGCTGTGCTTGTGGTGGCTCGTGAGCGGGGAGGCTGGCTCGGCCTGGTGGATCCGCCGCACCGTGATGGGCGTTGAATCGGCGCTCTGCGGTGGCGATGTCTTCTCGCCTGGTGGTTGCGGCGGCTGTGGCTGTTCGCCCGCTGTCGTCATCATCAGCATGCTCCCTATGAATAGTGATAGTCAGTAATATCAGTTTAATGAACAGTAACAATCACGCTAGAAATAATAGCCATAGTTAAAGTACAGTAGTACTCTATTGCTTAGTAATAATCCTGATATTAGTTATCGTCCTAGATAAGCTATTTTATATTTCACTGGGGAATGTATTAGAGTGAAGGGCATTTGGACAGCCATTGACTTGTCCTTGATATTCATTGAGTTGGAAAGACAGCATGAGGTTCATAACTTCTTATTCTTGTTTACATCGATTAAAAATTCCTCAACCTGAAGGCGGAAATATTGCTCTTGTGAAAGGGAATGAGTTCTGAATTTTATAATAATCATTTAGGGTCTTAATTCTAAAGTGTATTGTAAGTTCTGGAATTACTTCCAATTTCTAGGTGAATTTCTAGGTGACGTTCGATACATGTCAATGTTATCTCACTGTTGGTTTGATGCTCTAGTTCTAAGTTCTACACTTATTATTAACAGTAGATCTCAAATCTCAAGTTATTACTAAGTACTATACCTGGTAGTGATCTTGTAAGAGACCTATGTTCGGGCGCCCAGTACCGGTGGCTAGGCGACGTTCCGTACATATCAATGTTATCTACACTGCCGACCCGATGCTCCAATTCTTCGGCCCGTTGCTCTGTACTGAACTTCTCTTCCTGTATAAGTCTGGACGTGTGAAAACACAACAAAAAAACTTATTGCTCTGTTATAATGTAAAGGAGTTAATAAGACTGTAAATACAATTACAGATCACAAGTTGCATAATTTTGATTGTTATTAAGGGTAGTTCTGAATCGTAAAACAGATGATGCTACGTAATAGTGTATTTTGACCCAATGGTTTCAGCCTATCTCTCTTCACTTCAGACAATCTCACTTCATCTTTTAAACCTCACCTAGTCCTACTACAATATATTCAACCCTATCCTAGTGGCTTTTTAAGATCTATAGCAGCCAACCTTCCTATAGTGGTCACCAAACGTGATCCTCTGCAAAGGAAAACAATGTTGTGGAACCTATCTACGGAGGTCACCAGTCTATAGCAGCCAACCTTCCTATAGTGGTCACCAAACGTGATCCCCTGCAAAGGAAAACAATGTGGTGGAACCTATCTACGGAGGTCACCAGTCTATAGCAGCCAACCTTCCTATAGTGGTCACCAAACGTGATCCCCTGCAAAGCAAAACAATGTTGTGGAACCTATCTACGGAGGTCACCAGTCTATAGCAGCCAACCTGCATACAGTGGTCACCAAGAGTGTTCCCCTGAAGAGAAAAACACAAAACCTGTCTACAGAGGTCACCTGTATATACCAGCTGACCCCCCTACAGTGGCCACCAAACGTGATCCCCTGCAAAGAAAAAAACGTTGTGGAACCTGTCCATAAAGGTTCCCCATCTGCAGAGGCCATTTTTCTTTTCTCTCTTAGGTGGTCACTATAGGGCCATCTACAAAGTATGTACGCAAATTATTGTCCGAAATTGACCCCCCTCCCCCCTGTACGCACTTTTTATGCATGTGGTTGAATGTAGCGTACGCATCAACGTGACCCCCCCCCCACCCCCCCCCCCCCCCCCCCCCCGTCTTGTGCATTCGTTCTTTGTAGATGGCCCCATACACCGGTTTGACTATATCTCTATTATTTTTTTAAGGTTTTCAGGGAACAACTGCCATCACAAGAACCTTCCAGCTCAGTTGGTAACAGGTAGAGTACCAGTGTTGCAATCCGAAGGTCTTGGGTTCAAGTCCCGGGGAAGTCCATTTTTTCTTTGCTTATTTTCATTTATTCATATTCTGCTGATTGGTCAAAGGATCGATTCCTGGGGAAGCCCATTTTCCTTTGCTCATTTTCCTTTATTTGTTATCCAGCTAACACTCACTTCAAACCGAGCATGTTGGCTAAACAGGTAGACTGTCTGCCTCATGCACGGGAGGTCCCAGGTTCGAACCCTGGCCAGGTCGTACCAATGAGGCAGACACTCTAACCGCTAAGCCACCATTTTAGCGGGAACAAAAAATACTTGAACAAGAGCAATAAGGAAATTGGTCTTCCCCGGGAATAGATCCAGTGACCTTTAGCCAGACGCTCGACATTTATAGAAAGGACAAGGGAAAGTTGAACACATGGAGTTACCAGAGGACTGGCCCCCTTCTGTATTTTTCACTACATATAGTAGACGTGTGGCCTAGTGAAATGGAGATAGGGGCCACCTTATGTGCCGAATTTGGCACGGGAAGGACTTTAAACCATTTTTTGTAACACTCACTTAAAATGGTTGTTCTCACTTAATCTCGTTATGTGCCAAATTTGGCACGGGAAGGACTTTAATCCGTTTTCTGTAACACTCACTTGATCTCGTTGTTGATTGCGTCAAGCTGGTCTTGCAGCATGGCCGCCAGCGTCTGCGCATCCGTCTGACCCTGTGGCGAGAGCATGTCGACCGCGGAGAAGATGTCGGAGCTGTCGTCGGCCGCGGGCGAGGACGTCTCGCTCTCAAACGCCTGGGCGATGTTTGCGAGGACGTTGGCTTGCTCGGCCTTCTCCCACTCCTGCTCGTTCAGGGTGTGGACCTGCTGAAAGGGTCACAAGAAAAAACAAAATATGGTCACAAGAACTGAAGGAAAGACGGGATATCGCGAGAGCGAAAAAATGGAAAGTACGTACTCAAATACTTGTATTTTTTGCTTGAAATTGAATATGTGTTATTCCAAGGCTACAAACGGTTTTCCATAGTTGTTAGATCCAACTTACAGTTAAGTTTAATCTGTGTGAAACACCCCCCTCATCTTGAAGATGCCTGCAAAAGCAGGACAATACCTTTAAAAATCTAAAAATAAATTCATTTTAAAATCAGTAATACCTTTCCATCGCTGCCTTTCAGCGCATCTACTCGTCCCTTTTGTGGCCGCCGCACTACCGGTTCCACTTCTAGCGACTGCTTGCTGGCGTTTGCCATAACAACATCGGGAACTGCTTGCGAAGTGTTGCTACCACTGTGAAGAAAACAAAAATGTGGAAATTGTTAGATAATTTCAGTATTTCCACTGCGAATCAACAAGATACTGATATGAATAAGAATTTCAACTGCAGTATGACAGGCTTCAACTTCTAATTATATGTGACTGGATATAGCAAAACTCCGCACTTGTCGGTACAAATTAACATTTAGATTTTCAAGCCATGGGAAAGGGCCTCATGATAAGCTTTCATTTGATGCCTTCTTCTAAAACATTGGATAATATTTGGCAAAGATATGATTGTATTAATTTTACAAACATAAGTCTTTTACACACATTATGTGAGCTTTATAATGCCCATTTCTTCATTACATGGACTACAAACAAGTGCAGGATATCCAGTCACATATATCTAATCTAGTTATTGCTTGTTTTATTTGCCATTACAACATATCAACGGATTGCATAAACGGATGTCAAACGGAGAGCTAAAGTTTCCATCCGTTCCTCTCCGTTCGTATGCGTTTCTTGTCCGTTCCTTGTCCGGTGATGTACATTGTTCTATGTTTTGTACACGAAGCAATGGAGACGACTTTCATCAACGGATAATTTCATTTCGCAAATTTTCTATTCGTTGGGCATTCGTTTCCGCTATCCGTTGATATCTGACCGGGCCATCAGGAATAGCTTGCGATGTGTTGCTCTCACTAGAAGAAGAAAATGAGAATAAATTGGTTATTCTACTTGTTTCTCTTCTAGCGACTGCATACTGATGTTTGCCATTATGACATTGGGAACAGCTTGTGATGTGTTGCTACCACTGTGGGTAAAAATTATTACTGTGTCTATTTTTTAAGAAAATTTCACTTTCATTGCCATATGACCAGATGCTGTAAGAATTTAGGCTTCAACTTTCAATTACATTATGATAATGTATCCACATTTGCTGCTCTCTTTACATGTGTATAGAGATGGGTACCCGGAAGGATGGAACAGAGTTCCTTAGCACTGTGTGCACCTTTGAAGGTTGCCTGGCTGGAATGCTCCCCAGGGAGTGGAAAATGTGTACGTTGTGTGCTGGATTGATTGCAGTATGTATCTGATGACCAGGGTAATAATGGTGATGCACCGTTAACGTCGAAAGACAGAACATGCGCTATATACATGTAAGTAGCCACCATTCTGATAATCATTATTGATCCAGGGACAAAACGTTAATGAAAGCCAGAAAAGCATCTGCATTTATGTTCTGTTTGATCACGGCACGATTGACATGATCTATCCTTCCTTTAAAGAGATTATTTTCTTTTCTAATTTGAATCCTCTAATTAATCTATCTCATCAATTGTTTTATCTCGCGTATTCAGTATAATTGTAAAAATCAAAACAAAAGTAAAGCAAAGTCTTTACTTGATATTATCAATCAATCATTTCAGAATGAAATCTCACCCGATATTTCTCGGAGGCGGTCCATCGATGTCGCACCTATCTCTGAGGGATTTGTTCTCTATCCTCAGTTGATCTCTCTCTTCGAGCACTTTGATTTTGTTTTTCTCCACCTCTTCCAGCGACCTCCGCACCTTGCTCAGCTCTTGAGTTAAGCCGTTCTGTCAAAAGAATCAAACAATCAGAATCAAAATTGAATGATTTGTGAAAGAGAAGAACTACTTCTAATGACATAGTAATAAAAGTAAGCACCAAATAGCATTTCTAATGAAGGAAATACAATTTTGCAATAGTGAGTGGAAATTTATTTTGTCAACTTAGCTCCAGTAGACATGAGGGTGGCAAGGAACTTTATGTGAATGTGATTTGTAAGTTAAGGTAAATACAATGTCTAACTCTGCATAGAAGTTTGAGGCACCCAACATAGTTCTAAAACCAAGGTAATAATGCTCCAAGCGCTATAAGACTTACATGTAGCTGTAATTAAGTGCTATATATACAAATTGACAATCATTGTTTGTAGTATTACATGACAAATGAAACAATACATCAATAATTCAGTAATTAACATTACCTTGTCATCCAAAGCCGACATTCTTTCCTTGAGATGTATTTTTAGTCTTTCGTTGGATTCCGATAATAATTTGTCGACCGTCGCCGACAACCTCTTGTTGTGCTCCTCATTCATACGCTCCCTTTCTCTTGCCTAAAGTAAGAAGAAGAAAAAAGAAAGAAAACAAATTTAAAATCTGATACATTGTCCATACATCATCATTATCAATGAATTAATAAGAGATGATGCTGACAATCTATAGTTGTGCTCCTCATTCTGATTGAAATGAACAAAGAAATGCAAAATTTAAACAAATTGCAACAATTTTCCTATATATCTGTTTGGTATTATTATATTTTTTTTACTTTGCAATTGGGTATGATCAAAGACCAATCCAAGATAACTCCATGTTTCAAATTCATAAATCAAATTTAATAATAAATTAAATATTAGTAAATTTCAAGAGAATTGTTTTAAATGTATAAAACATTGCTCTAAAATCAGATTATCTTACCCTATCAAGTTCATATCTACAGAATTTCTTTGTTAAAGAAAACACACATTCAAATCAAATACATTTATCATATTTATCATAATTATCACTACAGCCAAAGGTCTTTAATCTTTCGAAGGCAGAGCACATGGTCACATCCTATCAAATTATTTTTTTAGTATTGATACTTTTTTGTTTTAACCCGTTCAAAACTGATTGATTTTGCTATAACATGTATTCTCCATTGAACCCTGCCGGAATATTTTCGGGACCAGTCCTGAATGGGTTAATTTTACTGGTTCAGTTAAAAGCAGTGGATCATTTGATTGGCTCTTTAAAGCTACAATAATGCTCTGGTGGGCTATTGTTTTACATAACTTGCATCTTACATACAAAAAATTAAAAAATACAAAAAGTAAATGTTAATCTCAATCTTACCCTATCTAGTTCATGTTTACAATCTTCTAGTTCGTTCCTGAGTTGTTTGAGTTTCTCCTCCGTATTCCCTTGCCTCTCCTCGGCCTAGAGAAAAGAAGGAACAAAAATTGAGGCGGAAAAAAATAGACATAAATTAGACAAAATCAAGACTTCTACTTATCCCAAACTGGTTTAACTGGTTACCGGTAATATCTGTCTTTTTTAAGTCTAGCTTAAGTTGATAAATTTAGTAGAATACCGGCCCATGTGTTTTACCCCTCTTGCCATACTATAAAGTACACCACAAAAGTATGACTATTATATAAAGCCTATCATTTAAAGGGGAATTCCAGGTCTGATTTAGTCATTGGCTATCAAAATAAGCAGAATAAGAGGCATAATTGGTTTTAAAAATTGCCGCCAAATGCAACATCATTAACGAGCAAATCACCATGCCTTTAGTAAATGAAAATACACTTGTTTCTCATTTTAATTTTGTTACTAAAAATGAATTTCACTCTGCTTGTAATGACAATGTGCCAACTACTTTGGAATTTGTAAGCTCATAAATTTGCTTTGTTATCAAGAAAATTTGAATTTTGTAAATATCGATAGCAATTGCGAACGATACTCAAAATCGGAGCAAAGTTCATCCTGTCATAACATTTGTATTGCTCTACCGTTTTGGCTCAGATTTCAGTTTATTCTATAGCAAACATCACGTTTCTGGGGTGGAATTTATACCCTTTAAGCTACTATGGGAAGTACTTACAAACAAATTTTGTTTAGAAAGAAATGAAATGTAATTCAAACGAAACCATGATGAACGCAGACTTGAAATTGACATTTAAAAACTATTGTTACCTGCGACAATGCAGCCATTCTTTCTGCTAGCTCAGCCTCCATGCTTGGTAATGCCTCAGCTTTGCTGAGTGATTGTGTTAACCTCGACTCCGAAGCTTCTAGTCTTTCAGTTGCATTGCGTAACTTGTCCTCGAACTAAAAAGGATGATCAAAACAACAATGATAGTGTAAAGCGTTTAGAGATGAAATTGAATCATGTCAGGTGCTTCTAGTAATACATCAAACCTATTATTAATGATTAATGATCATGACTAGGCTTATTCAATACAATCACCAGGCACGTTATCATCATCATCATCATCACCGTCACCGTCACCATCATCATCTTCATCACCAAACATTATGTTTGACCCTGTTGGCCAGTTCACTCTCTAGTTTGTCGTTGAGGTCGTGCAACGAGGTGGTTTCCCTCTTGGCATTCAGGTATCTCTTCTCCAGCAACATCATCTTCCTCATGATCATCAACATTCTCTGTATCACCATCTTATCTTCATCTTCATGATCATCCTCAGCATCCTAATCATCATCACCATCATCATCATCACCATCCTCACCACCACCATCACCATCATCATCATCACCACCACCACCACCACCACCACCATCACCATCACCACCACCATAACCATCACCATCACCATCACCATCACCATCACCATCACCATCACCATCACCATCACCATCACCATCACCATCACCATCACCATCACCATCACCATCACCATCACCGTCACCGTCACCATCACCATCACTGTCACCATCACCATCATTATCATCATCACCAATGATTACTATACCTGTTTGACATCTCCTTCCCTGTTGGCCAGTTCACTCTCTAGTTTGTCGTTGAGGTCGTGCAACGAGGTGGTTTCCCTCTGGGCATTCAGGTATCTCTTCTCCAGCGTTGCGATTCTCTCTTCCATATCCTCCTTCTGTGCCATTGCCTGAAATGGAGATAATATAAAATCAAACAATTGTTATATTATCTTTGTAATAACACCAAGAAAAGGAGCTAGGCATTCATAATTTGTCCATTAGCTTGGGTATGGCCTCCTCTTTTTAACAGTTTCTTCTTCCTCTACCACCACTTCCTTGTCCTCCTCCTCAGCAGGGGTTGTCCCCATATCATCTGTAATTTAAATAATAGCTCTCATTAATCATTACATTATCACCATCATGCTCATCTTCTTTCGTTCTGCATCGTCGTCGTCGTCGTCGTCGTCGTCGTCGTCATCATCGTCATCATCATCATCATCTTCTTCATCTTCCTCTTCATATTTATCTATATCTTCATCTTCTTCTTTTCCATTATCATTATCATCATCTCCATCTCCATTTCATCTTCATCTTCCTTTTCACTTTCATCATCTTCATCTTCATCACCATCACCATCACCATCACCATCACCATCACCATCACCATCACCATCACCATCACCATCACCATCACCATCACCATCACCATCACCATCACCATCACCATCACCATCACCATCACCATCACCATCACCATCACCATCACCATCACCATCACCATCACCATCACCATAACCATCACCATCACCATCATCATCATCAAATAAGTAAAAGACAATAAATACCTCTCTGGCATCTCTCTGAAATTTTGCAGAGCTCTCCTGGGCTTTTAGCATCTCTTTCTGCGACAACCCTAAGCTCTCCTCCAGTTCCCCGAGTCGGACGTTGGTCTCCGAGACCCGGACCTTGGCCTGACCGAGCTCGTGGTTCTGCTTCTCCAACGTGTCCTGGAGTTCGATCACCCTGCTGACATCGTCGTCGGGATCGATCGAACCGTTGGACAACCTCTGCAAAAATGAAATGGTGAACAAAGTAGAACTTTATTGCTAGCAGTTGATTAACATTGAGGTCACTGTTGAAGGACACTAGCGGCATCGATCTGGGTTCGAACCCGGCTCCCGTGCTTTGCAGTCAAGCGCCTATCTGATTGTGCCACAAGACCTCCGTTATATGAAGATATTTATTATAAAGATATTTGTGATTGCAGTGTTCGGATTTTAACTGACCTTGGTGTTGCTAATACTGTGGTGGGCATCTCCATTCTTGAGGTCTTTGTGGTCGACACTGCCTAGCCTTGTCATCTGCTCCTTTAAATTGTGATTCTGTATCAAATATAAAACAAAGAATTTAATTAAAAGAGATATCTAAAATTACAAAAAATTACAAAAAAAATAAGGGCTTTCATGCAAAAACTAATCAAGACATTTTCACCAATGAACGAATTCATCCTAAATTCACTTGTCCTTTATACTTGCCCTTTTTAGTAAAGAACATTTTTATTTCTGACATAGTACACACGCCCCGATCTGCGCAGTAAAAACACAAATCTGCCTTAATATTTTTGATGAAGATCAAGAAACACATTTATGAGAATTTCTCTTTTTTTAAATTGTTTAGTCTGAACATATAATATGTTTACAATAGAATGCTTGAGAAAGGTACCTGATAGCTCCCCAGGCTGACATGTAGGAAAAGAATTGTGGAACATAAATGTTTGTACTTGGCAGAACCTGTGGGCGATTTTCAATCACTTTCATTCCACCATTTAGACATTTAAAGGTGAACAACAGTTTTGTGAAAACTCTCAAAGAAATACACACATATTAATCTAAATGCTACATGTACAAAGTGATGTGTATCATAAAGAAATAATCATTAATTCAATATCAAAGCTAAAATCTTGACTCAAAAGGATTAAAATAATATTGATAAAGGCACCCTGACAAAAACACAGAAATATAATAATAATATAATATTTGCGATTTATATAGCGCTAAATATGATTGATAATCATCTCTAAGCGTTTTACAGTATTAAGCCCACTTACAGTAGAAAGCCCACTATATATGGGATAGTACAATAGTTACATTATCAGCAATGCTAAATACGTGTTTACCACTCTAGAACTACATTCTTTATTACAGAGAGAACAAAATCTACAAATTTTTCAAAAAAATCATCATTCACGCCCTTCATAATTTAGGTGATTTTGATGGGGGGTTTTTCTGGGATGTTTTAACCCGCTCCCTTCTAGATTCTGAAATCCCCATAGACTTTGTATATATCCCACTCGGTTCCCGTAGGCAAGGGGTTTACAATAACTGTTGTTTGGCTTTATATATATATTAATCATGATGCAGAATAAACATACAGGCTTTCGTAGAGTTATTTTTGGAAAGATAGATACATATATATGTAAACATCGTCCCATCAAACAGTCGTAAATTATCCTTGCATAGATATATTTGTCTGTCTTTAAACCCAACAAGCATGGAGAGAGCATGAAATATTGATGCATGGTAAACATAAATAGAAAGCAAATGTCTGCACAGATCAGGCTTGTATTATGCTTTAAATTATAATATCAGCTTGTATTCATCCAAATTTAAGTACAGAAAATGCTGACATTCTATGGGAAAGGGCACCATCGTATATTGTATATACACACAATACCCCGTGAATGGTTAAAGTTGCAACACCCTCGGCATTTTCAAGACTTGGGGATTATAAAATCCATATCAAAAGTACGATTTTAACATAAGCAGTGGCGTAGCCTGGTCAAACTGATTTTGTATTATTTTTTTTTGGGGGGGGGGAGGAGGGGGAGGGGGGCATGCTCTATGTACATGTATTTATTTATTTATTTTATGAAGTATTTTCCATATATATATATATATGACTCATATTTTTGTCAAATTATTGGAGAAGAGGGGCGTGAGCCGCCCATGCCCCCAGTAACTACCCCACTGAACCTAAGTGCCCTATTGAAAGGCAGACTCTAATATTAAAGAATACATTGTCATGCAACATGAGTCAAAATTTTTTTTTTATGTACAGGTTTATGAATTACATATTTCATACATATGAGAGTGAAAGAGTGCGATATAGGTTTTCTAGGTTTCTCTGGGGCAATTCCAAGCAAACATTGACATAACCACTGATTTTTCAAATTCGTTGTACCATAACAAATTTGGTATCAAATGAAAGCTAAAAGATTGAACTTTCCAAAAATGTATTTTGTTTTTGAAAAAAAAAATTGTAAACTATTATTTTATTGTTAATATATAGCAGAAATTAATTTTCAGTTATTTTCACAAAACATTCAATTAAATATTAAGCATAAAAGAACTGCGAAAAGGAGTTTTCATAGAATTTTATTTCAGTGTTGATAGGATCATTGCTTCAATTTTTCAGATAAATATCAATTTCGTCATTTTCGCTCTTCGTTCCGCTTCAGTGACTGTCTCATTTACAATCATTAATATGTCACGGCGTTACACTAAAAACATATATTTTTAATATTTCTGGAAAAATATGAATGGGAATTAAATAATTTTTTGTTTTCTCTGTATTAGCCCATAGGGCTATAATATGCATGCTGAATAGCAGCATTATCTTTTACCACTTATTAATATAATCAATATCAATTTGGTCACGGCGTTACGTTTTGTGTAACGCCGTGACGCTACCTACTGGATTCCCATTGACATAACACAGTAGACATAATCAAATAGTGTAAGATATTTTTTGTAGGTATGCTTGGGCATTGCTCATGCTATAATTATATGAATAGGGTCAGTTGATAATGTTTCCATCTCAAAGTTACCCGAGTCATGTATGTGTATGGGTTGTATGTCCGTCTGTCTGTATGTGCATCTGTACATCAGTGTTCTTTTTTTTGCAATATCTCAAGAATCGTTGGATGGATTTCGTTCAAACTTTGTACAATCCATGTATTTAGAGGTACGGATTATTGGATATGATTTTGGTCCATGAGGTCAAAGGTCAAAGGTCATATAGCTGACAAATATGCAAAAATTATATTATTATCAAGATAGCTTGAGAATCCTTGAAGGATAACATGACAATAATACTCGTATGCGTCCAGTGAAGTATATGACCTGATAAGGGAATGGGGTCATGGGAGGTCATAGGTCAACAGGTCAAAATATTGTTGTTGTTTTTTGTTCTCACAATTAAGTTCCAGAATCAATGTTAGAAAGAGTACTGTAGGTAAAAGACAATTTTCTGAAACTGTTTGGGGCACAGGTCCAAGGTCACTCGGATAATTACCAATTCAAAAACAAACATTTACTAACTCTGAAATCATGTTACATGAAACAAATCACTTGCAAATATGCACTGTGCAGACCAAAAATTAAACATTTGTATGTTATTTTGAGAAACAAGGTCAAAGGTCAGATGTCAAAGGTCTCATATTTCATTGTTACATTTAAGTATGTATTTTGGTTTTAATATTTGATGGTTCCATTAACTAACTTCTGAAATAGATAAGAATTTCAATTATGTCCTAAAAGATTTTTTGATCAATAGAGGGCGCTGTGCTGCAAATTTGTGTCATGCGGATGATCATTTAATAGCATCTTGGTTATATCACCCATTCATCTAGTTCTTTATTGATTCTGGATCACTACATTACAATTATATCATATTATTCATCTCTTTAATATCTCCCATATATAACATGTACAATTCAGAGGTCACGGTGTTACAGTCACGGCGTTACAGTGCATAGATACATTTATGATATCATATTTACTATGAGCATTGGATTTTTTCTACATTTTTATTTGGATGTTCTAGCTTGATGTCTAGTACAAAGAATCAATGTGATAAAAGTGCAAAATGTTCCTGTAGTTCACAGAGTTTACTTAGTTTCTTAGCATGTAAGAAACCCATGTCTTTTTGCCGTCACGGCGTTACGGCAGATATTGATATTCATAATTAATAATTTATTGGGAATTTTGGTTTTCTTGCCTATTGTAAATTATTGGTAGGATAGTGGTTACAGATGCATATCAAAAGTTGGTTCTAGATATTTAGATTTTATGAGTTATTTGGACTTTCATTGTGAGAAACACCCTCTGACCGTCACGGCGTTTGCTTGGAATTGCCCTCTGGTGTGTAATTGTGGAACTAATGTCCTTGGTCTTTTGTCACCGAAATACCGTGTCTGGAAACATGAAAATGCACACTTCCTTTCATTTCCCTTTTAAGACTTGATGGCCAATCCTGGAATGATATATTAGATGTACTTACATGTATGTGGCATAACCCGGGATGTCTCCCCCTAACCCCCCCCCCCCCCCCCCCCACACACACACACACACACACACACACACAAACCACTACCACAAGTACTTCTTAAATTTGAAAATGTGTAAAGTTATGAGTATAAAATACCCCCCCCTTCTACCAATAGGGAATCCTTGCTCCCTCCCATCTGCCCCCCCCCCCCCAATCCTCGCATTTATATAGGAATTGTTCAAGTCACTCTTTTCCAGTTTCTTTAACTTGATAATAAATCAGTCTTTTTCTGTGTCTGCAACCTTGTACGTACAAAATGTATGTGACAACTTTGCAAGTCGACTATTGCTATGTATGTTTATATGAACTACAATGTATATATATAGATAAAGCATAAATTCAAAGAACTTTAACTTAAAATCATTATCTCCTTTCCCATGAAATGCTACTTTGAATAAAAATGATTTTGTATTGGTTCACAACACAGAACTTCATCACAGTGCTGATAAGAATGTGAAAATATCACATAGCACATGTCCACTACAATCCTTTAGATAAGTCACATAGTACATGTCCATCGCAGTTATACTTTATACATTCATTGCTCAAAAGTGAATCTATAGGCATTGACGCCAGTCATCAACTGGACATCATATTAAACTAAAACACAATATATATTTTTAGCTCCTTTAAACCATCTGTTATTTCATGCCCCATCCAAGGCCGGAGAGGATCAATAGATAAATTGATAAACCATCTTCTGCCCATCCAATATGCATGTATGTATGTATCCACCATTGCTAATTAAAGGCCCGGTCACATATCACCGGATAGCGTGAACGGATGCCAGAGGAATAGACAATATGCGAAATCAAATTATCCGGTGGTGAACGTTGTCTCCAATTGCATCATGCACAAAAACTACAGCTGGATAGAACAGCTAGCTTTCTGCAAGCTAGCCACAAGCTAGCTGGGACCACCGAAGAGAAGTAAGGAAAGTGGCCAATGTAGACAGGTGACCTCTAGACTATATAGTATGGGCAGGTTCATTCCATTGTTTTTCTCTGCAGGGGATCATGTTTAGTTGCCACTATAGCAAGGCTCCATCCACACTTAATTTTTTTTGTCAGTGGCCCAGCCGGGCCAGTGAAACAATTTCTTCCCCTTTTCTGGTGGCCCGAAGAAAAATTCACTGGCCCAAAAAAATGTATTTTATGTGTAAACTTTTTACTATTCAAAATATCACTCTTTTCAGATGAAACCTGTGATTATAGATGAAGCATAACATGGAAGAAAACAAGATTTTTCTCATTTTGTCAAAGTCGGGTTGAAAATCTGCTTGCCCAATCAGGCCCACCAAAATATGACTTTAATACATTTTTGCTGGCCCGAAGTGCAATTTCACTGGCCCCGGGCCAGCGGGCCAGTTCGAGTGTCGAGCCCTGACTATAGGCAGGTTGGCTGCTATACACAGGTGGCCACTAAGACAGGTTTGACTGTACGCGAAGGTAATTATGATCTACCTTAGATATGAAATAACTGATAATGAAGTTCCTGACCCAGTTAATAGAAACATTCATTTCTAGGAAATTTACCTGGAGAGCAATTAACTTTCAAATGCCTTTAGGCTTTGGATGCAATATATTAAGCAACCATTAATTCAGAATCTGCAAACTGCAGAGCTGCAAACTTTATAAGCAATATTATTCATCATAAAACATTTTTATGAAGCTCATGATTCAGTTAATAATAACGCCTCCAGCCTGACGGAGGGATAAAAACATGAATTCTAAGAAATTCACCTGCAAAGTCATTAACTTTTGAAATGCCCAAGGTTATGAATAGAAATTAAGCTACCACAATGAATTCAGAATCTCTACAGAACTGCATTTACACAAATGTATTCAATGAGAAATCTTAGTAAACATGAACCATTGTTATGATGCTCATGGTGTTTAGTTCAGGGCTCGACACTAGTACTTGCCCACTTGCCAAGGGGCAATAAAAATCTAAGTTGGGCAAGAAAAATCTCATCAATTGTCAAGTTTGCTTGCCCAATCTAGCAACTAAATAACTGTTCACTACAGGAGAACAATATAATTTCATATGTGTTAATCTCATCTAGAAGTAAGACAGCAAGTGAATTTTATATTGGGGCAAGCAAAATGTAAACATTTATAAAACTTGCCCAAACAGGCCAGTACAGAAAGAAATTAGTGTGGAGGCTTGGTTAAGGTGGTTTAGTAAAAAAAAAAACATGTATTCATAGAAATTTAACTGCAAAGTCTTTTGACTATAAAATGCCAAAGGCTTTGCATGCAATATATCATCGGTTGAGAGCAGTGCAGGAATAATTTTTTTATTTTAGGGGGCTACATTTCCAATCTGATGGATATCCAGAAATTTTTCACACAATACCCTATGGTAATTTTAGGGGCTACCTACTGATTTCAGGAGGCTATTTTGAAAATTAGGGGGCAAAATCGCCCTCAGCCCCCGTATATTTCCTACCCTTGGTGAGAGCAACAAGGGCATTAATAAAGGGATCTAGTAACTTTGTTGACATGTGCAAAAAGTGATGAGTGGTTGATACAATGTATATTGTTGTTATCTGATATGTCCACTGGGTGCTGTGTGAAAGTTTCAAGTTAAATGGACGTTATAGGGTCGAGTAATGAGCAAATATGCAAAGTGATATTCACTAACTCATTGCACTCACTTTGTACATGGTTTTGACGGTCCAGTGGATAATTTAACATTTGAACACTTGAACAAAAGGGAAATTTGAAAAACCAAAAACTGTCCCATTATTGAATTGTTGATGCGAATACAACAAGGCATGAAGGAACCGCTAGAATTCCAATTGGATTTTGAGGATTTGGACAATGTTACTAAGTCCCTTTAAGTCAATTTTTGGCTAAATTGAGTTACGCATATCATCTTGTAGATTGGAGCCTCCTCTATGTGATGTGGAATTTTCAAATAATGATTATAAATGTCTAATTTAGGACTTAACACCAAATGTAAAAGGTGGGCTACATTTGTTTGCTACATAGATTTCATGATTATCTCTGAAGTACAAACAATGACTTTATGAACATGATATCTGCAAAACTATCTTTAAAGCCCTGACAGTGCAGTTTTGGGCAAACTGAATTGTTAGTGACTAAATGTTAGTGACCAAAACTTGTACCATATCATTAATGCCCGAAAGGATATATTAACTTACAAACGGCTATAAAGTTAAAATGCTGTTATAGCAGCCGTCAGAAGAAAAGAGGGCGCTCTCTAAAAACATATTTCAACCATTTTTATAACGAATTGTAAATCTGATTTTTATCTTAAAGTAATGGTTGGAGAGATCATAAACAACTATTCTTTGGTATATAATCTCGAAAAAGTGTAGGCATATGAATAATTTGTTTCTTAAATTGTTGAATAAATGTGGGACCCACAATTATTCCAATTTATTCATATATACATTTCTTGATAGTTCTCCCTATGAACCAATTTTGATCAAATAAAGTTTATTCCGTCATTAAAATTGTATGCTCTTTAAAATTTGACATTCAGTTTTTCATTACCTCACAAAATAAAAAAAATTCTTGAAGCGCCCTCTATACCAAAACTGAACTATCCCTTTAAGCAAAGGTTCCCTGATTAATTCAGAATCTCTGAGCGATCTATCAAACATGAAACATGCTTGTGAGGAGGCTCACGATCCTGTTCCATTAAAAACACATAGTTCCAGGAATTCTACCCCTCTTTAATAAGTAATCATAACCCCTGTCCTTGGAAAGCTATAGACAAACAACCAAAATTACCGCACGCATGTCGCCTATCAAAATGTCTATTAGTACATTAACTACACAATCCTAAATAACATACCGTATTTGTCGGTGTATTAACCGCATGGTTTTCCCGATGGAATTACCGGCAAAAAGGGGGGTGGCGGTTTGTACACGGAGATAGGGAAAATTGCACAAAAATCCCCACTAGCACAACACAGCATGAAACACTATGCATGGGACTGTAGTGAACAAACCAAGACAAACGGAAGACCAACGAAGACAAAACAAAACATGAATCAAATCGGAGACGAAAAAAATGTACCTTGATATGTTTATTCCTTCTTACAAGTTCAGATTTGGTTCAATCCACCCTCGAAAATAGTAAATTCTAAGCTCTTTTTAGAGATGAAAAATTGCGATCGTACCTTTGCAAGTGGTGGGGAAAAAAAGCGTGTAGCATCGAATTGACTGAAATTAGCTATCAATTACGATAGGATGATCGCTAATTTCAGTCAAATCGCGTCTGCACGCCTTTTTTCCCCACCACTTTGCAAAGGTACGATCGCAATTTTTCATCTCCAAAAAGAGCTTAGAATTTAATATTTTCGAGGGTAGATTGAACCAAATCTGAACTTGTAAGAAGGAATAAACATATCAAGGTACAGTTTTTTCATCTCTGATTTGATTCATGTTTTGTTTTGTCTTCCGTTTGTCTTCATTTGTTCACTACAGTCCCATGCATAGTGTTCCGTGTTTTGTTTTCTGTTAAGCTCAACAAATGTTATAAATTACGGATTGATCGGGGAAGGGGCTCATAATTTCCTTAATGTGCTTCAGAGACTTCAGTAAATTGAAGTATATATTTCATAGACCAAAACTCTCTGGAAAAGAAGGATGGTTTTTCTTACTCTCGGCACATTTTGACCATCCAAAAATCAAGAATTATACTAGTCAAAACAATTTTTTTTCATGGAAAACCCCCCAAAGTTAGGATGCGGTTAATACATCGGAGCGGGTAATACACCGGCAAATACGGTAATACAAACAATATTGAATTTAGGGGCCGAAAACTTAAAGGGAACTTAACTTAACTTGGATATCTAGCGGTTCTTCACATACCTCATTGTATTAGTTTGACCAAAAGAAGCATGGAAAAGCATTCGATTTCAAAATTCTCTTTCATTATAAAGATATGTATGATTGAAGTGTTCAGATTTATAATTATCTACTAGATAATTATAACTGTGTACAAAAAGTCAGTGCAATGTAGCTAGAGAATATTACTTTACATTTTCGCTCATAACTTACATTTTCCATGGAATTTACACCAATCACCCAGTGTACATATCAGATCACAGAAATACACATTTCATATACCCTTCGTCAGTTCAACTTTTGAAGTTACTAGATCCCTTTAAAAGGGGGCCTAAGATACCTGAAGGGGGTAAGGATTCCAACCAAGCTTCACATAATTGCAAAACGCGAAAAAGTGCTTTTTTTAATCAAAATCTATTAGGAAACGAGCCCTGACAAAAACAAAATCCATAAATAAAGTAATTCGCATAAAGTCACGGGCGTTGACTTTTATTAGCTATAAATAAAAGAGATGCAACTCCCCAAAGATAATTAATTGATATTGCGTGATTAGTTTAAGTGATCCATACCCCCAGTTACCAGAAGAAATATGTGGTTCCAAAAATAGTGGGCTATTAAAGTAAGCAACACAACTGTTAAAGGGATATCTATAGACACTTTGTTGACACATGTGCAAAAAGTGATGGATGGTTGATACAATGTGTATTGTTGTGATCTGATATGTCCACTGAGTAATGTGAGAACATTTGACGTTAAATGGATCTGTTCCATGCTTCTATTGTTTAAAATATGAATACAACAAGGTACGAGAGAACCGCTAAGTTCCAAGTAAGTTTTGAGGATTTGGACAAAGTTTCCTTTTATTATCCACATGTAGGTGAATGTGAGGAGGGGGCGGGAGAAGAATTTGGATGGGGAAAATGCCCCTACTTTCATCCCCTCCCCTATCTACCTCCCACATGTTTAAAGGGATCTAGTAACTCTGTTGAAATGTGCAAAAAGTGATGAATGGTTGATGTTATCTGATATTTCCACTGGGTATTGTGTGAAAATTTCAAGTTAAATGGACGTTATATGGCCGAGTAATGAGCAAAAGTGCAGAGTGGTATTCACTAACTCACTGCACTGACTTTGTACACGGTTTCGACGATCCAATGGATAATTTAACATCTGAACACTTCAATCGTAAATATCTTTTGAACGAAAGGGAAATTCGAAAAACCAAAACCTGTCCCATGCTTTTATAGTTAATACGAATACAACAAGTTATGACGGAACCGCTAGAATTCCAATTGGATTTTGAGGATTTGGGCAATGTTACTAAGTCCCTTTAAATATATGTTGTTCAAAATAAGGAAGGGGGATAAGAAGAATGGGGGGTTATTGCTCCTACTTTTGACCCCCCCCCCCTTTCACCCCTACCCTATCTACACCCATTCAACGTTTATGTTGATGGCCAGTCAGTAAGATTTATCTAGTTTTAGACATGATCATTTTAAATAATTTATGTTGTCTTCAACAAGTAAGGTGAAAACAACGGGGGAAATTTAGATGGGGGAGTCGACCCTACTTTTGTCCCCCCCTCCCCTTCCCTATCTACACCAATTCAATGTCGATGGCCAGTCAATAAGATTAACTACAATAGCTTTAGCTAGTTTGAAACATGAGCAATTTAAAGGTGAAAACAAGAAAGAGGGTGGGTTTAAATGTGGATATTGCCCCCAATTATGTTCCCATTCTCTTCTCACCCCCTCCCTTATCTACACCAATTCAACGTTCAATGCAAGATGGCCAGTCAATAAGATATAGCCTAGATACCAGCTAGTTTTTAAACATTTCAACAATTTACAATTTTAATTTTCATTTCTTATATCTGCAGGAAAATAAATATGAGAAGGTAGGGGGTGCAGGAATTTTGGATAGGGGACATTGCCCCCGCCCCCCCCCCCTTTCCCTTTTGCTTCCCTTCCCTATCTACCCCAATTCAACGTTCCCTGCCGATGACGAGTCAATAAGATATAGCCTATACCAGCTAGTTTTAAAATGTCAACATTTACCATTTTTTAGTTTTAATTTCTTATATCTGCAGGTAAATAAATATGAGAAGGTAGGGGGTGCAGGAATTTTGGATAGGGTCATTGCCCCCCCCCCCCATTACTCATTTTGCTTTCCTTCCCTAACTACGCCAATTCAACGTTCACTGCGGATGACCAGTCAATAAGATAGCCTCCAACGGCTCATCGCTACCTGCTCCAGCATTGATTTTTACCTATTGATCCCCCTTCTCTGCTCTCCCTAATACACACCGTGAAGTGAACGCATCTTTGGGGTCGTCACATTCCAACTCTCGTGCATACATCTGGGGCTCGTCAAACCATCCGCGAACACTTTTATTTATCATTATCTTTTTGCTCGCATCTGCTGTCTTTCTCCCCGTCTCTCTCTCTCTCTCGGATTGTGACGTTTGTAAAATATCCCAAGCAAAACTAACTGTCTGGTTTTAATTACCAATCCCGAGAGGGAGTGGTGTTGCTATGGGGTACATGGAGAGCCCCCCCCCCCCCCCATAAATAAAATTAAAAATCATATATATATACAACATGAATAAATCAATAATAAATATAAAATAAAATAAAATAATAATAAATAAAAAATCAAGCAAATACATTTTTTATTTTTTATTAAGTAGATAAATAAATACAACATTATGAATTATATAAATAAATCATAAACAAATAGAAGCATGAAGACATGTTTTAATGAAACAATTAATCAGCGATAAAAACATTAACAAGCTGAAGGGTTCAAAATGAAGAAAGAAAGAATAAACAAAACAAAGAAATAGCAAGTATGTCACCCCCAACCCCCCCCCTCCCCCCCCCCACCCCAATAACTGGCATGCCACCCCAAATTTGTGTGCCCTCTTTCAATAATTGCTGTGACCCCTTGCCTTTATAATAGGTGTTCCCTTCCCCCCATCAGTACCCCCTCGCTACGCCTCTGCCATGAGGCACATGTTTGCATGTCACACAGCTCTTTCTACATAATCGATGAATGCCCTCACTCATCAACACACATTCTGAATAGAGCTTTCAATTTCAGTTTTAACCCTTGTTGCTACTTTTACTCGCCATTTCATATACCTGGTCATAATTTATGAAATTTATGCTGTTTCGCCTGTATACGGGATTCCTTACAATCATGAAATGTTCCTTTGGTAACATACATTCTGAAGAGAGTTTCAATTTCAGTTTTTACCCTTGCTACTTTTACTTGCCATTTCATATACTTGGTCATAATTTATGAAATTTATGCTGTTTCGCCTGTATACAGGATTCCTTACAATCATGAAATGTTCCTTTGGTAACATACATTCTGAAGAGAGTTTTCCAGTTTCAGTTTTAACCCTTGCTACTACTCTCTGCTCATAATTTATGAACGCTGTTTTACCTATATGCGAGCTAATCATGAACCAACAACATTTTTTCTTTTGCCAGTTTTGGTAATAAACTCACATTCTGAAAAAAGACTTACCATTTAACCCTTTCTAATTAATACTACCTACAGTAGTGGTCACAATTTCTGAAATGCTGTTTGACCCATTTTACTTGCGAGGTACATCTTACAATCTTGAACTGGTCAACAACATTTTGATTCTCCTTCTGGTATCTTTGATTCTGAATACAGCTATAAATTTATGAAATGCTGTTTCACCTGTGCGTGAGTCTGTGAGTTACCTTATGACAATCATAAATCAACAATAACAAGAAACTATTTCCCCTTGTGTAAAATTCATCATCATCATCATCATCATCATCATCATCATCATCGCCTCTCACCTCTGTGTGTGACCTTTCGACCTCTTCTTCCAGGTTATTGACCCTCTCTAGTGCGACCCTTAACCTCTCACGAACTTTCTCGTCCAGCGCCTTGTGGTGCTCGAAGAGGGACTTGAGCGCCTTCAAGACTTCGACCTCCGACGACACGCCCGCCGGAGACGAGGCTTGCCGCTTGACGACGGTCATCCTTAGTGAACGCTCGTGCCGCGACACAAGGCATTCAAGGTGCTCCAATAGTAACTAGAGATAACGAAAACAAAACAGAAACAAATATTTAATCTAGACATTTAGAGGAAACTGACCAGACATAATATGAAATCAAATCAATTCAAATGAGTAAAGAATTGGGCTTCGCAGGGATCTGAACCTGAGACTTCCAGACCACTAGACTGGTCCCCCATACAGTCACAGGGCCATATTGATGACACTACTTTCTCATAATAATAAATACAAATAATATTTTATTTACCCAGAGTAGCCACTCTGGTGATGAACACTGCTATTCCAGCGAGCCATGCATATCATAAATGTACCCTATTCCACTCTACGTTTGGCGAGCGCCTGGCTAGTAGGTCCCATTTTTATAATGGTCTTTGGTATGACCTGGCCGGGGTTCGCACCCATGACCTCACGTGCATGAGACAGACTCTCTACCACTGAGCCACATGCTCACATAACACTATTTAACCTGGGAAGAAAAAGAAAAAAAATTTTTTTTCAGGGGCTGCTTTTCAAGCTTGCCTGAATGAAAATAACACTAAAATTTGTTTTGCATTGAACTCTATGCAAATTTATGGGGGCTCTTTTATGATTTTGGGGGGCTCTTTTTGGCATTTCGGGGGCGAAATCGCCCCGAGCCACCATGTATTTTGTTTACTGCTATTTAATGTTCGTGCTGGTCAGAAGCTAAATAAACATTACAAAAATACAACTTTTTTCCAAACATACGTATGGAAACTGACCAGAAGTATATGCTCAGGACTGCTAGTCAGAAACTAAATAAACCTTACAAAAATCACACTTTATTTCAAACTGACCACAAGTTTATATAATAAATGGAAAATAAGGATTACACGGACAAACAAACTGTCACTGGAGCTTTTAGATAGCTTAGTCGGTAAAAGCACCAGTCTAGCAATCCGGAGGTCTCGGGTTCAAAGAGATGCTTTTAATTTTGTTCAGAAGACAGCAGATATAATCTGATGCCATTTAATGTCTGAGTCAGGTATAGTGCATTGCTCATGAATGTCCCAACCCTGGGCAAAAACAGCATTTAACATTCTCGGAAAGTAACTGATGGCTTAGAAAAAAAAGTTTTTACAAGGAGTGAGTCATCTGAGTGATAAGTGTATTTAGATTCAAGCCACAACCTTACTCACTGTATGACATGGAATTCACAAAATGCAGGTTTAATGAATGCTAACTTCCGCTTTTCAAAATAAAGTATTTAAGAAACTACACTCATGACACCTACATGCACATCAAAGATTTTGTCCAACCTTAAAGGGATCTAGCAACATTATCTAAAGCCACAAAACTTACTTGGAACTCTATTGGTTCTCTCACATCTCAATGTATTTGTATTACAATCGTAAATTTTTCTAATTGTTAAAAAGATATTTACGATTGAAGTGCTTGGATTAATAGCAGGTGCAGGTAAGGTAGCAAATAACACTTTGCATTTTTCCTCATTACTCGGCCATATGACATCCATTGAATGTGAAATGTTGTGAACACATTTCTCAGTGGACATATCTCATCGCGGAAATATACATTTCATCAACCATTCATCACTTTTTGCACATCACAAAATTACTAGATCACTTTAAAACAAAAACACATACATTTCAAAGAAGACGATCTACAATAACCCTTATTTGAGCTCCCACACCCATTTATAAGTGCCTGGCATTTAACTTTGTAAGCATGAAGTATGATTTAATAATTGATGGATTCAGTACTTACTATTAATACAAAACTGAAACTGATACTTCCATAAATACAGTACCTGCTGATTCATTTGTAAGTGCGTGCTAACTGGTTTTCCACACACATTTCCACACCAGCGACAAAATTAATATTTTTATTTTGGGGGCTCCATTTTCGGGGGCTACTTTTCCAACTTTCGGGGGCTACAAATTTCCGGGCTCTTTTTCGAATTTCAGGGGCTACTAATATTAGCTATAATGCTGTAAGTGATCATTTTATAAGCATTTGATCACAATCCAAACAGAAAAATCTTTTCTTTTTTTTTTTTTTCGGGGGCGAAATTTTTTTTTTCGGGGGCGAAATTTTTTTTTTCGGGGGCGAATTTGGGCATTTCGGGGGCGAATTCGCCCGCCGCCCCCGTGTATTTTTTTCGCTGTTCCACACTGATATTTATATTCAAATGTATTACCTGTTCTCAAAATATTTCAGAGAAAGGCTTTCTAATCTATATAATTAATCAAATAAAGTGTAATCCCTATTAGGTTTTATATCACAAATAATCTTTATTAATAGGTTTACATTTTCCATTAGAAGCTTGATGACCTAGTACAACCCTCAAAATAAATGTATTATCCTATAATCTTCTATTCTGAAAGAAAGGTATTTGCAGAAATGTGTTTTAAAACCATAAATACATTAAATATTCCAAACTTAAGTTAAATATGAATCAAATATATCTGTGTGACATTTAAAGAAAGTCATTTCCATATTGTAAGAGGCTTGAAAGTACAACACCAAAAACAGTATTTGATCTTTATTTAGTGATTATAATTACAATAATCTCATAATAATCTTCAAATGTATATTTTGATACCTTTTTTCAATATAACAAAAGATGCACTTTAAGAAAGCCATTTTGGCATTACAGGTATAAAGAGGCTTGAAAGTCCAAACTTGAACAACTATTATTAATTAATTATAATTATGGCACAATAATCTCCTAGACTAAACCTGCGGTGTATATTTATATATTTCAATGCTAACTAAAGTTGCGCTTTAAAGGGGTAGTTCAGTTTTGGTAGAGAGGGCGCTGCACATCACAATTTTTTGTGAGGTAATGAAAAAACTGAGTGTCGAATTTGAAAGAACATGCAATTTTAATGGCAGAATAAACTTTTATTTGGTCAAAAACGGTCCGGAAACGGCTGAAATATCAATAAACATATATCTGATCTTATAATCATTTGGGGCCCAAATAATAAGATGATTTTTTTCAAAGATTTTAAAAAATGCTTACACTTTTTCAAAAATTTTCAAAAGCATTTTTTAAATAGTTGTTGATGATCTATCTACTTAATCGTTATTTCAACCAGAACGTCAATGACGTAGTGCTCATCCGGCATCTCGCAACATCAAATATCGCAAATTTCATGTGGTACACTTTTCAACTGGTCAAAAAATAACAATTTGATGCCCTGGAAGGGCCATGGGAAGAAAAAAAAATGTTTAAAAAAATAAAAAAAATAAAAAAATAAAAATAATAAAAAATAATTAAAAATTAAAAAGAAAAAAAAAAGAAAAAAATAAATAAATAAATATAAAATTAAAAATTACCATAATTAATTAATGGAGAAAAATTTCAAAATTCTGTGTAGAAGTTTAGTGTACCAAAGTTAGCTCTACCAGATAAAGCAAACCAAATCAAAATCGGTCGAGAAATGAAGGAGAAGAAGCATTTTTTGTGATTTCGAATAAATTTCATAAATTACCATAGATAATGAATTTCACGATTCTGTGTAGAAGTTTTAAATCCCCCTCCTAGCCCAATCTTATGAAACAATCAGAATCAAAATCGGTTGAAAAATAACGAAGAAGAAGCATTTTGAAAACTGTGGACGGACGGAAGGACGGACGGACGGACGGACGGACGGACGGACGGACGGACGGACGGACGGACGGACGACGGTCGCCACACAATGGCATAAGATCAGGGCCCTTCGGGCCGGATGAGCTAATAAAACATCACATGCATAATTTTGTATGAAAAATGGTTGAAACTAATTCCTTTTTAGAGAGCGCCCTCTTGTGTTTTAATGGCTCTTTTTGAACGATAACGGGCTTTTTACTTAGTCATTTGTAATTTTTCATTCATTTCGAGCATGGTGGAGTTATTTGTAATGTGATTGTGCAGGTTTTGGTTACTAAAATTCAGTTTTACCAAAACTGTACTCTCTTTACCAAAACTCAACTATCCCTTTAAGAAAGCCATTTCCGCATTGTAAGGGGCTCTGAGAGTACAACACTTCACACTCTCCCTGGCATCTTAATCTTCATGAATAAAAAATATTGCCCCCAATCCACTAACAAGCGCTAAATAATGGATGGGATACCATCGAGACGGCCGGTTATGAACCGCCTGGATAGCTACATGTACAGTAAGTACACCATTACTGCCTCACTTTAATGATGAAGTTATGGAAAGCCGTCTAAATATATAAAGGAACTAGGGAAGATATAGTTAAGAACTGCCTGGATAGCAACACCATTACTGCCTCACTTTAATGATGAAGTTATGGAAAGCCGTTGTCTAAATAAGGAACTAGGAAAGTTATCTGAAATATCATTTTACACATTGTGTCTGTGCAAGAGTAGAACATTAGTTCAGTGAAAATAATACACAGGGGGCTTGGGGCGATCTCGCCCCCAAAATGCCAAAAAGAGCCCCCGAAAAATCATAGAAGCTCTCCCGTAAATTTGCATAGAATTAAATGCAAAACTAATTTTAGAGCATTTTTTTCTTCTTGTAGGATGGCTTTGTCCAACATCTGGATGAACTATAGCCTGATAGATAGACTAGAATACTCTTAATAGAAGTTTTCCGTCTGCAATGTGTATTAAATCTTATTTGAATTGAGTACCAATAATGTATTAAGGTACCAGAAGGCGAATGCAGTTACCCAAAACAATTGAAATGCAGGGGGGACAAAATAAAGTTTGGTGTGTCAATTTTTTTTGTAATTCTCTATTTCCTTTGCTCTTCCAAATAATGCAAAAATTAGCAATTAATTTCCCTACTTGCTTTTTCAGATTCCCCTTTCAAATTTTGCTACAACCCCCCCCCCCCCCCCCCCCCCCCCCCAGAGGTGTTCCAGCACAAGGGAAATAATTCATTTGTAACTTTAGGGGACTACTTTTTCAATCTGATTGATATCACAAAATATTTCACACAATACCCTCTAGGGTAACTTTAGGGGTGATACCTACTGATTTTGGGGGGCTATTTTGAAATTAAGGGGGGGCAAAATTGCCCCCTCAGCCCTCATGTTTTTCCTACCGTGTCCCAACATTACACAGTGAATGATGACGTTTCAGATCCCAAGGAGACGACTCCTCAAAGTTTAACACTTTTTTCTGCAGATACCTTCAAGACAGTAGATGTTCGACATCCTTCATGAATTTAAGATATTAAAGGGAACTACATGTAGTAACTTTGTTGAAATGTGCAAAGAGCGATGAATGGTTGATGCAATGTGTACATTGTTGTGATCTGATAGGTCCACCGAGTAATGTGTGGGAATATCACGTTGAATGGATGTTATATGGCCCGAGTAATGAGCAAAAATGTTAAGTGAAATCCACTAATTTATTGCACTGACTTTGTACATGGTTATGACTATCCAGTGGATAGTTACAAATCTGAACACTTTTATAATCGTAGATATCTTTTTTATACGAAAAGGAAATTTGAAGGGGGAAAAACCTGTCCTATGCTTCTAGAGGTAATACAAATACAAGGAGGTATATGAGAACCGATAGTCAGATCCTGTGAACACTTTTTTCTGCAGACACCTCATGAATAATATCAATCTGAACATCAGCTGAAAAGCAACTCAAGGGAAATTCCCTATTTTTTGTTGTTAAAAAAATCATACTTTTGCATATCAATATACTTGCACCTGTGTGGAATTTCCTTGCATACAAATAAATTGCATTAAATATTAAATTGCGTATAATTGTATTCCTACAGCGATGCTAGAAATTTACATTTTTCCTACGTGTATTCTACATGTACGTAATTGCATCAAGTTTATGCCCTGTAAGTTCATTGACGTTATGCATCACGTCCTGGGCTATTTTTAATTCTTTGTAATGTAATACCAAAAAAATACTTTTTGTTTCACGAGGGCGATTTTGAAAATTTTGAGGGAGAAAAACGCCCTCGTGAAATTATTCACGGGGGCTATTTTGGGGCTCACAGGGGCTCTTTTTTTTTTACATCATTTTCACTGCTCAAGGGTCTAATAAATGGTTATCATGATGTGATCTTTCCGTTTATGCCATGATTGGTACGTTTCTGGCGCTTTCCGATCATGCAAAAAGATGTTTAAAACAATTTTTTTTTTTTAATAAAAAATTTAAAAAATTAAAAAAATTTCGCCCCCGTGCTGTGGCTCACGGGGGCGATTCCAAAGGTATCGGGGCGGATCGCCTGTCGCCCCCGTGTATTTTTTTGGTTGTAATGCGATGTACATTGTATGTTTACTTTAAATACTCTTGAGCACTCTGATGCATTTACAATTTTAAAAAAGTGATACCAAATAAAAGATAATTGAAATTTACTATCATCATCATCATCATCATCATCATCATCATCATCATCATCATCATCATCATCATCATCATCATCATCATCATCATCATCATCATCATCATCATCATCATCATCATCATCATCATCATCATCATCATCATCATCATCATCATCATCATCATCATCATCATCATCATCATCATCACCATCACCATCATCACCACCATCATCATCATCATCATCTTCATCATCATCGTCATCATTCTTCTTCTTACCCTAGTATTATTGCGTTCTGCTTTGAGCTCGCAGATCTCTTCTTCCCGCTCTAGAAGCTGTTCTCTCGCCTGGTTAATCTCCTTCGTTAATGTTGCAAATTCCTGTCAAAAAGAAATAATTAATGATTCAAAATTAATTATTGACTTACTTAAATAAATGTATAATTTATTTTTAAAATATTATTTAATAACAAATCTATTCATGGTATATTATTAAATGGCAGCATTTAAGCTGAATTGCATTTGTGTAACGTACTAGGCAATTCATACAGTACAAATAAAAGTTTAAATTAATATACATTTATTTGTATACAACATTTAAAAACACCTCTTTCATTTGAATGAGATAAAATAGGACTGTATACATGTAGGACTAAATATTAAGCATCATAGAATAGTTACAATTTATTAAAGTTATTACATATATTAGTGGTATGAAAGTTTGCATTCGAAGTTCAAAATCTGTATTGCTTATTCGTCTATAGGAAGAATATAATCATACACAATGAAAAGTTGTTACGTCCGAAAGGTCAAGTCCGGACAAAATGCTGGCAAAGGCTGTAGATGACAGCCAAAACTTCTGAGGTTTATTGCATAACAATTCATAAATGTTTCAAAAATAGAATATTTGCATTTATAACATTTCCTTAAGACAGTAGAACATGCTTCTGTACTCTATTCCTTGTAACCCATCAGTGCCTAAGGCCCACAAATTTGTGGTTTGGTAGTCCTACACTTCAGCAAGAAGATAACAAGTATACAAGGAGAAAGAGCATAAATTTCTCTATTTTTAGAGCCCTATTTTGTTACTCTACCTGCTTTAGTTATTGTTTAATGAATTTTATTATTGCGTAAATCGCTATAATTTAGAAAAATCCTTAATTTTGGCAACACATTGTGATAATTTTCTAACAGATTTTGGTGTTCAAATTGACAACTTTGCGGCAAAGTCACCTCACATTTGTCCTTAATTGTACTTACTAAATATTTTCCACCTACTTTTATGTCATTAATAGGTCTACAAGATTTAGGAGTTGCCAATTTGTAGAGGAAAATAATGATCAATTTTGCCTTAAAGGGTACCACCACCCAACAATAATATTCTTCAAAAAAAAATTCAACAAATTCACAAAAATATGTTTCCAGAAAGAAAAAAAATAATTGGAAATGCATCACCATTCTAAAGCATGCGTTCATGCGGTCTGAATTGCTTAGACTGCGATGCGTGCGGTGAATTGCGATGTGTGGGCAGAGCGAACGAATCGCCCGGGAATCTATTGTCTACAAACGTACGCGTAAATAGCATTGGCGCACTCGCAAATGGTTGGCCCGTATGGAACCAGTAAAATAGCAGTGGTTCCGTAAGTGGTGGAAATTAATTGCTTTGTTTATGAATTACACAACCCTTTGCAAAATGTTGGGTATCTATTTGATATCACAAAACGGTACCAAAACATATAATAATGTGTTGTTCTTTGCCTGGTGGTCCCCTTTAAAATAGCTCTCGTCCTTGATGGGATGAATCAATAAGAAGTTAAGAACAATAAGAATAATACAGAAAAATTAGAAGATGTAATTTGCGTATTGTACTAATACAAAAACACACAAAGAACTTTGTACAAGTATAGATGTATGTACATGTATGATTAATGTCCATAGTACATGTACGTGTACTTCATACGCAATTTATAAATGGGCCTTTCCATGCTAAGTGGGTACTTCTGTGATGAAAATATGGACAAAATAATTTGTAACCCTGGGGTGATAACATTTCTGCTATTGCTTGCCTGATATCTATATTTTATATTTTTATGACAGAAAAGATAACTGCATTTACTTGCTAACCTTGCCAGGGTTCTAATGTTTGGCATGTATGAGGAGTGAACGTATGTAACACTGGACAGAATTTGTAAGTTAAAGTTTCCCCTGACATGCTATTAACCTGTATATGTAATGTCTATTGATGTGACAGTTACTGCAATCGATAAAACACCAAGTGAAAAGTTGTATCTCAAACTTTTGATGTGATTTTTTTTTTTTTTTTTGCTTTTCATGAATTAGTTGTTCTAGATTTGAATAAATGTGTGATTTGCGTACACTGTTGAATAAATTTTTTTTAGAGAAATGTGAATTGTGCATACCTATTTGATTTGGTGTCCTTTGGTGTCACCATTTACTGGGTACTTACACTTTTCCAACACTAAAACACTTTTAAAAATACATATTACTGTTGATGCATGTTATGACACAATAAGGAACGTATGTAACGGCTGGACAGACCAGACAACTGTATGTTTCTTTAAGTCATATTTCTGAAAAGAAACATATACTTCCATAAGATCTGAAAATGCTAACAAGCTCCATTTATTTGACATCATAGAATGTATACACATATGGCAAGTGTGGATAGTAAATTTTTTTTATTTTTTAATTGTCTTGTCCAGCCAATGTTACGTACGTTCACCATCTATAACTACATGTATCTTAAGAAGCAAAAAAGTGAATCATCTATGCATACTGTTGAATTCAAAATTACTAAGATAAAAATCTATTTGCAAAAGTCTGAAATATCTGTAAGATAGATTTGATTTTATGAAATTTAATTCAGAAATTTTCGGTCCTGCGTGCGTACGTGACACTCGCGCTTCCATCCAAGGTGAACGTACGCACAGAGTGGACAGAATTTCGATGGTTCCGTGTAGCTCACATGGTATCGATGATAAGTGATTGGCTATCGCGTAGACAGACAATGGAGGTACCCGGCTCACTCGGCCGCGATGCGGGTATTCACTGCACTGGCTCCATGACCGATACTTGTTGTTGTAATGCAATGTTACGTACGTTCGCGAGGTGGACAGATAATTGCAGTGGGATTTTCATTTTTATTTTAGTGCAATTTCGTGTTTGTTTGGGCGTATGTTTCGTGGTCAGAATTTTGAACTTCAATGAGAAGATTTTCAGAAACCACAAAAGTGCTAATGAGTCATTGTAGTTAAAAAGCAAATTTACTTGGAACGTACGTAACGGGGGTGGACAGAATCTCCCATTCATTTTGAGAGATTTTCAACTCACTCATTCCCTCTCTTTTTAGCTCGATTGCACAACAAAAGATCAATGCCATAATCCATCCACATCAGAAGCTCTCACTAAAACTTCAAACATAGATCTCTTGGCAGAAATAATATTTGCAAAGATCTCCCAAGTCAGACAGCTCACAATTAAATTCTGTAACGTCACATTTTAGATTATTTTGCACCAAAGAAAGGATCACAACACATTTATATGAAGGTATTAGTGCATCAAATTGTCTTTTTTAAATTTATATACTTCAATCAATGAACTGATAAACAAAGAAAGCCACAGGGTAAACATTTTATTTACATAAAGAAATCTGTTCACTCCATATATAGAAGTACCCCTTTACCGTGGAAATGCCCAAATGCATGAACAATTGATGTACAGTGCATGTATGTACAGCATGGTTCTCAAGGTGACTAAATAAAAGTATAACATTCATATATCTGAAGTGAATTAAAGATGTACAATAGACAGGGCTCAACCAAACACTACCATTTGCACCATAAAAACCGAGAAGGAAAATTTTTAAGTTGCCCGACCGGACCACTAAAGAAAAATGCCCAGTAATGAGCAGTTTTGCAAGATAGAGTTATAAATACGGGGGGGGGGGGGTGTTTCACATAGATCCTAAATTGAACTTAACTCAAAGTTGGACTTAAAAGTATGGAAAGCCATTTGAAAAATTGCTGTGAAAGTCCTTTTTCAATGGCATAAAATGTTGATTCAAATAATTAAAGGGACTTAGTAACATTGTCCAAATCCTCAAAATAAAATTGTAATTCTAGCGGTTCCTTTATACCTTGTTGTATTCGTATTAACAATAAAATCATGGGACAGCTCTCGGTTTTTCAAATTTCCCTTTCATTACAAAGATATGTATGATTGAAGTATTTAGATAAGAAAATCTCCGGGCGAGATTTTCATCCCTGTACAAAGTGAATGCAGTGAGTTGGTGAATATCACCCAATATCACTTTGCATTTTCGCTCATTACTTGGCCATACATTGTCCATTTGGCCTGAAATTTTCACACAATACCCTGAGGACATATGAGATAACAACAGTATACATTGCATCAACCATTCATCAGTTTTTGCACATCTCAACAAAGTTACTAGATCCCTTTAATATTTACTATTATCAAGGATATTTCATGTTCTTGAGGCAACATTTATGAAAAGTCTAAAAAATTATTGCTTTGTTGCTTTTTTAATGTACTCCAAGGCTACAAATGGCTTTCCATAATAGTTAGGTCCAACTTAGAGTTAAGTTCAACTTAGAATCTTTATGAAACACCCCCCAGGACCCATTAAACTCCCATCCATAGGCAATGGGTTAACAAATATCTATTGGAGATATTGCGTATTATATATATCGTCAGTATGAGAACAGGAATGGTTTCAAGCACCACATGGCAATTTTCCAAACAAGATTACCCCGGTAGAAATAATTGCCATTGATTGCGATGAGCCTTGTGTTCTACGCTCCGCTGCGCACGCTGAAATTGAGTGCCAAATATAGCGCACCGTCATAACCCCCTGACCAGTAATTACACTGGTATAGTCATTGTATACCCCTTACACATTGTAACCCCCCCCCCCCCCCCCCCCACCGTCCTTCACACATCACTTTCTCCAACCCCCCCCCCCCTCCATTGCAATGATCATGCTCAAAATGAGTATCAAAATGAACTGCACCATATATTCAACCTCCATCACTCTATTAAACCAGTATGTAAACCCATCCCTAACTGCATAACCCTGCCGCCCCCCCCCCCCCCTTCCATTCCTATTATACTTCTCCCACTGACAGGTATGGGTCCCAAATCATAGAAATAGAATATGCCCCCCAAAAATGTTTTGTACACCCCCCCCCCCTATCAATACACTCATGGTACGCCAATGACAGGTACTGGAGTCCCAATCATAGTCCCCCATTCCTATCATAGACGACACCTGGCAATCTGTTCCATAATGCGATACACCATGATCCATTCTTGGTTACTTAACATACCTAATGCAGCTGAACTAATGCTTCAATTACAACCGGGACGGGGATCGCCATCTGGAAAACCAATACTGTCAATATAATCAAGCTCTGTTCTCGACAAACTTGTTTTTGACGACTTTGACGACGATGACGGGATGAAGATTCCCTGGGACAATCTGCTCCGATTTAGCACAGAGCTCCTTCACACAAATGACTTTTAAACTTTCTACGATGGACACACTATAATTGTAATCTATCATAATTCTTTGATATTTATAACATGACGTTGTCCTGAGTTCTCACATCATTAAACATTTGATGTTTATTATAATTTGCTTTTGGAAAGGTTGAGTCTGAATTAGTCAGTACTATGCTATGTTCCTATTAACACAGAGCTCCTACAGTAAAATATTGCTTCAAACAAATTCTTTGATTAAACATAAATATGTATGTAGTGCTCGCATCATTAAAACAAATTAAATTCATATCAATACTTTGAGAAAGCATAATGCATGAACTCGGCTTACTCAGGCAAAAAAATTAATATTCATTTTTCGCGGGCTACTTTTCAAGCTTGCCTGCATGAAAATATCATTCTAAAATTTGTTTTGCATTGAACTCTTTTATGATTTTCGGGGGCTCTTTTGGGCATTTCGGGGGCGAAATCGCCCATAGCCCCCATGTATTTTTTGCACTGTATGAACTGCTCAGATACATGACATTTATTTCAATATATATACGAATGTTTACTTGCCCTTGAAAAGGTTGAATAACAATTTTGCTCTTTGGAATTTAACAGACCCAGGATGATTCTCTTCCATCAATGCAGAGCTAGCTCCTAACAAAACGTTTCCCCTCAAAATGACCTTAACATTTCTGCAATGGGGATACTTTAATTCCGTTCATTTGATAATTGAAAACATTATAGTGTATACTTTGAGAGAACATTTAATAGGAAAGGTAGTGCTCTTATAATTGCCATTTACGGCAATATGTATTTTGATGTAAAATCATGTCCTTCCAAATGTTGTGTGACCTACATAAATTATTCAAAAAATTGACACAAAGTCTGGAAAAAATGTCCTCCAATTAACGACGACAAGCTCCTAAAAGATTGCTTTGCACAAATTTATGATATTGAAAGGTCTGTAGAAAGTAGAGGTCATTTGGGATAATTGAAACTTAATGCAGAGCATTATTAATTATTGAAATGTCAATTTAGATCTTTATGCAAAAAATGTCCTTGCAGATTGCTTTGCACAAATGTATGACGTTGAAAGGTCTGTAGAAAGTAGACCCAATATCATTTGGGATCATTGAAACTTATTAAAAAAACAAAATGCGGAGGATTATTCATTATATTTATTGAAATGTCAATTTAGATCTTTATGCAAAAGATGTCCTTGCACTGATCAAGTCTTATTTAATTTTTTCTGAAATTTGTTTACCAGCACCTCTTTCTGACAAACTCAGCTACCTTTCTGTAGCAGCCAACCTGCCTATATACAAGCCTCCACACAAACTTTTTCCTACTTGCCCCACTTGGGCAAGTAAAATCATGAATTTTCATATTTTACTTGCCCGAACAGAAAATTTAGTTGCCCAAATAGAAATTTGATTGTCCAATAGAAAATTTACTAGCCCCCAAAATATGAAAATAGGGAGACAAATTTGTTATTCTAGGTACATGTAGCTTGGCACATTTCTCTCGTGTTTCTAGATGAGATTTACACGTAAAGAATGTTTTCCATTCATGATAAGCACTTGCCCACTTGCCCAGGGCAAGTAAAAATTCACAAATGGTTTTGTTTGGTTGCCCGATCAGGCAACTTAAATTTCTGTTCAACTACGAGACAGAAAAATGTAATTCCTTACATGTTAAATCTTGTCTAGAAACGAGAAATAAATTTGCCACTCAAATCTAAACAACCTAGCGCAATAATTCATGATACACAGGCTTTTTTTATTTGTTTTTCCCACATTAGTACATTTTTTGTTCTGCCAAGAAAAATTCAAAGAAAACAAAATCATGATTTTACTTGGCCAAATGGGCAACTACATGTTAGTGTGTAGGCTCGCTATTAATGTTCATAAAGAGTGCCAAACTGAACCTATCTTCGTACAAACGCATTTCAAGACATACTGCATTTCATGTTTAAACTAAAAGTTTTATCAACTCTGCATGATGTGCAGCAAATCGGTCATAAATCAAATTGATGGCAATACATTTGGATGTTTACATTTCCTTCCAAATGGTGTGTATCATTAATTGTACATTTTGTTTAAATGTCACTAGTTTGTGATTTAAAGGGATCTACATGTTACTTAACATTATCCAACACCACAAAACTTACTTTGCACTCTAGTGGTTCTCTCATACATGTACCTTGTTGTAATTACTAATAGAAGCATGGAACAGGCTATGTTTTTTATAATTTCACTATCATTAAAGAAGATATTTACGAATAAGGTGTTTAGATTTTGAATTATCCAATGGAAAAATATAACTGTGTACAAAGTGAGTGCAATGAGTTCGTGAATATCACTTTGTATTGTCACTCATTACTCTGCCATATTACATCCATTTAATGTGAAATGTTCACGAATTACTCAGTGGACATATCAGATCGCAAACAAACACATTTTATCAACCATTCATCACTTTTTGTACATGTAAACAAAGTTACTAGATCCCTTTAAAGGTTTAAAAAGGTCTTCAAGAGACTACCTTTTATGATAAATTTAAATCAATCTTTATCACGTACTCTGTCTAAAATGTGCAGTCTTGCTCAGCAAATCAGTCATTCATAAATCAGATTTAATATGGCAATACATTTTGATGTTTACATTTCACTCCAAATGTTGTGTATCATAAATTTGGAAAAAGAAAGTCACATTTGTCATTTGTGTGATACTGGCCCAGGACACATCCTGCTCTAGCAAACTAATAACAATATTACTTCCCACAAATGAACCTACAATTGATTCATTATCTTTCCTGATAGATAATTTAAATTAATATCAATTCTTTTTATATAAACATGTCCTTGAAATGATTTGAAAGGTCGAAATTGCAGGCATTATTTTTTGATAATGTCAATTCACATACATGTAGTTGTGTGATCATTGAAATTTATAGACTGGTACTTCAAAATGACATAAAACATGACGGAGCATGTTTCTTTATTTAATCAAAATTGATGTCAATAAATGATGTATTACCAATAGAAGCATGGAACAGGGTTTCGTTTATTCAAATTTCCCTTAGTTCAAAAGGTACTTTGGATTGAAGTGTTCAAATGCTAAACTATCCACTGGATATTCGTAACCATCTAAAAATTCAGTGCAATGAGTTAGTGAATATCGCTTTGCATTTTTGCTCATTACTTGGCCATATAACATCCTTTAACTTGAAATGTTCACATAATAGCCGGTGGACATATCAGATAACAATTGAATTGAATTGAATTGAATTGAATTGAATTGAATTGAAGTTTATTATGTCCATGATCATAACATAGAAAATTGTTTTCCACTGGTTACATTTACAATGAATTGACATATCAAAATACAATTAAATCACATTAATAAACAATATTATTTGACATCCATAGCATTTCAATATGGTGTACATTAAATCAAACTACCATCTAACAATTACATATTTTGTATAATTATTTTCATATAAATAAACCAAAATCAATTTCATCATGTGTTCCCTTTTAAACAGAATAATAACGTCACATCCCCCGTTACCAATGAAATATTATGTATTAATTGCATCCAAAAGTTTCACTATAGAGTACATGTATTCAACAACATTAACATATTGCGTATTATAATTTTTTATTTACCAACTAGACAAGTTTTTATAATTCAGAGTAAAACTTTAACATTAGATCATTATATATCAATTCTCAACATTTCAAACAAATATTGTATTACCAATAAATAAATACAAAACAAATCCTATCGTTAGATTCTCCAGCTTTATCCAATCAACAAAGTCGTGCATAATAATATTAATAACTATCAATACAAATATATAAAACAAGTCCTTATATTCATCATACATGTATGCAATTTAAATGATATCATACAGTGTTATATTGCATCAAATGCGGGAACATAAATAATAAAACAACAACTAGTATCCGCGGGTTCTACAAATTGAAAAGAAAATAAAGACCAATGCCTACAAATTGAACACCCCGGTGTCTCACGTTAAAAAACAAGAAAAGAGACAATTTTACCTACGAACTATACCATTGTAAGTGTGTGTAGAATCGATAACGAATGAGTTTCTGAATCTTTGCCTATTTGTTCGAGGTGCGCGTCTATTGAATGTGTATTCTTCTCTCAATGGGTGGGTCGGGTCTCTCAAAATTTGTTTGACTTTTGCAAGAACCCTTTCTTCGTACAGAGATTGTATTGGTGGCAATTGTCTACCCACGATGCGCTGTGACACCTTTCTAATGCGTTCAAGTTTGTTTCCATTTCGTTGTGTTGCATTACCAAAATAGCAAATCAAATTAAAAGTAATGATACTTTACATTGTATCAACAACCATTCATCACTTTTTGCAAATGTACATGTACATATGTATTTCAACAAAGTTACTAGATCCCTTTAATAAGACAGAGACATTGTATTAATCCGTTCAGGGAATCAGGGATGGTTCCACAAATACTTGGTCTGGTTTTTATCAAATATGGGGAATGCAATACATTTGTTCGTCTACTGGTGTGAGCCTTGCAGGCAACTGGCTGGTAAACTCCCCAGGGAGTTGGAAAATGTGCACATTGAGTGCAGGAATGATTGCAGTGTGTATCCGTTGATCGGGGTAACAATCATATTGTAAAATTGTAAATGGCGAGATGAAACTTAGCCAGTAAAAAAAATACACGGGGGCTCAGGGCGAATTCGCCCCTGAAATGCCCCAAAAAGAGCCCCTGAAAATGTGCATAGAGTTCAATGCAAAACAAATTTCAGAGTGTTATTTTCATGCAGGCAGGCTTGAAAAGTAGCCCCCGAAAAATAAATATTAATTTTGTCCCTGTACTTAGCGCTATATAAATGACAGTTATAATTATTATCATCATTATTAAAATCGAATATACTGTAGTCACGAATGGGTTAAGGACCAGCAGCATACCACATTCATTTGCAAGCTCTATCCATGCAAGCTGGTTTCGTTTCCTAATAACCGCTGTTAACTCAATAACGCAAAGAAAAGGAGCGCTCTAGGCATTTACGTTCGGCTCTGCTGATTCGGAACGGAGATTACAAAACTATTAAATTAAGACGGTCTACTTGTTCTTAATTCCCAGCTTCTTGCCTCCCGGGCGTAAACTGGAGACTGGAAATATTCCTTGGGACATGAATCACCCTTTTATACCAATTGCAAGTCTCCGCACTAACTTTTTTTCTCTCTACTGGCCCATTTGGGCAAGTAAAGTCATAAATGTTCACATAGTACTTGCCCAGACAGAAATATTCCTTGGGTCACAAATGACCTTTTTATACTGCGTTCATGCCTCCACACTAACTTTTTTTTCTCTACTGGCCTGTTTGGGCAAGTAAAATCATAAATGTTCACATTTTACTTGCCCAGATTGAAAGTTTACTTGCCCTGCTTACTTCTAGATTATATTTACATTACATTTTTCTCTCCTGATTGACCAAAAAGTTAGTTGCCCGATCAGGCAACCAGACTAGACTATTTATGACAATTTACTTGCCCCTGGGCAACAAGGCAAGTGTTAGAGACGAGCCGTGCGTTATATGATAATTTCTCAAACTTTTTAGAGATTTGCCTATTCTTTCTATTACCAGTCAAACAGCTCGTTTATTTCTATGACTATTGATAAGGAAATATGTAACACTAGTTTGCAGCTAAATGTGACCAGTTTTGACAGGGTTAATAATTTTGTTTGCCAATTTGATAGAAAACACTGTTCAAAGATTGTTAGACAATGTGAAAACAATAACACCAAATGTTGTATTATGATTTAACATATAGTTTACAAGTTGTTCTGAAACGGTGCAAATTCAATTTGAAACCATAATGTGAAAAGGACATCAAATTTTCCTTGGGTCACAGACTTTCCAAATGCCTAAGAAGCCTGTGTATGTAGCCAGCCAGGTAATTAGCATTTTAAAGTGAAATGTTAAAGGGATAGTTGAGTTCTGGTAAGGAGAGTACAGTGTTGGTGAAACTGAATTTTAGTAACCAAAACCTGCATCATTACATTACAAACTAATAGTTATAACTAGAAAGGAACACAAAATTACAAATGACGTAGTAAAGATCATATGTTATCATTCAAAAAGAGCCGTTAAAACGTAAGAGGGCGCTCTCTAAACACTCATCGGTTTCAACCATTTTGAATAAAGTATTGTGCATGTGATGTTTTGTTGAAATAGTGATTAGAATTAACCAACAACTATTTAAATACCTATTTTGTAACTTTTTGAAAAGAGGAAGCTTTTTTTTGAATTTTTAACGGCTGGTTCAAAATTCTCTAATAAACCTGGGGCCCCAGCTTTATTACAAATTGTTATATTTATGGATATTTCAGCCGTCTCTGGACCGATTTTGATCAAACAAAGATGATTTTATTATTTAAATATTATGCTCTTTCAAATTTTACACTCCGTTTTTCATTACCTCACAACAAAAATAAGTAGTCTAGCGCCCTCTCTACCAAAACTCAACTATCCCTTTAAGCCTTTGCTATTCTAATTTTCCAATAACACATCGCATATATATGTACATAAAGTAATTTTGTAATGAGCTCCTTTTCAAGCCTGTCTGCATAAAAAAGACACTATAAAATTGTTTTTGCATTGAACTCTTTACACGATTTAAAGGGGCTCTTTTCCGTTGTTGTGGCCCCAAAACAGAATTTGGCTAGCCCCAAATAAAATACTTCATATTCGGTTGCACAGATCGGAAAACAGAATTTAGTTATTTTTGCTGGCCACAAGTGAATTTTACTTTTAGCTCTAGTTTATATGGGTATTAGTTCTGTTTCCAATGTCAAAAGATGTAAATTAAAAAAAAAAATTAAGCAATAACCTATAAGTCGAACAAGTAAAAGTTGACCATTTGTCAGAAAATAAGTCTACATCTACAGTAGATAGCATTCAGTTCATGGGCGGTCCAGTCGCTAACAAATATCAAGGATCACATGCATGTTTTTAAAACAAAAATAAAAAATGTATATAATCTGAAAAGGCAATGTGCTGTTCTAATATCAGGAATTAATTTTAACAAAATAACTAATAAACAACCATTTAAAAAAAGGTATGACAAATCCTTTTTAAAAAGAGAATGTGCTTCGCATCCCAAATTGTACCAAATAAATGAACTATATCAAGCAAAATAGTACTCACTAAAAAGAATTAGTGTTTGAAACTTTTGATCACAATACAAATATTCATCTCCAAAATTGTTGGCTGTCATTCTCTACAGCCTTCGTCAGCATTGTGACCCGACTTGACCTTTGTGACATAATGATAGATCGTTGACGCTGACGAAGGCTGTAGATGACAGCCAGACATTTCCGAGGTAAATTTTTGTATTGTGATCAAAAGTTTAAAATGCCGATTCCTATGCTATAAAGTCAAATCCACTGAGCTCATGTGTAAAAAAAAAAGAAGGGAAAAAAGAACAACTTTAAACTTCAACAAATCAATGAAAATTTGTTTACAATAAAACATTCTTTATGAGCTTACTTTCCACATCATTCCAGTGCTGCATGATCTCTCTGGCATTGACAGGGTATCCAGCGAGTGGTAGAATCCACTATTTGTACACGTTGTAAGCGTCAAAGAGAGATGAATTAATTAAAAGCAAGCGACTAAGTCTGAGTAGCTACAAGAAGAAGTATTCCCATATAGTATTTCCCACAGCGAAATGAAAATAATACATAGGTATGGTGCAGTATGGTGACTAGTCTACAATTCCACATGAACTACACATCGTTCAAATGTCCAACGTTTGATGTCAAACACGATGTCCAATGCCCAATTTATTCAATGTCCAAAGTGTGTTTGAAGCCACCATTAAAGAAGCGTCAAAGGAAAAGTACTTAGCAACCCACTCCAAGGTACTACAGATGTTTAAAATTATTCCAATAATGACAACGGCAAAACAAAACTACGTACAGATAGAGGTGAGACGCTGATGACTGCGATCATACACTGTACATATATATGTGCACTCTTTCACTGAAGAGCACTCTTTTAGAGTTGAAACTCTTTGACGGAGTAATTATAGTGCTACTAGTACTGCGTGTACTATGTCCCAGTTATTCACTCCTCCAATTGTGAAGTGTTCGACACAAGGGGGCGCTATTGACTATTCTATTAATTCACTCATTGCTTGACTCACATTAACTGAAGAGCACACTTTGGGAGTTGGGATTATGACAGAGAGATTATAGCGATGCCCCATTCATTCATTCACTCCTCAACTGAGCAGGTTTTGAACATAAGGTGGCGCTATTGCATATTATATTGATTCACTCATTGCTTGACTCATCTATAGACACATTCACTGAAGAGCACTCTCTGTGAGTTGGGACTCTGACAGAGAATAATAATAGCACTGCTTCTATATGTCCCATTATTCACTCCTCCCCTGGTGAACTTTTCAACACAAGGTGGCGCTATTACCTATTCTCTTAATACACTCATCAAGACTTATTTACAGGGAGATTATAGTACGGCTACATGTGTACATATATATATATGTTTTGTTTTTTCAAATTTCCCTTTTGTTATTTAGATTTATATGTACAGATTTTTAATTATTCGCTGGAAAGTTATAACTGTGAACAAAATTGGGCAATGAGCTCGCGAATATCACTTTTCATGTTCGCTTATTAAATTGGCCATATTACATGCATTTTACAATATTCAGGGGACAAAAACATTCATATTTTACCAGTTTCTGCATATGCCAACAAAGTTACTAGATCCAATTATTAAATATAATTGTTGAAATTAATTCCTTTATTGTTTTTCTAATTTTCATTCACATCTTCATACACTGTAGTTTTAACCTGTTCACTGGAAGATTTTGCGGTCCCCATATAGAAATACAGGACCCACTGTAAGGTTCCCATATGCAGGGCTCGACACTAGCACTAGCACAAGCCCTGTTGCCCGGGGCAAGTAAAAATTGATGTCGGGCAAGTAAAATTTCATAAATGGTCTAGTTTGGTTGCCATACAGGGCAAGAAAATTTCTGCCTTAACTTATGAGTAAATCTCATCTAGAAGTACATGTAAGCGGGCAAGTAAGTTTTCTGTTTGGGCAAGTAAAAGTTGAAATGTTATGATTCTGCTTGCCCGAAAAGGTAAGTAAACAAAAATGAGTTCATTTGATCAACCATCCTTACGAATAGCAAAATACTTGTACATGGGATCGCACACATACGTTTGTACCTTATAATATTACCCTCAAAGGGAGGTTGATGCTGTTTTACGAAGACAACAAAATTTAATTTACTCTTTAATACATCCCGACAAACATGTTCATTTCCATGTTTGTTGATTGACATTTAATACCAATTACCTACCCTAATGTTCTGTGAGAGTCTTAAAGGGATCGAGTAACTTTGTTGACATGTACAAAAAGTGAGAACTTTAGAATGGTTGATAAAATATGTATTTCTGTAATCTGATATAGATGTCAACTGAGTGATGTGTGAAAATTTCATGTATTGAGCGAAAAATGCAAAGTGATATTTGATTTCATTGTACCAACTTTGTACACAGTTGTTGTTATTATCCAGAGGATAATTAAAAATCTGAACATATCGTAAATATCTTTCTAACGAAAGGGAAATTCAGAAAACGGAAAGGGAAATTCAGAAAGCGGAAAGCTTTTCCATATTTATATTGGTAATACAAACTTTACAACAAGGTACAGTATGTGAGAACCACTAGAGTTTTAAGAAAGTTTTGTGGATTTTGACAATGTTACTAGATCCCTTTAATATCAATTACCTGCGTAATGTTCTGTGAGAGTCTCAAGAAAGAGACGGCGTCCACTGCACGTAGTAAATGCACATACGTACAGATTAGTATGCACATCAAAGCAATCAACGTTAGAAGAACTTAGAATTAATTCCTGGACTGTCATTAATTATCTATTTGTTACTGATGGAGAAAACACAATTAAGGATTTAACTCTACCAGAATGTTTTGAATGATTGCAAAAAGAACAAGTACATGTATGATGGAAAACAATGAACATATAATCATGAATTTATCTGTTTTACTGTTACATACAAAAATTATATAAAAAAGAATCATTCATGTTGAAAATAAGACTTTCACTATACAAAAAAGAAAGACTTTCACTATTAAAATAAACACATACTTTATATCAGCTCCATATCAGCTTCGCAATCTCTTTGCCTGTATGTCCATTTCACATTTGATTTGTTTTTATGTGGGTTCCTCAAATTTCATCCTGTTATTGGCAATTGACCTTAATAGGTAAATTTTATTTTGAGGGGCAATAAAATCTAACTCCTTTCTTGTTACACAATGCTAAATTTGCTTTTATGAAAGGTGCTTAATTCAACACCTTCCTTTCCTGGTGTATACTTGTCAGCATTTTAAAAAAAATGATACAATGGGACATTGAGGGGTGCTAAATTCAACACCAATCTTAATACCATGACCAGTGTATAGTTCTCACCATATGGTCAAACTTGTTATTTTAAAAGGTGCAAACTGTAACACCTTTCATTTTGATCCTTATTTAAGGTCAAACTTCTTATTTTGAATGGTGCTAGTGTACATGTATATTTAACACCTTAGTTTTCTGGTGTACACTTTTAACTTAATACATGCTACACGTACACCAGTAATTGACAGATGTCAAATGCAACGCCTCAGTGTTCTACAGTGACCTAGATATTAGCTTCCTCGTAAATTATAACAATCTACTACAAATGTCACGACACCTCTATGCAATTACTTACTTTTGTATTTTTCCCTATAGATACATTGAGTGTGTGTATCCTGTGTACGTTTAGAACTTTTCAGTGCATTTATTAAGTTTTGATTTAATGTAAATGATGTGTACAATGATGTGTACAGTATATTCTAGAAAGTAGTATGGTTTTAATTATTTGTTTTCTGAACATTTAGATTTAGATTAATTCCAAAATCAGGGAGAAATTCAGGAATTGAAATTTGTGTGGCGTGATGTATTATAAAAGAATGTTTTTTTTAGGATATTCAGGGAGTCTCCATGTATATAATTTGGGGAGGGTTGGCATCTCTGTAATATTGCAATCGAGTCATTTTGATAGTATCGAGCTCTGGAATAGGGGACCAAATCTTGTTTCATATTTTGCTGTCTACAGGGTACCATGCATGAAGATTGCTATTCCTTAGACATGTATGCAAAGTTCTGACCTTGGTAGCAATAAAGGGATTTGCGCTTAATGCTGACTAAGTCTAATCCTTTAATTTGCTTATGTGACATGCCCTGCATTCTAGCTTCAAGGGAACATACTGTTTATTAAAGGACATAGGGCGAGGTAAAATTCCTCTAGATATAAAACTGAAATCGCACTTTATAGCCCGGTCACATATCAACGGATTGCGCAAACGTATGTCAAATGGAGAGCTAAATTTTCCAACCATTCTATACGTTTCTTGTCCGTTCCTTGTCCGGTGATGTACGTTGTTCTATGTTTTTTCTAATTTTTTAATTTTTTCATCACCAGAGAATTTAATTTCGCAAATTGTCTATTCGTTGGGCATACGTTTCCGCTATCCGTTGATATCTGACCGGGCCATTACTATTATACATGTAATTTAATAAACCAATCTGAACCACAGATTTTGAGTCTCATCCATACGGCCAAAAGAAAATCCTGTGATTTTACTTGAGATCTATAATTACTTTCCATAAATTTGCCAGTCTGGTAAGAAATCTCTCAAAAAAATAAAACTTGCATGCATAAAAAAAAATTAAAAATTGCATTGTAAATTTATGGGGTCTCTTATAAATATGAATTTGTTGTTGTTGTTGTTTTTTTTTGTGTGTTTTTTTTTTTTGGGGGGGGGGGCCTTTATCGCCCCAATCCCTGTCCATTTTTGTCCCTTGTGCTGTAGTTGTGTGCACTCCTAAACTTTTCTTCTTTTTGTTTAACTGGACATTTATCTTTTTATTTCAGAGGGCATTGAATATATCTGGGTCAGCCAAACTTTGCAATGTGAAGGCTGGACAGTATTTGACCTGGGAGGATCATGTCCATGTTTATTAAAGGGGGCAAACAAAATACGATTAGCATGATGGGACACACTACTACATGTAAGTAGGGAGAGTGTAATATAAGGGGGCATGTACATGTATGCAGGAAAAGGGGTGTAAAAGGGGTCAGCAAAGGGGGACGTGAGGGCGCATAGAGTTGAGTAGAGGAGTGGATAACTGGGAAGGTTTATACATGCAGGGAAAGGATGACAATGTTGAGATGGGATGGGCATGCTTACCCACCTATTCAAGATAACGGGTCAATTTTAAATGAGTTCTGAACAAAATGCATTCTCTATTAAACCCCAGCCTACATGTACGTATTTCAGTACCAATCCTGAATAGATTAGGGATATACACGTAGCCCGGTCACATATGATGACACACGCAGTACCCCGGGGTACCGTTGTACCCCGGTATCCCGCGTTGTGTAGCGCCATCTTGTGTCCACTCGAAGTACAACCGTATTGCGTTGTGTATGCAGTGCAGCGCGCGATTGTATGCACGCTATACCCACAGTACAGCCCTAAAAATTAAATAAATAATTAAACAAAATGGCGGATTTTCGTCTGGTACCCCAGGGTACCGTTTATGTCATCATATGACCAGATAGCGTAAACGTATACTGCCAAAGGGACAGCAACATTTTGAATCCGTTCGTCTCCGTTCATATACATACATTGTTTCTTGTCCATTCCTTGTTCGACCTTGTAAATAGTTCTATCCAATGGAATATTTTGTGCGTGAACGCCGTGAAGCAATGGAGACCCTTTAAGTTTAAAGGGATCTAGTAACTTTGTTGACATGTGCAAAAAGTGATGAATGGTTGATGCAATGTATATTGTTGTTATCTCATATATATGTCCACAGGGTATTGTGTGAAAATTTCAAGTCAAATGGACATTGTATGGCCAAGTAATGAGCGAAAATGCAAAGCGATATTCAGTAACTCACTGCACTCACTTTGTACACAGAAGAAAAACTCGCCCAGAGTTTTTCTTATCTGAATACTTCAATCATACATATCTTTGTAACGAAAGGGAAATTTGAAAAACCAAAACCTGTCTCGTGATTTTATTGTTAATACGAATACAACAAGGTATAAGGGAACCGCTAGAATTAGAATTTTATTTTGAGGATTTGGACAATGTTACTAAGTCCCTTTAAAGGGTCAGGAAAGGGCAACCAAAGCAGGGAATCACAAATAGCATTCAAAGGGCTCAACGTGCATGTCGGGCAAGTAAATTTCAATAAATTACCTAGTTTCGTTGCCCGATCGGGCATCTAAATTATAGGTTAAGTACAAGAGAATAATGAAATTCCTGAAGCATGCATGTAAGTCTCATCTAGAAGTATGTCGGCAAGTTTAACTGCTTCAAAAAATAGAATTTTACATTGTACTCTAGACTAGTATGGGGGAAAACAGTGTATATTTCCCTGGGCTCTTTTAGGCATTTGGGGGCTCAATATATTTTAAAGTCCCCATTTGGTTTCCACTTCAAGTAAGAAGTTACATGTCAATAACGCCTTGATACAAATTTGACAATGTATCTAATTGTTAGGAAATAGAGTAGAAGTAATTGTACTTACTGCACAAGTTTGTAACTTGGTCTAAAAAATCAGATAAATTGCTTTTGGGTATCATAACAATTGATTGATTGATTCATTCATTCATGACATTCAAATTGACCCCCTTTTGACACAAATTACATTGTGGTGGAATTGGTCCTTGGAGCTATGTGTTGTACAAACATCAATTCACAGTTCACAGACAGTGATTGTGGATACTGCTCAGGAGAATTTTTTTTTTTCTCAAGTTGAGGTTCAACCTAGTACCGTAGTGAAATGGATGACAATTTCTAACCAACCCTCGACCGATGGCTGGACATTAGCAGTGGCCCGGGTGGCGGTGGCCCGAATAGGGGGCCACCAAAAATTGTACATGTGCTTCGGCAATTTGTACAGGTCTGTTTACTGCCAACGCAAACAAAGTACACTGAGTACAGAATGAGAATGACATGTATTTTTTTTCTTTTTCATTGAAATCATTTACAGAAAACATGTTTAGTTGGTTACTTAAAGATAATTGTTTTTGTATTATTTTCTTCTTTTTTGGGGGGGGGGGGGGGGGGCACCATAAATTCCATTCGGGCCACAAAATATTAGAAAATTTACGATTTTGTTGGCCGAAGTGACCAAAGTGCCACCAAAAAAAAAAGGGTGAATGTGGAGCTAATTATGCCTGTATGGCTATACTGTACAGTATATGAGTGATAGAGAGATATGACAGTATGTGCATAAAGTGTATATTACAGCGTGATTGTTACAGTGCTTTAACCGTGACTCATCTCGCCCAGTTCTCTGATCATAATCTTGTTTATGACTATAGCCTGCATTATATGACAAATCATAATTCAAATGCACCCAAGATGATATAAAGACAGCAGAGAGGAATATCTTATTAAGCCGAGATGGTGTGTATGTGTGTGTGTGTGAGTGTGTGTGCGTGTGTTTGTGTGTGTGTGTGTGTGTGTGTGCGTGTGACTGTACATGGCTGGCTACATGGAACCATTTCATTAGCATTTGTCATAAATTGGTCCCAGTAATCGCATCTAGTGCTTACGTTTATAATGTACATGTAATGTTATCAACAAATATTATTCAGCATCCAAATAATAATAATATAATAATAGAGATTTATATTTATAGCGCATATTGCAAAAAGCCTCTAAGCGCTTAAACATATTTCATGTAGATAAAATTAACAAAATTAACCAAATTAAATGTTTAGGGTATACAGTATAAACATGTTACATAAAAAAATTAACAAAGAATTAACGATCAAAAAAGGCCAACTTAAACAAATGAGTTTTTAACCTCAATTTCAAATCATTCGTAGGCACCAACAAATAAAAACAGAAAAGTATTAACACATTACATACTTTACATATGTGGATGAACATGCTTGGCCCTGTATTAATACAGTGGCTATGGGAATTGCAAAATCTAGTAAAGAACAGGCTTTGGTGCAACATACTGTCTGTGCACATGTGACAGTATGGCTGCTATGTCAGTACATGAAACCGTTACATTAATTAGCATAAATTTGCCATAAATTGGTCCGCCTAATTGCATACTGTGTGGGTGTGATTCACGTTACAAATGTTGTTGATACATGTATCATTTTAATAGTGAATATTTTAGCATCCATGTCACAATTCAAATACGCAGCAAGATTTGATTACATTGAGATAGTGTGTATGGATGCCATCTGTGGCGTAGTGGAGTCGGACTGATTGGGGGGGGGGGGGGTGAACGCAAAATTATTGGGGGCACACCATGTATGTATTTCTTTGTTTTTTTCAAAAAAATTCACATTAATGTTTCATATTGTTGTTGTTTTTTTATTGGGGGGGACACGTGCCCCCCCCCCCCCCCCCCCCCCCACGCTATGCCATTGGATGCCATGCATACTGAATTAACTGTCCGATGCAAATTAACTGGATACATTTCATAAGAATTTGTCAAATTGGTTTTCTTAATTGCATACTTTACATTATAATTTACAAATTTGCATTATCGAGGATATTTAAAATCATATTTTTGCATTCTCAAATTCATGAAAAATATGATCTATTTCATAAAAGATATTCCAGATGGCATGTGTGCTTGCACATAATGTGCTGTATCAACATGCCATTTAATTTGCATACTATAACTGGTTCCTTTAATTGCATAGTGCCTACTTTGTAGTTGGACCGTAAATTGTGTACATTTAGTATCCAAATAATGATTCAAATTCATGGAAAACAGTAAAGATTTCAAAGAAAGATATTTGAGATTACTTACTATACATACTAATATCCACTGAACCAGTTCATAATTAGCATAATTTGTCATATAAATTGGCTCTCTTAATTTCGTACACTACTACATCAGGGCTCGACACTAGTACAGCACTTGCCCTGTTGCCCGGGGGGCAAGTAAAAATTGATGTCAGGTTAACAAAATTTCATAAATGGTTGAGTTTGGTTTCCCGATCAGGCAACTGCAGAAAATGTAATTTTTTACAATCAAGCTACCCATCTTGTATCTTTTTAACACATTGTTTTTTTTACAGGCAAGTAAATTTTCTGTTTGGGCAAGTAAAATGTGAACATTCATGATTTCACTTGCCCAAATGGGCAAGTACATGTATGTAGGAAAAAAGTTACCGTATTTGTCGGTGTATTAACCGCTCCGGTGTATTAACCGCACCCCTAAAAAAAAAAAAAATTTGTTTAATTTAAAAATTTTTAAAAAGTGCGGTTAATACGGTCGTGCATTACCGCACCCCTTTTTTTTTTTTTTTTTTTTTTTTTTTTTTAAAAGGTGCGGTTAATACACCAGCAAATACGGTACAGGCTTGTATACTGAGCACTGTATCCACTAAACCAGTTCATTAACATTTGTCATATAAATTGCTTCTCTTAATTGCGTCCTCTACATGACCGTATACATACTATGAATGATGATGTCGAGGATGTATTTACTGCTGAATATTTCAGTACCCAGTGAGGTACAGCCGAGGGTGGTGAGATGTAACGGATCCCATACTGAAGATTTGTAGAAGACTGATTTTTTTGTTCTACTGCACGCTGTGTTACACTGGGCAGTGGGCACTGAAACAATTTGTGTTTTTTTTCCTAGAGCTACAAAATTTGTTTTATTCCGATTCATAATACGGAAGTTGGCTTTGAAAACGATGAAATCCCATCAAGAAAAAAGATGCAGTAAAGAATGTAAAACTTTCTTTTAAAATAAAATCCAATTGAATTGCGTGTGAAAAATCCTATATTTTTAAAACGTTTTTAGTCGGTATGTATCATTTATAATTTACAGTATGTATACTGGATAATCCAAACCATGGTATTCAAAAGCAAATTATATGCAAATTTATGCAAATTTATGCAAATTTACAGAGCTTGGGATTATGTGTGACCCATTTCTGGCTAGACACTATATGGAGAATTATGGGCGCACAGTTTCAATATCAGTTTCAATATATCAGTCTCACGTATAATTATGTACAGTGCATTTCAGCCATAGGCTCTCAACAGTCGGTACATAATGAAAATGGTATTTTATAAGCGACTTTATTAAGTTATAATATAAATAAAAAAGACAGTAAAAATAAAGTTCCTTCAGGGGGAAAGTCAACTGCACACCTGTCCATACCTGCCTTTTTAATTAAATTAGTCATACAATGTATGCATAGCATCTCATTCTTTATAAAGCCTACTGTAATACTGTACATAGTTAACCCGTTGCTTACTACGGGAACCAAGTGGGCTATGTACAAAGTGTATGGGGATTTCAGAATCTCAAAGGGAACGGGTTTAAAAGGAAAATAAAAAATATGTGTAAAACTATCATCTAAATGTTCAGATTTACGTTTGAATTAAGTTGCCCAATCGGGCAACCAAACTCGACCATTTATGAATGTTACTTGCCCCGTTGCCCGACATAATTTGGAACTCGCCCAGGGCAATCGGGCAAGTGCTAATAATAGTGTCGAGCCCTGGGGTCAATGTATCAAAATAGAAATAGAGCACCAATATTGACACGAAGTGGCAGAAGGGTAAATTGCCCAGAAAGGCTGAATTTGTAGATATGTTTATGTTACATTGTTGTTGCATGTTTTGTTTTTGAATTGTTGTATATTGTTAAAAAAAAGTTTGTACTCTCATACCCCGGAAGGGGGTCGATAGAGTAAATAAAATCTTACAAATCTTACAAATCTTACAAATCCTTAATGCGACAATGCGTAAGCTCGAAAACCTCTCTCCTAGATATCTTAATGCACTGGCAGTTCTACTTAAAGGGATCTAGTATTAAACATATTATGCAAAAAGTGATGAATGGTTGATAAAAATGTTTTTTTGCACGATTTGATATGTCCACTTTATAGTAATATGGGAACATTTCATGTTATATTGATGTTCTGGCCTAGTAATTCAATGAGCAAAAGTACAAAGTGATATTCATACACAGTTATATGACTATCCAGCGGATACTTACAAAATCTGAACACATCAATCGTAAATATCTTTTAAACAAAAGAGAAATTAGAAAGAAAAAAAACATTGTTCCATGCTTCTATTGGTAATTACAAATACAACAAGGTATGAGAGAACCACTAGAGTTGTACGTTGTGTGGATTTTGACAATGTTAACTACATCCCTTTAACGCACTGCCAGTACTACTTAATGAAAGGACCGTAATCTCGTTTTCTCAGTGACTAATCATTTGTGTCATATATCCAACGCACACAAAAGAGTGAAAAGACCCTTTCAAGTATGTGATCAGCAAATCTCAAATTCTTCAACCACTTTCATCACAGTATGTACAGTGACTTTATGTAGTGACTCAGTGGACTTTTAACAACTTGGGCATGATAGGGTTTAGATGATAACAATGTATTCATGTACTGTATGTAGAATGAGCATAATAGTATCTAGGTCTAAAAGATTAATATTTATAGTAAAGTGCTCGTTTATATGCACATTTACTTTCAGTTTATAGATGTAGTTTGTAAACTGTAGCGTGTTCTTGTATAATAATGGTGTCCATTTTTATCCAAGCCTAAGCTGTGCAGGCTTCCAATATTTCCAATTTTATCATTTAGATTTTGTATACATATATAATATGTAGATATTTAGTTTAAATGTAAATTGTTGATTTTTTAAGGAATATAAATATGGTTTTGTGTATTAAAAGCACATTGAAAAAACTTTCGGTTTTGAAACGCGCTAGATAGAAGAGACATTTATTATCATGATTAATGATGTAAAATTGTATAATTTATACATGAATTTTACACTTAAAAATGAAATCATATTAAAGAAAAATATTAGCATGACTACGATGCATAATTTCACACACTGAATTTATCTTTATAATTTCTTTAATAATAATATCAAATTCAAAAGAAAAGTGTTTTTGTTAAGTTGTCCTACATCATAACTGTGCATGGCTCACCATCTAAAATAGACATGGCATTACCAACCCGTTCAGGACTGATTGATTTTCCATATCATGTATTCTCCATAGACTCAAGCTCAAGATTGTAGGGAGACCAGTCCTTAATGGGTTAATCAGTATGGTTCACTGTATAAGGGCAATTCCACCATAACGGAATTACATTCAGAGACGTTTTTTGCTCATTATTTCATTCCCTGCGCAATATTCTCATGACTTAAGTAAATTTTGATACTTATATAAGTTGCACGGGTAACCAGGCTTCAACATGATAGGGAAATGGTTTTATATCTTCCATGTGTTGTTGCACACTAGACCAATATGTGTGACCGTAACGGAATTACCGGAGAATGGAGTTTTTTTTTTGCTACAAGTTTGCGTTGAGTTTCTCTGAAATATAAGACACTTTAAAACTGATTTTATGTATTTTTTCTATCTTGATAATGTCAACTTCATTTTGGAACAAGTACGTGCATAAACAACACAATGATAAGTTCACAAATTCACTTTTTTGAAAAAAGACCACTGTAACGGAATTACACAAATTTGTAACGGAATTACATCTCTGAAAGTTACAAGGAAAACTCAATTATTTTGCACTCAACATTTCTTACATGCTAATGCAAACATCAAGGCTATCTAGCACTTGAATATAAACCATAATTTGACATATCTGTAAAGCAATTTTTGAACTTGTTATGTGTAAAATAAATGAAAATATGGCCAAAATACAAATAAGAGTGAAATTTGAAAAAAATATTGCTAAAATCCAGCTTTATTTTGGTTTATTTTCAGCTTCATATTAGTAGGCAAGAAATTAAAAAGAATTGCATCAATTTAATGAAAGAAAAATCCTAGAAACTATGTCCACTAAAGTGTGTAACGGAATTACACAACTTGAGCAGTGGGATCAACTTTTCCACAAATCGGTCCATGAACAACAACAAATTCACATTTTAGCTTCAATACTTTTCAAAAATCAATAATTTGACAATAATAACCATATTTGAAGTAAAAAATAGCAACATTTTTTAATTTTTCCTTTACTTCAAGAAAAAATGGTTAAATTGTGAAAAAACCCAAAGTAAAAAAAAAAAAATAGTACCCACATTATGTGACATGCTAAAGAACTGCACATCATCAATATCAAGAAACATTTAAACAATTTAAAATCACAAACGGGTCAAATAATTCAACTTTCAATGCTATAAAGCCTCGTAAACTTCCTGAATATTGGAAATCTGTATGAATGGAAATGCAAATTGTGAATGGGCAATTCCACTGTTACAGAATGACATATAAGTGATTTTTAGCTCTGTTTTCTTAATCATATTTAAAATTCCTTTCACTTCCACAGTTTTTACAACTTTAATAACTGGCAGGGGTACTAGAGGTACAAATCTATAACACTGTAGCGTCAGGAGACCAAAATACAATCATAACGGAAAGGGGTCTTTTATTCAACACTAACTTTGTAATGATTTTCTGCAAAAGCTACCACAAAAAATTCTTCATTGGTAATAAAAACTTATCATTTAAGTTACAAACTTGAATTTGGTACATCTTTTTTCCAGAAATGATCTATTTTAACCTCTGAAATTACCTTAAGACAAACGAATGTCACTGTAACGGAATTACGCCTGTGAAATCCACCCATGAATCCACCCATGAAAATGCAATTTCTTGGTTACATTTTTCTGCGTACAGTCTATATAGTAAAGAATTTGTATGCATTGTTAATTTGTATGCATTGTTAAACAATGTATGCATTGTTAAACTCTTACATAAGGACCAGAACAAGTCCTGAATTTATGTGTGTGCGTAACAGAATTACAAACAAATCAAGATTTGTTATATAAACTCTTATTATATTCTAAAATTATTCTTTTAAAAATTCATCCTAAAGTGATCTTAATTTACTCTCAAATCAATTTAGAATGCGTTTTCATTAATTTCATGAAATACATGTACGGATATAAATGATCCAAATACAAAAAGTTGGCATCTATAAAATATAAAAATCGAATTGCAAAAAATGAAAGACACCTTTAGGAATTCCCATTTGAAAATGCAAATACTTTGTACATCTTCTTTGATCTGCATACAGAAGCACACTGAACACTCAATGAATTCTGACTTTATGATAATGAATAAAACATATCTTAGCCTGTATTATGTATAGTTTTGAATATCTTGAAGCCTATTCTGTATTTATGTTTGATTTTATATGCTTCACTTTAATACAAATTTACATAATTAATGGTGAGTTATGAGCCCTTAACTGATCAATGATATTCAAATCTACATACAAAATTATTAATATTAAATCTCCTTGAAAGTTGAAGGTATGATTTATATCTTAAGTTAAAATACATCAATGTAAATTAATGTGAGAAAATATGTGTAGAACCAGTGTCATACTAATTACTGGATATTTTTAAATTTTTGTTATTGTTTTCATTTTTCCCTTTCTAAAGTACAAACATGAATCTGCTGCATCTTCATAATTTCAGTCAAGTGGGTCTTGCTGGAAACTAATTTAATGATAGAACATTATCATCTCTATTATGTTCATGGAGAAATTAGAGAAATTATCTATCGTGTATCAATTTAGTTAAATCACCATTGATGCAATATGAAGCATGTGAGGTAATGAGTCAGATAAAGTAACATTGTACAGTACATGTATGTATAATGACTTATTGTCTACATGGCTACAGTTCATGCTATTTAAAGGGTATTTCTACATTGAGAACAAGAAATTTTTTTATTTTCAGCAATATCATTCAATACCTTACAAACCATGTGCATGTAATTCCGTTACGTAACGGAATTACTAATACTGTTACGCCATTTTTGGAAAAAGTAGTGACATTATTTCAGAAAATTATGTTGGAAGTTCTTAGGACTATGGTGAAGGAAGAGAATTCACAATGACATGACTAAAGAACAAGTAATAAGATATTGAGAAAAACTTAAATCGTTTTATCGTAACGGAATTACGATCAAATGTGCATAGATTAAAAAAAATTCTCAAAAAAATATGCAATGAAGTTACTGCCCATGCTTTACAATTTGTGATTGTTACAACATCGTATGGAAAATATGAGAAAATGAGCAGAAACAGTCATTGAATTAAAAGATTCACTTTATTTTCACAAAATGAAGCTGATTTATGAATAAAAGGTCATAAATTTCTGTTCAATTCAAGCAGAAATATTTGAAAAACCAATCGAGCTATATACAAACGGTTTTCAGTTTTCTAAAATTCAAGTTTTCCTCTATTGATAACAGTTTGATTTAGGGAAGATTGCTCAACTTTGAGATGTGGTGTTTTTGCCTTCTCTCATACGGAATTGCCCATAACTACATTTATCACATGACTTAGTAAATACAGTACATGCCGCTGCGGTGTTATATTTTTGGATATATTTGGCAATATTACACCCCTGTGTTTGACAGTCAGATGATAAAACAGTTGTTAAATTTGTTGTCGGGAAAATCACGGAATATTCCTACCCTCGGGATTTCAAATGCTATTTCGTGAAGAAAATAATTCCCTCGACTTCGTCTCGGGACTTATTTACTCTTCCCTCAATAGCATTTAACATCCCTCGGGATGTAATATTCCGTGCTATACCCTCCACCGCCATTTAACAATGTTATAATATACACCATGTATTAAGTATAGGACCTGAATCATGTAGGCAAGGGGATAACGACGTTTTCAATTTTCTTTCCTTTGTAATCAATATAAAGTGTCCTAATCTGTAATGAATGTAAATGTACGAACACGCTGATTCATGGCATAGCGCTTCAACTGCCATTAGCCTTGGAAATGAAGATTAGGCCATTCTTCAAGCCTTGCCAATTATCTGTATACAATAAGCATTATGGAACGCCGAAAATTGCTGTCATGTTTGATTATCGAAGCTTTCACTAAAAATACTGATGTAAATTAAATTCCTATTCATCCCATCATTTCCTTACTGATATTGTTTGCCGCGTTTATTTTTTTCACGGCAGTGCATTTTAGCGCATTGTCATTTATCTGCCAGAGGCATCCGTTCGGCTTTTTCATAACATCCGAATTCTGTTGTTGATATGATTCTTTACTCAATAAAGTGATTTGCTTTTAAAAATGCAATTTGAATACAGGCCTATTCTGACATACATACACGGGTACAATGATGTTTTTACTCGGTAAAGTAATTTGCTTTTAAAAATGCATTTTGAATACAGGCCTATTCTGTCACAAACATACTGCACATTTGCTCAATGATTCTTTACTCAGTAAAGTAATTTGCTTTTAAAAATGTAATTTGAATACATGTACATTCCTATTGATACCATCAACCCTTACTTGTAAGTTTGCTGTGTTTTTATTGTTTACGTCAGTGCATTACAGTGCATTGTCATTTATCTGCCAGACAGCCAGAGGCATCCGTTCGGCCTGTTCATAACTTCCGAATTCTGTTATTGATAAAGTAATTTGCTTTTTAAAAAGCAATGTTATTAATACAGGCCTATTCTGTCATAAACATACTGTAGATTTGTAATACACAATGATTCTTTTACACTCACTTTAGTAATTTGCTTTTGAACATTGTAATTGAATACAGGCCTTTTCTGTCATAAAGATGTAGATTTGTAATGTACAATTTTGTATACTGTATACATAACCATTTAGCATGTTTTATTCTTAAGACAGTTACATGTAAGTAATTTACTTTTAAAGACTCTAATTGAAAACAAATATCCCTATGCATGGTTTATACCATAATCAACATGTATACATTTGTAATATCCAATGATTCTTTACTCAGTATTTGCTAAATAGAAAATGTAATTTCAATATCGCCTATAGATGTATATAGCCTGTCATAAACCTTTAAATTTGTAATCTCCATAATGAACCCATACGTGCTGTGGTAGGCGGCTAATGTGACTTGTAATAAACGTACGTATTAATGCACAGACCTACTTAGCAAACAAAAATAAGTACTGTTCATGGAGGCAAATTTACACTCACTGAATAATAACGCAATAACAGTACATGTGGGACTGATGTACATTGTACAGTACCCAAGTGTAATACAGTGTACACAGCCACACCAACACACTCATTGATTTCTGCACAACATTCCACATTTCGTACAACTATAATAAATTAGTATTTGGGGTTTAAAAAAATCAAAATTAAAAGATTCAATTGATAACATAAAAGTGAGTGTGAAATTATGCAATACTACTATTCTCCGCGCAAAAAACAACAACCTATATACATCATATATTACTATATACAACGCTCGAAATTGGCGTAGGCCCGATGGCCCGGGGCCAGTAAAAGTTGCGGTCGGGCCAGTAAAAACATGAAAATGCCAAAGTTTGGTGGCCCGATCGGGCCACCAAATGTTTAAACCATAAGAAGACAACATCAAGGAATATGAATCTCAAGTTTGACACCTCTTAAAAACACTTTAATTGTGATTTAAATATTTGTAAGAAATGAAAAGGACGGACATAAAAAGTCGCAAGCGCACTTGCGCTAGTTGAATTAATCCTTATTTATGCCTACAAATATGTGCTATTTCCTCATATGAACACTCTCCCTTGAATTATCTACTTCTTGCATGATAAATCATGGTAAAATTAAACAACTTCCAGAGGTGTGTAATGACTAAAAGTAAAAGCATATGCTTATGCTGTTTTCTTAATTTCCCACACACCCCCTGGAAGCCTTTGCAACATGTAGAATATAAATAGGAGTGGGCTATAAATGGGTCATTTCTCGTTTTATTTTCGGGACAGTTTTTTTGTATTCCATTTGCCCTATCTCAACATGAAATGACAAAATTTTTTGCCTGGGGTCCAAGAAAAAAGTGTGCAGAGCCAAAATCCAAGATGGCCGCCGTTTTTCCTTAAAAATCATATTTTCGGCCATAACTTTGTCATTAGTGGGTCTCTTTATTTGGTTTTGGTGTCTAACCCTATGTTTTGGGGGTTAAGGGATCTATTTATGCAGTTAAAAATACTGTAAAATATACAGATATTGTGTTAAGGCATATTTTGACCATTTTTTACCCCCTTTTTAACCCAATTTTGAACCATGCCCGTAGACTTGAAATTAATGGGTAAATTATATTGGAGAACATTTTTAAAAAGCGAGAGAACAAGTTGAAAGTGACAAAATAATATGCATAGCCCCCATAACCCCCACACTTGACAACATTTTCGGCCTGGGGTTATACAAAAAAGTGTGCAGGGCCAATATCCAAGATGGCCGCCGTTTTCCTTGAAAAATCACATTTCAGCCATACCTTTGTCATTTTGTGGTGTTTTTACTTGCTTGTGGTGTATATCCCCATGTTTTGGGGGTCAAGCAATCTAATATGCATCTAAAAATAGTCACAAGTCATCAAATGTTGAGTTAACACCATTATTGACTACATTTGAACTCCTTTTTAAAGTAAATTAGCATATTTCGTGAAACATGTCTTCAATTTATGCGATGTTGCTTAAAACATAATGCAGCTTTCTCCTAAAGAAGTCCCTGGTTCCTGAAACGGTCACAGACACAATCTGCTGCTCTATAGTGTCCTGGATGTCATAAGTCCCAGGTGGTCGCTGCCAAATTTCATCTTCGGTACCAGCATGCATCAGGTGATCCACTCGGAAAGTTCCGTCCCCATTATCATCCAGGTACATGTAGAACCCAATATACCATCTTTTGGTACATGTCTCTCTCATCCCAGATGACAGCAAGTGGTTGGTTAGTCTGAAACATAAGTTCTTTTTCAGAGTGAGACATTCCCTCTACCTCTTGGGCAATAAAATGTCCAAAAAAAAGTATTTTTCACCCACGTATAGCCTACTCCTATCATTAATTACACTTCAACTAGGCTAAAGCCTAGTTAATTTTCAGAGAATTTGTCACGTTCTCATTCCTAATAAAGCTTAGTTTTTTGTTTGTTTGGGGGGGGGCCTTTAAAGTACAAATAGCTGAGAAATAGCCTGAGCTGAAGACGTTCTTGAGGCAGGAGATTCAGTACCAGAGAGTCACACATCAACGTGATGCAGATGTCCGCAGGGACCCTTACAAGGTCAACAAATTATCAGAGAAAGAGATGATCGAGAACATAACAGTACTCGGGGATGATTACCAAGCATAGGAAGCAGTGGTATTTCCTTGCCAGGAGGAGATACTGGAAACATTGATGGGAGCCCAAGAGGCAGAGGGAATGTCTCACTCTGAAAAAGTACTTATGTTTCATACTAACCAACCACTTGCTGTCATCTGGGATGAGAGAGACCTGTACCAAAAGATGGTATATTGGGTTCTACATGTACCTGGATGATAATGGGGACGGAACTTTCCGAGTGGATCACCTGAAGCGTGCTGGTAGCCTGGTACCGGTGATGAAATTTGGCAGCGACCACCTGGGACTGATGACATCCAGGACACTAGAGCAGCAGATTGTGCCTGTGACCGTTTAAGGAACCGGGGACTTCTTTAGAAGAAAGCCGCATTATGTTTTAAGCAACATCGTAGAAATTGAAGACATGTTTCACGAAATATGCTAATTTAGGTAAAAAAGGAGTTCAAATGTAGTAAAAAATGGTGTTAACTCAACATTTGATGGCTTGTGACTATTTTTAGATGCATATCAGATTGCTTGACCCCCAAAACATGGCGATAGATACCACAAGCAAGTAAAAAACATCACAAAATAACAAAGTTATGACTGAAAATGTGAAAACAGCGGCCATCTTGGATTTTGGCCCTGCACACTTTTTTGTATAACCCCAGGCCGAAAATGTTGTCAAGTGTGCGGGTTATGGGGGCTATGTATATAATTTTGTCACTTTCAACTTGTTCTCTAGCTTTTAAAAAAATGTTCTCCGATATAATTTACCCATTAATTTCAGCTCTACGGGCATGGTTCAAAATTGAGTTAGGGGTAAAAATTGTCAAAATATGCCTTAACACAATATCTGAATATTTTACAGTATTTTTAACTGCATAAATAGATCCCTTAACCCCCAAAACATAGGGTTAGACACAAAAACCAAATAAAGAGACCCACTAATGACAAAGTTATGGCCGAAAATGTGATTTTTAAGGAAAAACGGCGGCCATCTTGGATTTTGGCCCTGCACACTTTTTTCTTCGACCCCAGGAAAAAAATATTGTCATTTCATGTTGAGATAGGGCAAATGGAATACAAAAAAACTGTCCCGAAAATAAAATGACAAAAAAAGTATTTTTCACCCCCGTATAGCCCACTCCTAATATAAACATAGAACAACCAATCCACAGAGGGAGTATGTGTGCATACTAAGACCTATCAAAACACATGTCTAACTTTTCACATTCATTCATATTGCAAAGTGCAGTGTGCTTGCCTTTGCGATACCGTCCGCGATACCGTCAATAAAGGGGAATAATTTCATCTTTCGGATCATTATTCATATTTTTGAAGGTATTAGAAAGAATCATTTTTACAAGGTAGAGAATTGTGACTACTTGGAATTATTTTAGCTTGTAAAATAACAAAGATTTAAGTGATTTCATTTCCCGATTTGAAAAGTTATCTTAGCTATGCTCAGTCCCATGTGTGTTTTTTTGTGTTGGAGATTTTATGGACCATAAAATAACAAAATCGTACATGGAAAAGAGCTTAGTTTCATCAGTTGATGACTCTTAGATGAAACTGCTCGATTCTAGGTTTTGTTTTGTTTATTCAGTGATGGATTTCTTTAATGATGGTGGTAATTTTAACACATAACTTCCATAATTTACCAATTAATGACCAAGTAGTCATGACCATTGTTTTTCTTTGTTTGTAAATTTTATTTTCGGGCCACCAGAAAAAAAGATAATTTCGAGCATTGGAATACAGTAACAAATGAGGCTAAACATTGCCCAGTACCCTGAAACTATGAATATGGTTATTGTTTTAATTTTACTTTTGTTTTTCCTTATTTTTTTCGGGCCAGTAGATTTTGGTTTCGGGCCACCAAAATTGGAAAAATACTAATTTTACTGGCCCGACCGGGCCACCAGCAAAAAAAGTTAATTTCGAGGGTTGCTATATAGAATCAAGGCAATACTTTTTTAATTATTCACAATCAAGAGCAACAAGACCTTTTATATATTGACTGAACACCCAATATTTTGATGCATTCATGTACAGTGTACATGTATGTATGGTAGGTGTACTACACATCGGCACTGTTTTTAATATCGGCACCCCGCGTAATATTTGTTTTTGCGCGTGTTGTAAAAAATCGCGCATGAGATGATGCGCGCTACCCTTAGAAACTGAACTGGTCGAAATTTTGAGGAGAAATAATGCGTAGATCGTCCGCTACGAGTAATACAAGTAAATACGATAAATAATACCAACATCGCACAAGAAATTTTGAGTTGCGTGCATTGTCAATGAGTGTTGAGGGGGTGACGGTATTAAAAACACTTCGAACTCGTGAAGCCAAAAAACAACGCGTGAGTTCGAAGACGATATCTCGATATATAATTAAAATATCGCAAATCTGATCATCGCATCAGAATCTGCACTATTTTTTCAATATGTGAGTACAATTTCAAGAAATTTGAATGATTTTTAAGTCTTAAACTGTCGAAAATGTTTTAGGGTGCCGATGCGGGGGTCACTCAATCATACTGCAGTGAAAACAAATACATGGGGCTCAGGGCAATTTAGCCCCTGAAACGCCCAAAAGAGCCCCTGAAAGTCATATAAGAGCCCAGGTTAAATTGCATATATATTTCAATGCAAAACAAATTTGTAAATGTGCTAGTTTCATGCAGGCAAGCTTGAAAAGTATGCCCCGAAAAATAAATAGTAATTTTTTTCCCTGCCTCACTGTAGTACTGCAATACATGGACAACAAGGAATGCATACAATTTTTTAATGTTGCACTCTTCGAATTACAGAAACTGAAGACTTCAAAATGCAGAGTTATCGTCTGCAGATCTGCATCTCCACCATGACACACTCACAAGGAATGGTCTGTTTGGGGGACAGTACCATGTTTGGGAGCCCTGCCATAAACAAGCTGCCAGTTTCCACAGTCCACACAGATATTAACCAGTTCAAGACTAGTCCTTAGCCAGGGTTCGACACTACATGTAGCACTTGCCCTATTGCCCGGGGCAAGTAAAAATTGATGTCGGGCAAGTCAAATTTCACATCGCCTAGTTTGGTTGCCCGATCTTGCAAATAAATCATTGGTCAACTATAAGAGAAAAACATTTCTTAAATGTGAAAATCTCAACTAGAAGTAAGTGGGCAAGTAAACTTTCTGTGCGGGCAAGTAAAATTGGAAAAGTTATGATTTTACTTGCCCAAATGGGCCAGTAAGGACAAAAAGTTAATGTGGAGGCTTGCCTTGGCAATCTTGTATACAAGCCTTCATACTAACTTGTTTCTGTACTGGCCCGCTCGAGCAAGTAAAATCATTATTAATTACATAAATTTGACTTGCCCCAATATAAAAATGTAGTTGCCCTCTTACTTCTAGAGATAGTTGGACAATTATTTAGTTGCCCGAACGAGCAAGCAAAATAGACAATTTATCAAATTGTTACTTGCCCCAGTGAATTCTCGCGCAGTTGGACAAGTATAATCATTATTAGTTCTACATTTTACTTGCCCCAATATAAAAAAGTAGTTGCCCACTTACTTCTAGAGATACGTAAATTCTCGCGTAGTTGGGACAATTATTTAGTTGCCCGAACGAGCAAGCAAAATAGACAATTGATCAAATTGTTACTTGCCCCAGTGAATTCTCGCGTAGTTGGACAAGTATAATCATTATTAGTTCTACATTTTACTTGCCCCAATATAAAAAAGTAGTTGCCCACTTACTTCTAGAGATAAGTAAATTCTCGCGTAGTTGGGACAATTATTTAGTTGCCCGAACGAGCAAGCAAAATAGACAATTTATCAAATTTTTACTTGCCCCATTTGAAGAATAAAATCAAGAGATGAGAGATACGGAGAAATGCCGCATCAAACCTTTTTTACATTCATATGCACTGTAACTGTATGGGAAAATGTATCATACTTCATCATCGAGTGTCATCAGGCTAAAAATTATGATAACACAAGATGATTTCACACTTCACTGGTACCTATTCATAGAGCTGTGCTATAGATATTACTATTGTAACCTTGATGAGCTGACCTTAATATTCACCACCAGCTCAGCTGCGCATGATTAATGGCATCACATACATGTGCAATATTTAGAAATTAAAAAGTTGATACATAGATGAGTAGAGGAGACAGAGAAGTAGAGAGTAGGAGAGGAGGAGAGATAATGGGAGAGAGGAGGAGAGAGAAGGGGAGAGCCTTACATACAGTGCAATATGTACCTGGATGAAAGCTAGACAGAGGAAAGAGAGACACGGAGAAAGAGGGTGAGATACCTCTACATACGTACAATTATGTTTAGAAATTAAAAAGTCTATGTTCAGATGAGTAGAGAAGACAGAGACGGTGAGAGAGTAGGAGAGGAGAAGACAGAGATGGGGAGAGACTCAGAGAGAGTAGGAAAAATAACAAATGTTGAGAACATTATGTTGACACATGTGGTAGATGAAAAGGTGAGATACAAAAAGAGAGAGATACAAAATAAATGGAGTATACAGTAAGAAAGAAACTCCTCTCTAGAAATGAGCAAAACATAACAAATTAAAATTGATACAATAGAATAAAGATTCATGAGAGAAAAATCTAGATTCTCAAAAAAAAATTATGCAAATCAATATCTACATGTAAATACAAGGTTATAAATTAATTTCTCTTATGTACCACTGAAACGCTATAAAATTTCAAATTTCATGAATATTCTTGAGTCATTTTTATTTCTAGAAATGTATAAGTAATTTGTATGGGATTTTTATAAACTTACAAACATCCATAATGTATTATTTTCTATGTATGTAAATAGTGAAGTACATAACACAACTATTTTTAAATTTTCATGGAACAGACTGAGCAGTATAATCTATTTTGTTTTTATTCCGTAACCTTTTGAAAGTGCAGCTCAAATTTGAGCCAAATGTATTTCAGCATATATTTACATCATTACCCGATACACTATCGAGTGGCAACTTTTCCGCTCTCTTAAAGGGCAAATTATGTGTTCTTTGAAGACATTTTTCATGTGCTGAAAAACAGTTACACACATATGTACATTCATATAATACAAGTGTTCTTAGAATACAATTGTGAAGCAGGGTAGGTAATATACGGGGCTGAGGGCGATTTTGGCCCAAAATTTTCAAAATAGCCCCCTGAAATCAGTAGGTAGACCCTAAAATTAACATATAATGTGAACATTTTCTGGATATATATTCATCAGATTGGAAAAGTAGCCCCCTAAAATTAAATATTAATTCCTGCATTGTTATGAAGGAATACATACATGTACTTCGTAAAAAATATTACAAAATACAGATATATTGACCAATCTTAATTTGGTTGCCCCAAACAAAAAAGTAATATTATAATGAATTCTGTTATATTTGGTTGTACATTTAGGGCAAAGCAAATTTGGCATTCAATCAATTTTGAGTTGTCTGGTGGCCCCTAACACAGACACATATTTAAAAATTAGATTAAATTTGGAACAAATTTTGGCAGATGAAATGTTGCGTAATTATGTAAAATACATGAATTGAAAAAATGAATGTTGGTAGACCACAGCTAATTTGTAGTGGCCCAAGCAAAATCACAAAATTGGCTCCATATTTGGATAACTATAGTGCAGCTACAGGGTGTACATATATTTGATTAATTTCAATTTCATAAATTTGACCATTCATTCAATTGTATATAATTGTCGCTTCCTGATTAATATCAACTTTCGATCTTGAAATCACGGACGGAACGATAAATGTCATCAATTTCATATCCTGCATTGGATAATTAAAGTACAATGCTACAATGCAGTGAAAATATACATACATGTACATGTATTACAATTTACAATGCACAGTATTTTATCTCCACATTCACGTACCGTATGTGATTTGAATGACAATTATGATTTGACGTCGAGTTGGATCTTTTTTCCCCCTCTCTCGGCATATCTACAATCAGGAAATTGATCAGACTGGAAAGTCTAAGGAGAATACTAATGGGGGCAGCATTTCTCAAAGTCATTCATTTATCACAGCTGGGGGGGTGTTTCACAAAGATTCTAAGTTGAACTTAACTCCTAAGTTGGACTTAATAATTATGGAAAGCCATTGCACCAATGGAATACAATATATTCAAAAGCAACAAAGCAAGAAATAATTTAGACTTTTCATAAATGTTGCATCAAGAACATGAAATCTCCTTGATAGTAGAAAATATCAATGGTTTGAATCAGCATTTTATGCCTTTGAAAAAGGACTTTACAACAATTTTTCAAAGAAACTAATGGCTTTCCATACTTTTTAAGTCCAACTTAGAGTAAAGTTCACCTTCTAGGATCTTTGTGAAACACCCCCCTGGATTTAAAGGGAACCACCACTAAAAATTACTATATAAAAGAGACTAGTTTTAGCGATCCATTCCGTCAACTATTTCAGAAAATTGTTTCCAAACATTTTATTTATCAGAATAATAATATTACATTGTAATAATGACTTTAAAATATGTTGAAAGGGAACTCAATTCTAGTTTCTGGCCCTAGAATGGAATAAATGATAAATTACTTTGTTTTATTATTATAAATACTTTTAATTTGTACTTTACAAGTTCTACATGTACTTGTATACAGTAAAAACAAATGTGTTGTTGTTTTTTGTTTTTGTTTTTTCTAAGGCAGGCAAGCTAAAAAGTAGCCCCAGAAAAATGAAATTTGATTTTTCGTCCTCTGACTCACACTGGACGAATTAAATAATGGATGTCCTCCATTCCGTCCATTAATTAGATGACCCAACCCTCCCACAATGCTAAGATTCAAAGCTTCCTTTTACAAACTGTACACATAAATAACGGCGGTTCAGAGCGATATGGGCGCCAAGTCCATTTTTGGCTAAAAGTCTCAAAACGAGTTGTGAATACCATCTTGTAAATCAGGGCATTCCTCTATGAGAAGCCAAATTTTGAAAAGATAAATATGTCTAACTTGTAAAATATTTATCAACAAATTACAGCTAGAGCTACATTTGGTTTCAACAGAGCTCCCCAACATTTGTGACGTTGGATCACGGAATGGGTGTAAAGTCGGAGTGGGACTTTAGTACATAGAGCCTCAAAATCATACAAAATTGTATTTGGCTGAAAATTTCAAATTTACGGAATGTGATACTTACATGTGTCATCTACATTCTCTGAAAATTTCATGTCGTAATTCGATTGTTTTATACCGAAAATAATGATTTTTCTGAGCAACCTTCATTTTGGTTTCGACCTGAAACTCGGTTTATCCTCGCTGGCTGTTCATGATCGATCGATTGTGATTCTATGAATGCACGTGACGCCGGACCGCTGCGAGCTAGCTGCGGGCGGAAAGCGCTGTGATTGGTCAGACTGACCTGAATAGAGTTGTACTGGGTACGTTGTATTATTTCCTGGTAGCGTGTGCGGCCTACTGTATAATACCGCTAATACCTCCTTCGTTATGTGAATAGCTAGTAGCTTTTCTTTGCACATCAAAGGCAAAGCGCATTGTGTGCAGCCTACCGCATCCTACTGTATTGAATCGCGCTGTGCGGCTTATCGGTACCGTCCGGTACCTTCCCCATTGAATCGCGCTGTGTTTTGTGATGTGAAGTACCGTACACATGGGCGTAGATATACTTAGGTAATACCTAATGAATAGATCATTTCCCCCCCCCCCCCCCCCCTGTTGAATGGGTATCAATGACAGTTTTACGCCCATGAGTCCGTACAGTATGATATTGAGGATGATGATGATGATGATAAAGAGGATCGATGATATTGGTGGTGATGATGATGTTGATGATGGTGATGATAAAGATGATGATGATAAAGATGATGGTGATGATAAAGATGATGAAATAATGATAAATAATTATCGACTTTGAAGTGGATTTTCAATCCACAAATGGACAGGAAATAGCTGATGGAAGTGAGATTTTACTTACCTATTTCACGCGTAAAATTCACTGAATTGCCTTGGTCATACACACCTTCAATCGAGACGACCAGCGCAGCCCGGGGGAAAACCCGGACTGATCCATTTTTCAGAGGGGGCATTCGATTTTGTTTGTATTTTCCGATCAATTATACCAGTCTTTTTTCTGTGGTGGTTGGTATTTTTACCTTTATATTCATGAAGAGTATTATAATTATTGTCTTAACTTACCTTAGAATATCTGAATTAATAAATTATCGAACATTTTTAATGGAAAATAAAGTGATTCGCCTTGCAATCACACCCATGGCAAGACGGTAAAACACCCATGAGTTTATCAAAATTATGCACGATAGAAAACGTGGTTTGTTTTCCTTTTCAGCGGAATATTTCGCCAAAAAAAACGATTGACGTGCACTTAATAATTGTTTTCCACGGAATTCTGTCCTTTTGGTCGTAACATTCATGCGAAAAACTTCTCAAACCGATCTTCCGAACATACTGCAGTATGAAATAAGCCTTGCCTCCGTGAGATAACAGCCCCATGTATAGTGTTCTGTGTGTGTAATTTGGCGTGTATGCATGAACTGATTAATATTCGTTATTTTTTCTGCGTTCTTTCGTTCTTTGGTTGGGTATACATTAAAAATTTACTCAGGAATGTATAGTTTGACAGGTCCACTTTATTCTTCATAATTTAAAATTGATCTGTTGGCAACAAAAATTTGTCATTTATCAGTGTTCTGTTTTTCAGATTTACAAGCAAGGATATGCAGACAATTATTTCTTTAGAATTCTAATGAAAGATATCGTCATGATCGTGGAACAAGAACCAACTGCGAAGGATTATCAAAATACGCCTCCCCTGTGCGAAGTTCATTGTGTATAGTTCAATGTTGTGGTAATGATCGGGGAGGATGAATGAGCAGGGTGGGTCGATATCGCACGCCCATCAGACGACTGAAGTTACCGCTCTATTGTACCATGCCCAAGTATTACTATAGACGACGATGATGGTCATTGTTATGAGGGGGCGCGCGGGGGTCATGCCAGCCCGCCAGGTTAATTTGCATGCAATTGACAGTATGAAACACCGGAGCGTACTGTGTATGCCGCCGTGTTACGAAAGCTTTGCTGATTGGCCGATGAATAACAGTAAACTGCGTATGCGTTATATTGTTTGTGATCGATCGTGAAAAGCGAACGGTCAAACCGAACAAAATTTCAACCGCTCGCTCGCTCTGTGAGGATGCTTTTCTGAATGGATGCGAAACTTTAGAAGCGATTTTCTCCGTTGTTTGACAAATCGGTGGGCTCTGGTCCTCGTTATTAAATTGCGTTTTTCTTTCCTTCATGAAAATTATATGTAGCAAGTTATACATCATTTTAAAGCTGAAATCCGAGAGAATTCAAAACACTAAAAATCTTAATTTTGATATTTCCGACGAATTACCCGAAGTGACAGAGGGGGACACATTTTAACATGATTTATCTCCGAAGCACAAAACGTGACATTTACGCCCTTCTCGTTCTAAAACGACGATACACTTCAGACAGAAGATGTGGTGGTCTATAATGGATATATATCTCTGCCCCTTCCGGTAATTAGATGACCCATTTCTCTGTACCTCTCATCTCTTGATTGTATTCTCTGATAATTGTATGGAAGAGGGAGAGTAAAACTGCACAAAATGGACATCCCTGGCAGTGCTTACATGTTTGAGAAAATAGTTTTCTAGATATTAATACAGAATGTGTTGAATAGATCTCTTGTTAAATGTTGCTTGTAAGTATCGGTTGTTGTTGGCGACTAAAGTACACATTACATAGTACAGTATGCACATTGCTTGAGTTGTATGTAACTCCTTATTTTCTTGGAGGCAAGTAATGAAGGCAAGATTTGAATGTGAACGCACCCAGGTCATAATACTATCACCTCTGTTGTTTCTGCTAATGAAAGGAATGACGGAGATGCATTGAATTTCAATGGGAGGAGGAGGAATCTATACCTTGGCGTTGAACATAACATGTGCATAATGAATTTCCATACAGAGGCAATAGCTATATATCAAACTCAAAGAATACAAAACTTTTTCTGGACTAGTTGTAAAGTTTGACAGGCTGTGTTCTATGATGGAGATTGGAGAATGCATAAAACAGAACACGTTCAAAACATAGCTCAAGATTTCAGTGCGAACGCGCCCAGGTCATAATACTATCCCCTCTTGTTGTTTCTGCTAATGAAAGGAATGACGGAGATGCATTGAATTTCAATGGGAGGAGGAGATACCTTGGCAGTGAACATACACGTAACACGTGCGTAATGCATTTCCACACAAGAGGCGATGGCCATAGCAGAATGCTAATGGTTTGAACAGTGGCGTCTGGCATCTAGTCTATATACATGTACTTCCACAAACTTTCTTACGCACCTCATTCTATTATTAACCCTCTCCCTTTGAGATTCTACAATTCCCATAGACTTTGCACAAATTTCAGAGTGTTATTTTCATGCAGGCAAGCTTGAAAAGTAGCCCCCGAAAAATAAATATTAATTTTTTCTGTAGACCCTAGCCCGAGTATTTTCAGGACCAGTCCTGAGTGGGTTAACACACTAGTATGGGAAATGCGCCAATGTCAAATTCTCAAATGTCGAAGGCAGGGAGTTACATTATGTAACAAGTTCAGGACTTGCATGTCATGAAGATATTCATACTGGGCGATACCACAATGCTAGAGCCAAAGATTTATATGTTACACTGAGATCTAGTAACTGTGTCGAGATACTATATGCAAAAAAGTGATGAATGGTTGATAAAATGTGGATTGGTGTGATCTAATATACATTAGTACTGAGCGAAAATGCGAAGTAATATTCGCTTTAACTCGTTGGACTGACTTTCCAGTGGATAGCTAAAAATAAAAAAGTGAAAGTGAAATTCTAAATAAAAAAAGTTTTGTCGATTTGGACAATGTTTCTAGATCCCTTTATAATGCATAAAAGAACATTATAAAAAGAAGTTAGTACCCAACCACAGTAGATCTTGGGGACTGCAAAATCTTGTAGGGGACAGGTTAAATATAAATACAATTTCATATACATACATACATGTACATGTATTCAATTATTCACTGAATAATGGTTCGTTTTCCTTGAAAACGAAATGGTAGTCACTGCGCATGAGGATCGAGCTAATCAATTTTATGTTGCATCTCAAACGCAGGGTACACGATACGTACATGAAATGTAGGTACCGCAAATTAGAGTTTTTATAAAATGCAAGTGTACACTTTTGCCCTTTCGACTAATGTTTCATGTCTGCATGTATAATGTGGTGGTGACATACGACACTCGGCGGACTCCATGTATTTCACTATGTGACAATGCTATCGTTTTATAGTGAAAGTCAGGGTTAGTGGATGGGGGTACGGTTTATTACATAAAGTGCATAGATTGCTATTATTTACTAAAATTCTGAAATTGGCAACACATTGTCACTTCTTCAAATCAGATTTCGTTGATCAAATTGGCAACTTCACGGCAAACTAGATAATTTTTCAATTAATTCTAGTAAACGCAATATTTACCACCTGTTTTTAAGTCAATAAAAGGCAGTAAAAAATTAAGAGTTGCCAATTTGATTTTAAGGGAAATAACAATTAATTTTGCCTTGAAACTCCTGGATGTGCTTATAAATGTTAAAAATGAATTTGTGTGGTAGTTCTACATTGAATGATGGTCCTGGAGCAACCATGTAAAGAAGGGAAAGAATTCATTTTTAATTATAGGGGGCAATTTTTTTAATCTGATGGATATCACAAAATATTTCAAATAAAACCCATTGGTAATTTTAGGGGCTACATGTACGTACCTACTGATTTTAGGGGGTATTTGAAAATTAGGGGGCAAAATCGCCCTCAGCCCCCATGTTATTCCTAGGTACCAGATGCAAACCCTGAACTGTACTTTGAAGTTGAACTAATTATGTTCGTGAACATTCAGCAACAACACCAAGCATGAGCAATACAAGGAGCTTCACTCAATTTAGTCACAGACCAGTGGTCTTGAAACAATATCAAAATACAGTGCGAACTGTGTGTATGTTGTTTTCCTCCTATAGCCTTGACCTTATTTGACTCAAGTCTGGATTAACTACCCATCCATCTGTACTACAGTACTGTACATGAACATGTAGAGTGGGTAAGAACAACCCATTTCATACCATTTCTTGATGTAAAATTCTTGCCAGTCTAAAATACTAGTTAGCATTCTTACTTTTGAATATATTTGATTCCAAGGCTACGAATGGCTTACCATACTTTTTGAATATATTTGATTCCAAGGCTACGAATGGCTTACCATACTTTTTAAGTCCAACTTCAGAGTTTACTTAGGATCTTTGTGTGTACATGTTTGTACCTGTTTAAATGCGGTTTTTAAATTGTCATCAATTCATGATCTGTGCTTGCAGTAACAATAAAGTACACAGGGGCTCACTAGGGCATTTTTAGCATTAAACAAATATATTTATAAAAAGAGCCTGTTAGTTTCATGCGAAACAACATTTCAGAGTGTTAATTCAATGCTTGCAAGCATGAAAAGCATAGATTAGCCCAAAGTTTGTTTGTTTTCCCCCGGAAAAATTGTGTGTAATTTGTAAAAAAAAAAATTATAATCAAATGTTCTACACTATATGTAATAAACAAAAATGGATTATATACTGTGCAAACGAGTATGGAACACTTGCCACGACTGATAGAAATATTCATGAGTACAGTACAGAGCTACCATAAATAACTAAATTATATAGCAAATGGCAACCCTGCAAACCAGATGGGTTTGGTTTAATTGATTGGATTGATTAGATAGTACAGCGGAATGAATGGTTATGTAACAACTCATTTTGAAGTAAATGGAGTTAATGCATTAATTACAGACCTGCTAAGTCTGCGGTCAGTATGTGTATTATAAGCCAAATTGAATGAAGAGGTTTACATTAATTACATTTTGTCTGTTTAAAGGTAATCTTTGAATATTGCACTCTTTTTTTTTAAAACATCAATACATTTTTGTTAACTTTACATGTTTTCTGCTATAAATTTATACATTTGAGTATTCTTTTTGTTTTACTACCCAGCAATGTTTTTATTTACTCTCCATAATGTACATTTTCCTAATCGTTGAGCTTTCACTAAGCACAATGGTCATGTTCAATTTGCTTTTCTAGTACATGTGTACACGTTGATCAAACATTTGTTTAACAATTTGCAATGACAATGTAGCATTTAGACCGATATCACTATTAAAATGACCTGACAATAAACTTCATCTGAAGCACAAAATATTTAAAAATTACTAAATAAATTACTTTCTATAATTTGCATTTCCCTTTGTGTTGGATGAATGTGTACTGTAACCTCAGTACACACCAACCACCATATCAACATCAACCAGAATATTCACATATAAATAAATTTATGTTAATCACAATTTACAGACTGTAATTATTATTTATTTTTTCACTTTCAATTTTATCATACAGGTGTACAGGCGCAATATTCAATAAACAATTCTACTACACACTGATGCTGTAGCCCTGTACATGTACATAATATTTTTCAATTAATTACTTTCCATAATTTGTATAAATTTACTCAGTCGATCTAGCACCAAATGGACAGGGCAAGCACAAAAATAAACAAATAATGCATTCTCAATACAAGAGGCGATTTCACCGAGCAAAACACTAAAAGTTTAAACTTCAACAACAAAAAACATTTTTCACTTAATTACTTTCCATAATTTGTATTTCCTTATTTGCCACTCTGACTGACATTGAGCTAGCTGGTCATACGTAAACATGTGACTAGAAATTCTCTACACATCCCGCATTTACACCGAAGCACGATATTCAATAATCAAATTGCTTCCGAGTTGCCAGCTTGGAAATGTAAATGACCTCTGGGTTTTTCGCTATAGAGAAATAACCTACATATGGTCTCACGCACACACAAAAAAAGGCTCGGAACTCACTCACTCACTCACTCACTCTCACACACATACACACACACACACACACAGACAAAATATGCACTTGCACAAACACCCACACACACGGTCACACACCTTCACCCCTATACAAATACGGTACACCCACCCAACCTCACCCACACACGGACGCACTCACACACAAACGCACACACACACACACATGTACGTCTATGCGCACAGCCCTGCTGTAAATACCAAGCAGTCATATCCATGTATGTGTGATTGTGTGTGCGGAGAAATGGTAGGGTGGAATTGGACAATTGCGCATGCATAGCTGCACATACTCCTCGCATTGTAGTATCTGTAACCTTTCTATTATCAGTTGACTCATTGACTGAGTGCATTACTCAGGACTGTTATATTACAAATTAATTGCAATTTCTGTCCCACCTCCCTACCTCCAACGCTACATTCCCAGAATTCTAATAACAAAAATATTCACTGGCATCTAGGAAAACAAAAAGTGTTATTTATTCATCCACAATTGAATTTTAGCCAAGCAGGAATGTATCGTACAAATTCTGTGCCCTGTACATTTGACATTGGAGAGTTTCGCTACATGCATAGCTATATACACACTTCTCACAAATTGTAGTTTAACCTTTCTATCAACAGTTGAGTCATTGACTATACAAATTAATTGCTATTTCTGTACCACCTCTTCACTTTAAAATGATTCACTGAAGAAAAATAGTGGCATTTAGAGAAGACAACAATTTATCAAATTTTGCACCTACTTGAATGGTACTTGTAGAACTTCATATCATGAGCTGTCATATCTATGATACAAATACATATACTGTGTCAGTGACAATTTGCACGTACATGGATGATACTTGATAAGGTGTACCATTTCAATTCATGTGTTTAAACTTCAGCTGTAACGGATACTTATCAACTTTTAACTCCAATCCCCCCCCCCCTTCTGTTTACAATCGGCTATATTTAAACCAATTTAAAGTGGACCACCACACAAAGAATAACCTGGGCTCGAAGCCAGTACATTTTATATTGGGGCAAGTACATTTTATATTGGGGCAAGCAAATTTTAAAATGTGGGAAATAAAGAAAAATGTTAGTGTTGCGGCTTGGAATAACAGTTGGCTAAAAATGTTTTATTAACTGTTATAATTGATATCACATTCGTAGATGTGCACAACATTGGAAAGGGTTGTATAAATCATTTAAACAATCCAATTAAGAACTCAAATTTAGGGAACTTAAAAAAACAGGGCTTATAATTCATGTACTATAAGCACCACACATTTGCGAACTGCACGCGTATGTTTTGAGACACTATACATGATAAATGTGTACAAAATTATTCTCTGACCTAAATTTTATGTGCGTTTCCTCCTTATTTATACTGGAGTACTCAAAAGGTGTAAGTACTTCATAATAGCATAGCCACTGAAGAATACTATCAGCAGATTTGATTTACTTTTTCTTTTAGCAGTACTCTCACTTCCTGTTTAAGGAAGCGTACACGTACATTCATGCGATATCATACTTATCACATGATAATGCTGTACATACACATTCCTGACCACATACTTAATTGAACACAGGACTAGATACCAATCTTTTACAGAGCTCTGAATATGAAATCTCTCAACGACCACTTAAAATCTTCAAGAAAAAACAAACTTATCATCAATCCTATCATAAATAACAATGAACATTTCAGACATTGAGCACTTCTGACATGATGTAAATTAATGTACAAAGTTGTGCCACTTGCAAGTGATTCTTAATTTGTCCCAATTGTCGCAATGATAAATTCTTCCTCATCATTGATCATCATCTGATTGTTATCGAGCATTGTTATCTCATTATCTAATTGTTATCTCATTATTATCTCATTATTATCTTATTATTATCTTCTTACTATCTTATTATTAATGTCTTTAACAATGTCACCATCATCACTAAATATTATAAACATCATCACCACCACCACCACCATCAGATCATCATCATCAGCATCATTAACATCGTCAACGTTATCATTGTCGTCATTTTTGCTGATATGGTCGTCATCGTCATCGTCGTCGTCATCATCGATATCGTACAATAATTTATTGTAATCATAGAACAAAAACAAAAAGTTTCTTACCCGAGGTAGATTGGATGACATCTGTTTTTGCAGCAAATCGCGCTCCTTCTCCAGCTCCTCCATGCGCTGCTCTGAGATCGAGAGCGAGTCCTGCGACTCGCGGAGCGTCTCCATCAGCCGATCGCGCTCCTCGAGCATGTTGACCATCAGCTGCTCGAAGTTGGCGTCGTCGCCAAGCGTCGAGTCGCGCAAGCTCACGCCGTCCTCGGAGATGGTTGGCATGACGTCGCACATCATGTCTGCTGGCGCTCACACGATTTCCGTAGAAATTCCAATTGATAAAACTAAGCGTTCCCCGAAGTCAGCGCGGTGCGACCACCGAGAATTTACTCTCGTGTGAGATTGTTGCTCAAAGCGTGGGAAATTTGTAATCCCGATTATGAGCTACAGTGCGACAGTTGGCATTACACTGCGAATCATGTCTCCTGGTGATCGCATGATTTCATAGAAAATAAATATCTACAAATAACTCTCCCCGAGTCAACACTTCACTACAATACATTTTGATAAGTGAAGCAATAACTTCATCATCTAAATAGCCTGTCTTGTAGTTGATTTTTCAATAGTAATTTGAATGTTTTTTTTAATAACTCATTTATATTTATTTCATTTAAATTTATATCTTCTGTTATGTGCCCAAAAATTAAACAAACAAAGTTTGCATTGTCATTAATCAACTCCTTTTAGAGTGTTATACAAATAAAACTTAACTGCATGAAATGGCACTCTCTGTTTGGGCACTATAAATTCATTTCTTTCATCGAGCTTGTGTGCATACATTTACACATAGAAAAAGGAGGTGGGTGAAGTTGTTAGCTCATCAAATTGCCTCGGCCTCACATTGTGCGACACATAGGACTGCAAATATTTGTCAATAGTTTGACAGTCCATCCAAAAATTCCAAACCTCGGGAATATCACACACGACGGAGGAAACTAGAGTACAGTTTAGCCGTATCAATCGTAAATCCACACTTTAAAAGAAATTGAGTAAAAGTATCGCTTAATCCTAAACCAATCAGATCCAAGCTTTCCTCATCATCAGCTATCCCTTGACACGATGCGAGTTCATTACACGTATTCCTGTATTAAAGACGAACTCCTGTATTGAAATTCCCAGGCTGGTGCCGGCACGTGTAGGTCATTACACGTGTGCGTGCGTGTGTATATTTATATGCAAGTTTACACGTGTTGCATTCATAAAATTACGCACGAGTCGCCTTCCAAACCCCCGATGCACATCTGTACTTAAATGTACCTTCGTGTTTTTTTCCTTTCCGAAATCTAATCCACGAAACCCAAATCTTTCTTCGGCTTGGTCTCGCTCTCACTCCTCCTCTCTCGGAAATATAATCCACAAAGTCAGTGACAAGGATGAGGCTTGGTTGTAATTGGGTCGCGACTCACGGGTGACAATATAAACACCGAGCAACTGGCAACGTCATAATCTTGATTCCAGAGAACCTGCCCGGGCGGTGCGACTTGCAACGATACAAGTTTGCCACCAAGTTCCAATTCAAGTTGAGCTGGTATGTTTATGTACAGGAGCTCATCATCTACCTGGATTTGTGTGAAATATGGGAGACAAAAGAAAAATATTTATAAATGAAATACGGGAGATAAAACAAAAATTTATACGTACAATGTAACTGAAATATTTGATATTGTGAAACCTGTACAGATAGATCTGTAAAAACAAAACAAAAACAAAACAAAACAGAAAAGCTCTTTAATTACAGTAGCTAGCCATCTAAATTGTTAAGGGCATACATGTACAATATATACATCTATAGACACAGTCGCATTTTGGTATATGCAGAGATGCCAACCTTCACAAACCAAAAAAAGTATTCTGAGAGGTAAAAAACAGTATTTTGAACCCCAAAAAAGTATTTTCAGAGCTGCCAACCTTTAGAGGCAAAAAAAGATATTTTTTCGCGAAGCCAATTCGCACAGCAAAAATACCCTTTACGCGCACGTTAATATAAAAGTTGGTTCGGTCGATCACACCAGTGTTTGTACGAGTTTGTTCGGTTTATTTGTGTTATATTTAAAATATGTATCTGGAGTAATAGTTTATCAGGATTCAACGTAAATTTTGTTGCCGTACTCCGATCGTTTCTAGAGGGAGTACCAAAAAAAAAAAAAAAAAAAAAAAAAAAAAAAAAAAAAAAAAAAAAAAATATCGTTTTTTTTTTTTCCCCCAAGAAAACGTATTTTATTAGGGGAAAACGTACTGCCGTATTTTGCGTGAAAAAACGTAACAAATACGGCAAAAACGGAACGGTTGGCATCTCTGTATATGACATTTATTTACCAATGGAATTTGCACACATCAATCAGTGGACACATATGAAATCATTTCGAGAAACACAAATTTATATAATATCAACCATAAAAGTTTGTGCAAATGTCAACCAAGTATTAGTAGATCCCTTTAAAGCTAACGCACATCGAATCGCTGAATGATATGTATGGCAGTTCTGTGATGATCCCTGATGAATATGGGTACTTATTAGTTATTCATAATACGGAGGACTTTAAGCAAATGAAATGAGACATGTACGCAGACAGAGAGCTTTCTGGTAACTAATGGGATTTTCACTCCTCATCCCCCGGTTCATGAATCTTCCAAATTAACTTATCCCAATCACTCGCTCATATTCGTATTTACTTTCACCAAACCAACCGGGGGAGATATAAAAATGAAACTTTATTTCGACAGGCTAATTTCTAAGCCTATCCCACGGCTTGACACTACATGTAGCACTTGCCGGTTTGCAAAGTCAAAATTGGTGTTGGACAAGTAAAATTTCATAAATTATCTAGTTTGCTTGCCCAATCCAGCGATCGGGCAACTAAATAATGTTTAAACTACAAGAGAACAATGTAATTGCATATATGTTTATCTCATCTAGAAGTAGAAATAAGAGGGCAAGTGAATTTTATATTGGTGCAAGTAAAATCTTAAAATGTATAGTTGAATTGCCGGAATGGGCCAGTACAGATAACAGTTAGTGTAGAGGTTTACCTATGATCCATAAAACAGTAAATTGTGAAATACTTCATTGTGCATACAGTATAATGTATTTTTACAGATCTAGGTTCTTTTGGGCAGTTAAGGGGTGCTAAAATCACATCTAATAGAGCTCTAAATCATTTTTTTTTTTTTTCACTTCACTTCACCCCAACCATCCCATCATCTTTCTTTGATTTGTTCTCTTCCTTCCTCTCTCACACTTTATCTGTATATATATATAAGCCTCCACACTAACCTTTTTCCTTACTGGCCTGTTCGGGCAAGTAAAATCATAATTTGTCAAGTCAAATTTTACTTCCTGAACAGAATGTGTTTACTTGCCCGCTCACTTCAAGGTGAGATTTAAACCTAAGGAATTACATTTTTCTCTCATAGTTGACCAATTAATTTAGTTGCCCGATCGGGCATCCAAACTTGGCCATTAGTGAGATTTTACTTGCCCAACATAAATTTTTACTTGCCCTTTGGCAAAAGGGCAAGTGTTAGTGTTGAGCCCTGCTGTATCTCTCTTGTTGCAATTAAGGAGGGGCTAAAATACTGTACACATCAATCCATGCACTTGTGTACATTGATTACAGTGTATAATATAGATTAGAAAGTATTAAATTGCAAATTTAGAACATGGATGTGGTCATGGAATGTTGACCTTACGATTAGTAGGCCACGCCTCCTGGAAGTCCCGGTCCTACTAATTAGCGTGAACAAATGCGAAGTACTGCGAACAAAAGCGAACTATAGCGCGAATAAGCATATTATTTTATATAAAATGCATATTTTTGCAGTAAATCCTGTTCGCAGTAAATAGTTTATACTATTTACTGCAAACAAGTGCATGAGAATGGGAAATTTGTTCACAGTAAATAGCTTGTTCGCACTTCTTCACGCTTGTTCGACGTACTTCGCGCTTGTTCTCAGTACTTCGCACTTGTTCGCGCTAATTAGTAGGACCCACGCCTCGTTGTTCATGCCATTTTCACTTCCCAGATCTATCTTCAAGTTGCCATTTGGCATCATCGGGGACTTTTGTCCATCTTTTGCATCACTAATATAAATCAAATAGAAAGGAGGCTCACTTAACATGACATGGTATACTACCCTTCCTAGTTTCTCCCTCTAGAGAAGAAAGCTCTTTATTTGCAGAGATGCCAAAAAAAGTATTCTGAGAGGTAAAAAACAGTATTTTTAACCAAAAAAAAGTCTTTTCAGTGCAACCAACATATGAGGTAAAAAATCGTATTTTTTCGCGAAGTTATTTTCCGCAGCAAAAATACACTTTTGCATTGAATTAATATAAAAGTATGTCACAGCTCTTTTTTATGAGTTTGTTTTGTTTATTTGTGATATATAAATTTCAAATACATAACTTTAATAATAGTCAACCTAATTCTTTTTGCCATTTTCGACAGTAACTTGGTGGGGAGGAGAAGGAAGAAGAAAAAAAGTTTTTTTTTTTTTTTTCCTTCAAAAAACTTTCTTTTTTTTTTAGAAAACGTACTGCCGTATTTACATTAAAAAAACGTACTAAATACGGCAAAAACGTACTACTTGGCATCTCTGTATTTGTGACCAGCTATAGCAAAACCCTGCACGGTAATTTATGTTTTGAAGAAATGGGCATTTTAAGTTCACATAATGTGTGTGAAAGACTTATGATTGTAAAATTGAAACAAACATGTCTTTGCCAATTATTTACTAATTATGTTACATGTAGAACAAAGCATCAAATAAAAGCTTGTGATGAGGCCTTTCTAATGATGTGGAAATCTACATTTTGATTTTTACCGACAAGTCCAGGGTTTTGCTATATATAGCTGGTCACATATATATTGTTCTACTTATTTTGTTATTCCTTTTCCATTTCTTTGTTTTCTTCTTCTTCTTTGTATGTCACTGCCTTCTTTATTTCTGAATATTCTCATAGAACTGAATTGTTACATGATGTGGAGGGATACTTATCAACCGGTTAAACACCCTACTCTTATCAAGAGGTAGTTTCTAAAGGTTCTTATTTTTTTAAGTGTATGGGCAATTCCACGAAAAAGTGGACATGAACTCAAAAAAACAATTGGCTCTATTTCAAATCCTATTGATTTTTTCTGGATTATTTTTCCATACAACATGATCCTATGATTATATCTTTCAGTTCACATGATTTTTTTTTTATTCTCGGGTGTCTCCTTATAGGAGAAACGGAAACCATACATGAAACTCCACACATGGGACTACCCTGTGCAAATTTCAGGAAAATCCTGATATTTTCCAAATTTTCTGGTATTTTTATTATTTAAGGCACCAAATTTGATGACTGATAATCAAAGTACCTTTTCAGATTAAAATTTTAGTCTTTTGAGTGCTCTAAAGTATATTTTTTAATTAATCAAATCCTCCGGACAAACTGTAATGTCTGTGACGCTGAAAATAAATGTAATGTCCGTGACGCAACGTTTTGTTGTCTAGATCACATATACCTGGCCCGTTGCGCAAAATCCAACTTGGATTCAATTCATCATTGCCTTGTCTATAATTGAATACCTAAATCACCTTTGTGAGGTCTCAGAACTCACAGATTTTTGCAAAGATGTATAATATGGATGCAAAAAGTCATGTCCAAAAAATGTAATGTCCGTGACGCTGAAGTTGCCCGTATGAGGTGTGGCTGTCTAATACACAAAAGCTCAATATGTAATGTATCATCCTATCCAAAAAGCGGTTACATCATGACATACATTGTATGCTCTGACACAAAGTGTGATAATGGCTCTGTGACATTTGCTCCACTCCGGATTATAATCTCAGCACAGCGGAGCATTTTTCACTGGAGATTATGTTGTGGGGTAAATATGAAGGAGCAATTGGCATTCTCTACCAGGGTAGGAAATAAACGGGGGCTGAGGGCGATTTTGCCCCCTAATTTTCAAAATAGCCCCCTGAAATCAGTAAGTAGTGCCTAAAATTACCATCTAGGGTATTATAATGTGAACATTTTCTGGATGTCCATCAGATTGGAAAAGTAGACCTCTAAAATTAAAAATGAATTCCTGCATTGTTCTCTACCAAAGCGTGCCCATGACTTTGCATGCATCACTTAAAGTTAAAGAACTGATGCTCAATACAAATTGCGAAGAGCACATAGAGCATCAGTTCTTTAAGTCATGCATGCTAAGGCAGGGCTTGACACTAGCACTTGCCCTACATGTATTGCCCGGGGCAAGTTCAAATTTATGTCGGGCAGGTACATTTTCATATTTGACCAAGTTTGGTTGACCAATCAGGCAACTAAATTATTGGTTTTACTACGAGAGAATAATGTTATTCCTTATGACTGTGTGAATTTCATCTAGAAGTAGGCGGGCAAGTAAATTTTCTGTTTGGGCCTGGTAAAATGTGAAAAGTTATGATTTTACTTGCCCGAACGGGCCAGTAGAGAAAAAAGTTAGTGTGGTGGCTTGGCTAACTCGTTGGCACGCTTTGGTAGGGAATGCCGAGCAATTAATTGCAATTTGCTTAGGGATCAATTGCAGACAGAGCTTTTTTTGCCATAGATGATAGAACCAGTGGAACAACAAAAACACGGGGATCAGGACAAATTCACCCCCGAAATGCCAAAAAGAGCTTGCAGTAAATTTGCAGAGAGTTCAATGCAAAACAAATCTTTAAATGTTTTTTCATGCAGGCAAGCTTGAAAAGTAACCCACAAAACATCCACGTCATCTTTCCATCTAGATATATTTTTTTTAAATGGATATTATTATTAATTATTATAGTTATTGATGAATTACAAAGCTATAATGTAAATCGACCAGGGCCACTCAAAATCAGATTTGAATCATCTTCCATTGGGGGATCATATTATTACATTCAAATTATTCAAGGAGCCAAACAAGGTCATAGATTTTTTCATTAAATTTTAAATTCATCAATAATAAAACAGCCAGGGGCATGAGATTCAATCCATCAAAATGCAAGAATGTGAAGATTACCCGTAGGAGGCAGGAAGAACCTACGAAGTATACATTGATGGGAGTTGAGCTTGAGGAGAAGAAGGACATCCAGTACCTGGGAGTCCACATTCAACATGATCTCCGATGGAACAAGCAGACCGCACATGCAACCTTCAAGGCAACGAGGGTGTTGAACTTCATCAGAAGAAATTTCTACCACTGTACACGGCATGTCAAGGAAAAACTGTACATGACATTAGTGAGACCTCATCTAGAATATGCTTCTGCTTCATGGGACCCATACACAAAGAAGAACATAAATGGCATAGAAAGAGTGCAAAATAGGGCAGCAAGATTTGTGTCCAACACATACGGGGAAAATACAAGCATCACTGCCATTCTTAAAGAGCTAAAGTGGACTGCGCTTCAAGACAGAAGGAAATGTCATCGCCTAACCAGCCTGCTTTCAAAAGATGCTGAACGGAAACCTGGACATCAAACATGAGGACTTCATTCAACCCAAAATAGACAGAAACCGAAGGGGCCATTCTCTACAGTACCAACAGCAACACACAAACTCTGAGGCGTTCGCAAATTCATTTTTCGTCCGTACAACCACTGAATGGAATTTAGCTACTTCAATCTACAGTAAACCAGCCCTCACTTCATACATTCCAGAATGCGCTTGCTAAGGACCCTTCTGTTCTTAGGGGCTAACCACTCTCTCGGACCCACCTCCAGTTAAAACTCCTATGGAGTGTTTTGGAGGATTAAACTACCAAGTACCAAGCCCCTTTACTGCAGCATATATGCAGTTAACCCCTTGACTAGCTTGCAGGGGTGCTATAGCCCGGCTGTCAGAGATGAAATAGACGTCATGAAATCAGCAAGTGTGGAGGTTTGTAATCGTATGAAAACCAACATTTTCCTAGGCTAATTTCATAATAAGTTATGCACTGCTTTTTGAAACCTGCACACCTTGTACAATTTGTATTTGCACGTGTTGTGAAAAATCACGCATCTGATAGTGCGCGCTAAACTTAGTCTTAGAAACTGCACCAAAGTTTTGAGGAGAAATGATGCGTACGAGTAAATTTGTGAAATAATGCCAACATCGCACTAGAAATTGTGAGTTGCGTGTATCGTCGATGGGAGAAGAGGTGTGCCGGTTTCAATGAACACTGCAATCTCGTGCAGCGAAAAAAACAATGCATGAGTTTGAACTTTGTTTGAAGACGATATCTCGAAATATGAAATCTGATAACCGCATCGGATTCTGCACTATTTTCTTGATGTGTGAGTAAAGTTTTATGAAATTTTGATGATTTTTAAAGTCACAAACTGTCGGAAATATATTATTAGGGTGCCGATGGGTAGGTCACCCAACCACACATCTTAATAAATATAAATTATAATTTTATCATCACTCACTCAGCCAGGAAAATCAAGTTAATTTAAACGACAATCACATGATCCATTCGACTTTAGTTTTGCTGTGGGCACGTCTTGGTAGAGAATGCCATCAGGTCTAGAAAACATGTCAACAACTTAAACATAAAATCAACTGAAACTTGTTTGAATTTATATGCATGCCCTTTTTAATTTTATTTGGTTTTGACTTTTGTACTTTTGTAGTTTTGTAGTCTGTTCTGTACAATGGACAATGCTCATTGATCACTTCTTGCCTTCATTCATTCTTTTCAATTTCATTTTCAGTCCTTGTCGTCCGTCCGATTCTGACTCCAATAACGTGATAATATCAACACGAATTTAATATTAGTACAATGATAATAAGAGGAATTCAAACGGTCATTTACTTACTTGTTCTCTTGATTATATCGCCAGGACTATAGTCGTATGTTCCCAAAATTGCCGGCGTCTCTTGCCGTGTTTTCGGCCATCATTTCACCCGGAGATCACACATCACAGCTGTAGTATTTTTACATGTAAAAACCCTATGTAAAATTGCATGTTAAATATATATATACCAATGCATTTTATCTATGCAGCAATATACGGTACGTACGTACGGTATGGCTTCTCTATGCAAGCCATACATTAATTTTACGACCGTACCCCGCCTCCGATGTCGATAGAGGTCGCTAGAGCAATTAAAAAAAAAAAAGATAATGCAGTTTTCTGTTGGCGTAATAGAAATAAACCGCTCAAAATCAAATAGATTATTTGATAAAGATATTTTCCTTCATCATGATACAGATAATGCAAGAACATCATAATTACCAAAAATTGTCCTCATAAAACTCGAAATTATAATGTGGGTCCCAGATTTCGGGAAGCTATTTATTTTTGGAATACATTATTCAAAATCCACATCATTATTGTATTTATCTATCTATCTATAATGTTGTTCATTACTTCAATTGTGTATTATTTATATCTATTTGTTTTTGTTTTTTCATGTGTTTAGTTTATTTAGGCATTCATTTAATTTATTCGCTTTTCTTTCCAAGAAATGAACCACCTAAAATGTTACCTATACTGTAAAGAGATCAAGAAACAAAAAACAAGAAAGGGTTAAATGGATCTAGTAACTTTGTTGACATGTGCAAAAAGTGATGAGGGGTTTACAATGTATCAACCCCTCATCACTTTTTTGTTGTTATCTGATATGTCCACTGGGTGTTGTGTGAAAATTTCGAGTCAACTAGGACGTTATAATTATGGCCGAGAAATGAGCAAAAATGCGAAGTGATATTCACTATAAACTCATTGTACTCGTTTTGAACACGATTTTCGTGGTCCAGTGGATAATTTAACATCTGAACACTTCAATCGTAAATATCTTTTTAACGAAAGGGAAATTTGAAAAAACAAAACTTGTCCCATGCTTATATTGTTAATATGAATACAACAAGGTATGAAGGACCGCTAGAATTCCAATATGATTTTGAATATTTGGACAATGTTATTAAGTTCATGAGGAAAGAGGGAATATGGATAGGAACGAGATCGAAGAGAAGGACAATAAACAAAACTTACAAATAAACACGACAGGCTAAGATAAGAAATTTACAAACCCAAAAATTAATATAAGCCAAGAAAATGAAATGAAAAGGGTGAAGAGGAACATTAAAATATAGTAAAGGGAAATAAAACAAACGAAAATACAAATTATTAGTGCAGAATTAAAGATTGGCAAGGGGGAAATAAGCTGTAACTAATAATGGTGAAATCGGCTAATCAAAACACAAGTCATGTAGCATCCATGTAATGATGTATAAAAACAACACAATTAAAAATGCAACGAATAAAAAGGGGAGCAATAGGGATCGACATTTTACAGGGGAAGTTTGTTTGTTTGTTTGTTTGTTTGTTTGTTTGTTATTTGTTGTTGTTTTTGTTTGTGTTGTTTTTTATATATATACTTTTTTTTTTTTGGGGGGGGGGGGGGGGAGGGGTTCAGCCGTGTTCAGTCAATTATGATTAGTTATACGTCTGGGCTGGGATCGCCATTTATCGTCACCATCCGATAGACGCAGCCAGGGTTATGACGTATATGAAATGTACTATGCAATTTTCACAAAATTACATACGTCACCGGACTAATAATATTATTTACGAGGCGGGTGCTATCAACACAATTATGTAAAACACAGGCGGGAAGGACCATTAATATCATGATTATTCAGGCAAAAGACCTCAGTCCCCCCTGAGACAAACGTTCTCCTATTACGCCCATGCTCTCTGTCATCCTTTAATTAGGGCCGCAGCTATATAATACTGAAACATAAGAAATAAAAGGACGAAATAAAACAAGAATATGAGGTCTGCACCCAGTATGACGTCACTGCGCCATGACCTTTTCATGGGAACATGATCTCCGATAATTATTACGCAGAGAAGGTCAATGGGAAACGCAGGGCTCCCGTGGTTGTTGTTGTTGTTGTTGTTGTTGTTGTTGTTGTTGTTGTTGTTGTTGTTGTTGTTGTTGTTGTTGTTGTTGTTGTTGTTGTTGTTTTTGGCGTCCATTCAAGATGAGTATACGCTCCTGTGGCCACGGTCTTTGACTTCAGTGGTGAAGCGTGGTCGGACGACGGACGGTCTAAAAACCGCCCAAGAGAGACACACTTTACAAGTGATCTGTATGGGTGCAAGTCAATTTGCTTGTAAACTAATTTTGATGGGAGAGTGAGGGCGTCAAACCTGTCTATAGAGACCGCCCAATGGAGGAATAAAACAAGTGATCTGTATGGGTATAGGTCAATTTGCTTGTAAACTAATTTTGATGGGAGGGTGGGGCACTCTATGTCAAGTCAAACCTGTCTATAGAGACCGCCCAATAGAGGCATAATGTGCATGCATCTGTATGGGTAGATTAATTTTCTTTTAAACTAATTTTGATGGGAGGGTGGAGGCACTTTATGTAAAGTCAAACCTGTCTGTAGAGACCGCCCAAGAGAGATCTGTATGGGTATAGGTCAATTTGCATGTAATTTAATTTTGATGGGAGGATGGGGGCGCTCTATGAAAAGTCAAACCTGTCTATATAGAGACCACCTAAAATCATGGAATGTTCCCCTCGGGATTTTAAATTCTATTTCGTGAAGAAAATAAGTCCCTCGACTACGTCTCGGGACTTATTTCATGATTTTCCCGACAGCAAAGATAACAACTGTTTTATCATCTGAATTGCCATGTAACAGTGCCATGTACTGTATTTACTAAGTCAGGTGATAATATGTTTTAGGGAACGTTGATATTGGTCTTTATATACACAGGTGGTGGTCGCTAGAGTTGGTTTGACTGTAATTTCCTATTTTTTAAAAGTATTTTCCCCATAATAGTGTTCGTTATTGTTTATAATAGCTGTATGTATATTGGTCCATTTCTCAATTGAGAAATACATGCATTATTATAGTAAGTTTTTTGTGGGGCGGGGGGGGGGGGGGGGGGGGGGGGCATGCCTCCCGTAGCTACACTACTATACATCCACTGTTGTGAATATTTAAAGATAATATTGAGTGTTAGTGGGTTGCATGCATAAAAGTGGTACCAAATTTGACTATGCCACATGCATATACAATTCCCGACAGGGATCATAATTGTTTTAATGTCATAATTATAATAATCATGTCTAAGCAATTTATTATTGATACGCATTTGCATGGAGTAAGTGACACACTTATGTGTGTTTATAGCTCTATAAGAATCTATTTTCAATACCCCCAATTTCAAAATGTCCCTCACACGCACAGCCCGTCCCTCAACGGACCCGGTTACTTGGATCACCCAAAGACCCCCAAATACATTGTAAGATGTGGTATAATAGTTTACAATTATTTAAACGCATTTTCAGAATAATAAAATAGTATCGGGTTTTATTGTGTTTTTCCGAAAGTCGGAGCCGATTCAATGTGTTGAATGAGCCTCGAATGATCTCCGACTGGCTCTTGACCGGCAAAAAAGGAGTCCTGAGGAAACGTATACTGAGCTGAACCGATCGAAAACCAGTCGGATCGGGTCGAGTCGGCTCTGTGTGCGAAGGGCTTAATATATAAGAACCCGTTCTCGGATATTCCACGATTCACATGATTCGCATGTTTGTGGCAAAATTGGATCGTTGTAATTAGTTTATTAATCTATAATATTTTGTAATAAACATAAATGAGATAGACCGTATATTTTTGCTTTGTAAGGTGCTGAGGGTGCAAGGATTCTGTTGAGGAAGATGGCCCAGTGATAATATTATGGCTAATATGGTGGCGGTGGGGGCGCTGTTACAATTTTTGAACCACATAAATACAGTACTAGAAATAATTATTCTATGGCAGAGTACTGAAAGACAAAAATAGTTGTTATATCGTAGGTCTATCGTACGATACCAAACTTTTGGCATCATCAACATGTCATTTTTCGAACGAAAGTCGTACGATTGTCGTACGATGTTATCACGGTCACGACCCAGTATTGAGACAAAGATTATCCTATACCTGCCGTGGCATAAACTAAGGGTAGTTTGAATTTCAATTCACGACATTGTTGTACGACATGCATTTATTTGTACGACTGTCGTGCGACTATCGTAAGACACAGCAAAACAAATCACGACATCCCTCAAATTTTCGTAGTGAACCTGTTGAAGGTCCATTCTGACCAGGGCCCCGTTAATTCACGAAAGGGTCTTAACTGTCACGTGTCTACATTATTCAGTCATAGTCACGTGACAATTAAGGCGGTCTTTATTTAGATTAGACCCTTTCATAAAACCGGGGCCCTGGGGGCTATTATCTATCTCTTCTCCTGTGGTGTTCGTATGGTGGCATTAAAGTGATATTTTTACGAAAATGTGTGAAAGTGTATTCAAATTTGCAAAATTTCCGCGAGCATGTCTTCTCATTCGCGAAATTATTTTGCGGACCTTTTGCAAAAGTGAAGACAGTTACCCAAGATTTTCGCGAAATGTTTACACTTTTGCGAAAAAGTTTACGAAAAAGTCCGTCGTAGTATTGTAAATGGATTATAATTTTGCAAACACGCTCAAAGGTGCACCTGTAAAGTGTCAGATATTGCCCAAAATGACATTTGAGACTTCAATCCTGTACCAAAATCATTGTAAGATATGTCCGAATGATGTGTAAAAGTTTCATTGAAAAAGAACACTGCTTTCCTGGTTAACAAAAGCAAAAATATGTGTTAGCTTTTACAACGGACGTTTATGAGGTTTATGACCGTTATTTAACGCTTTTGAGTTGAATGATAGATATCGTCATACAAAAGGGGCATTTGAAAAAATCTAACCCTATTTTATTCTTCTCTTACCATAAGCTAAACAACACGGTAGAAGAGAAACGAGGAAGTTCCAAGTAATTTCCGTGGAGTTAGACACTTTACAGGCATGAAGAGGTATCATAGGTCTCTCTCTTGTATGTCGCCCTCTCAGTTCTTAACATTACAGTTTACCAATTTTTGAACGTTGAAGGGGATAATGAGCCACCCAATCACAAGTACACTTTTATTTTGTTCATAGAAATTTGTTATTATCGAGTTCAAGCTCTATGAGTGTAATTTTCAAATCTATATTGTTATTGTCAATATGCAGTTATTGGCAAAGTCTAATAATAAGATGGTTTATCTCCTCTTTCATAATTATCTTATTGATTTATCCCTATGTTCTTTCTTTATCTATTCAATTTTATTCAAATCTACCAACCTAGTCATACAAACTATCCTAATATCTAAACATTGATTGTTTTTAATATATGTTAATCCGTCGAGTCAACTTTCCATCTAATCAGCCATCGCCACACACTTCAATTCACCACCATATTATTCCTCTCGCCCATCCATCACTTCATGTTCTTTCATCCATCCATCCACTCACCCACCAACCCATCCATCCGTCCATCCATCCACCCATCCGTCCATCCACCCATCCATCCATCCACACATCTGTCCATCCACCCATCTTTCCATCCCCATACATCCATCTATCCATTCATCCACTCACTCCATCCATCCATCCAATCACCCACCCATCCATCCATCCATCCATCTATCCATACACCCATCCATCCATCCATCCACCCGTCCATCGATCGATCGATCGATCCATCCATCCACTCATCCATTCACCCATCCACCCATCCATCTATCCATCCATCCATCCATCCATCCATCCATCCATCCATCCATCCATCCATCCATCCATCCATCCATCCATCCATCCATCCATCCATCCATCTATCCCACCATCCATCCATCCATCCATCCATCCATCCATCCATCCATCCATCCATCCATCGCCCATCCATCCATCCATCCATCCACCCACCCATCCATCCATCCATCCATCCATCCATCCATCCATCCATCCATCCATCGCCCATCCATCCGTCCATCCATCCATCCATCCATCCATCCATCCATCCATCCATCCATCCATCCATCCATCCATCCATCCATCCATCCATCCATCCATCCATCCATCCATCCATCCATCCATCCATCGCCCATCCATCCATCCATCCATCCATCCATCCATCCATCCATCGCCCATCCATAGCCCAGGACACTAACTTAGTTCCAATGTAAGTCTATTTTAGATCATACAAATTATACAAAAGTGTTTAACCACAGTATTCTCCTAATTGCCAACTAGGATTAACTAGTAGGCATTAACTGCTCCAAACATAGTTAGTGATGTTTATAATTATAAGAAAGCTTTATGTTGTTAATTTGTACTGTCATCTGAGTTAGACTTACAGAAGAAGTAAGCTAGTGTGATGTTATGATTACATATAGACGAGAAAGATTGCTATTGGTTTACCCGACATAGACACAACTAATATTGCAAGGTGAATTCCAAGTATCAAAATTACTGTATTTATTAGGAATATGTCATTGGATAGGGAACACAAACCGGTCTATTTCCTCAATTTATTTTTGATACATAGCTATACCACACTCGTTTTGTGTTATATTTCATAATACTTGTTCCAGTAGTAAATAGAAAGTGTCCTGACATATGATTCATGTGCTTAAAAAAATCTTATATACAAACAAATTTCATTGTAGAAACATCTCTACTGATAGAAAAATGTGCACAATCGTACAAGTTCTTGTCAAAGAGTTAATAACATATATACATAAATGAATCAAACCGCATATCCTTAGTAATTTTGTCACTCACAACTGCCATATATAAATATCGATTTTAAAGAAATTCACACATTCATTCAATTTCTAATCATTTAGAATAAAATGTACAAATTAGTAAAGTGAGTTAAACTCCCTTATTTACATACTATACAGCATCATGTAGTCAGAAGCTGGAATTCCATCACATTCCTTCAAGTATAATAGTTCGAGATACAATTAAAGGGACCTAGTAACATTGTTTAAATCCACAAGACTTAAGCGGTGGTCACAACCCGCCGTACTTGCAAGTGCGTGCTGTCTACTTGCAAAAACTTGGGCAAAATTTGGGTATCCGTACGTGGTGAGTACCGACTCAGTACCGACTCAGTACGGATTTGGGAGCACGCAGACACGACGTAGCACTTTTAGTGCGTTCGCTGCGTTTTCGCTGCGTTCTACAGCCAATGAGCGCACGTGCGTGCTGCGCACGTGATAAGTGCGTGGTCCGTGCTTACTCGGCACTTCCCCAGTTCAACTGTCCAATGAGCACGCAGAACTCACGTGGACCGTACCGAGTAAGCACGTGCTCCGCACTTACAACGCACGTTGTGCGCACTGATTTCTGCAGTATAATATGAGCAGAAAAGGTTGTTCGCATTTGCACGCACTTAGTGAGTAAGGACACCGTACGTGAGCAGCACGTGTAAGTACGGCCTCCGTACGATAACGTGGCAACCGCACGGAGACCGTACGTTGTAAGCACGTTGTAAGCACGTACAACGCACTTACCACGTGCGCAACGTACGATGCACGCAACCGCTCACGGCCAGGCGTGGCGTGCGGGCCACGCACTTACACCGTGCGTTGACGGTACTCCCTCCCTGCTCTTGCCACTCCCTCCCCACGTTTTCAGAAAAACGTAGCGGCCGTGGCCGTGGCCTCCCCAAAAAACGTACGGACTAAAAACACGCACGGTGGGTTGTGACCAGGGCTTTACTTAGAACCCTAGCGGTTCTCAAATTGCTCGAATTTGGGAAAGTTTCCCTTAAAATTGAAGACTAAGGTTCAACTGTGTACAAAGATAGTGCAATGAGTTAGCAGATGTCACTTTTATTTGTATTTCCCCTCATTTTTCGGTCAAATACATTCATTACCATGACATTTTACACAGAAATCTGTAGACATGACAGATCACAGAAAACAAATTTCCTTTGTTTGTACATGTCGATAAAGTTACCTGGGGGCGTTGCATACAACTCACTAGTTGCGTTTGATTTTGCGTTTGATCGAACTCAAAATCAAACGCATTTTGCGTTTGTTCGCAATTGACCGTTGCATACAAACTTTGCGTCTGATCCATATCATAATTTGACTTGCATTTGATATCAAGCTCAAGTCTTTATGCTATCTTGAGTTTTATGCAATGCCCCCCGGATCACTTCATTAAAGAAACATACCACGCTAGCATCGAACACCTAAAAGGCCTAATACATACATAAAGGATGCTTACGACTATCTACGAATTCCCTTATTTCATAAAGAATTTCCCCTTTATACATTTTATTGTTGTTATCACATACCCCTGCAGCTCCCCATCCCCACCCCCGCCCCATTACTCCCCAACTGATTTGGACGCAGTGGAGTTGCGTGGTTGAGCTGATTGGGGTGGGATGGGAAATACTTTATTTTATAGAGGGTACTCCACCCATGATGCACCCCAGCCCCCCCCCCCCCCCCCCCCAATCAGGTAGCTACCTACGCCGCTGGTTAGACGGTGTTCTCTTCCTCCTGGGTTTCCTCGGTGGCTACCGGTGCATGGCCCTGCTGACCATCTCCTCCTCCATGTCCTCCAAAGATGCGGCAAATGGCGCGTTTGCGGGCGCGTCCCACCCAAGCGCATACGGCGTCTCTCTTGAGGAAGATGACGAAGATCACGACCAAAAAGGCCAGGCCGAAAACGATGGAAAGGGTGAGAGCAGCGATAGCTCCTTCAGAGAGTCCATGGAGCGGGTCAGGCATCACTGCGGTGTTGGAAGATAACTCTGTTGCCATGATGGTGGCCGGATCTTCCAAGATCGTTGTCATGGGCGAAGTTGCTTGTGGGTTGTCTGTAAGTTTGTTGGAAAAAGCCCACACATTTTAAAACGAATCATTAAGTGATACAAATAATGTACATGTGTAGCAAAAGTAATTCATCTTTTCGCATACTCAGTTCATGGCATAGAATTTGTTGACGATCGAGTTAATGGTACAACCCGTTCCCTGGGGGATTCTAATATCCCCGTAGACTGTGTACGTTGTTCCCAGAATCCCCGTAGGCACTGGATTGATTACCCCCCCCCCCCCCCCCGCCCCCCCCCCCCCGCCCCCTTATGTGGGCCGAGCGTTATAATGAAACGCATTAACTCATATTCTGTATTGCCTATTGGAGGAAGTATGGTGTTTAGTATACAATAATGTAAATAATTATGAGGAATCATGTGGGAAACCCTAAGCAAACATACCGGTAGTAGTGCAAAAAAAGGGTTATGTCAGTTTGAATCGTTGTGTCGTTCTCGTAACGTCATACGCGAGCGGCTGCACAGTGATTTGTCCACGGAATGTTTGCAACCTCATTTTTTCTTATTTACAAGGCAATGCTATGAACGTGAACATGACAAAATATTCAACCCATTAATATTTCTTTTTATCTCTTAGTGGGCCATTTTGCTGTAATCTGATTGGTCAATTTGTCTTTGAGACAAACCCGTATTTACCTCATTTACTTGGTAAAAATGATCAAACGGGTAATATGAGCCCGTATTACCTGTTTACGTCTTGTTGTTGTTATTGTTTTAATGTAAATTATCGTGTTTTTCATCGTTGTGCACATGCGCAGTGGCGATTTCAACCACTGAAGATGAGCGCTGCCGGTATGACGTGAATGAAAGCTATCGCGATCGATATCGATATCGCGATAGCTAGGCTAGATATCGCTCACAGCAGCAAAATGGCTGCAAATTCGCGGAGATTCGAACACCACTCCAGGGATGAAATATCCGAGAAGAAAACATCTTCAACGCCGAAAAATACGATTAGAGCGAACTTGAAAGCGGCCAGGGCCTTTCGGGCTTTTTTGGAAGAAAGCAACGATTATTCAGATGATGTTTGCTTCGAAAGTTTTTTCCGCTGATAAACTCAATGGAGCTCTCGAAGGATTCTGGTTGGGCGCTCGGAAGCAGAAGAGTGACGGGGACGCTCCGGCGGGTAGCATCCGTGCGGGTAAGTCATTACCACTAATCAGCGTGTAAACGTGACATCACCACGTTCCAGGGGTGCGATGCCTTCATTCACTGGATGTACCATTCACAACCTTGTTGTGAATGTTTATCCAAAAAAACAATTAAAGTACTGGAGGACAAGGACATTGTACATATGTTATTGTTACTGTTGTTTTGGAATTTTGGATACAGTTACAAGTTGTTTGGAACAGTTTATATTACTTGGAGACCATGTGAGATGGACAATATTTGAAATTGATAAGGCAAGGGAGCACAAAGAGCACAAGAAAGAGCACAAGATGGCGAGTACAAATATGTTTGAAAAAATGTATACGCTTAAAGAGATAAATCCGTCACACCCTGCTTGTTCTCACGCAATACGGGATATATCTACGTTCTGGTTCCATATTCCATTCGGCCTCCGGCCTCATGGAATATGGAACCAGAACGTAGATATATCCCGTATTGCGTGAACAAGCAGGGTGTAACTAATAATATTATTGTGTTAAACAAGCTTAGATATGTGTTAATACAACGTTTACGCTGCTTGTGAATGATGTACAATTGGCGGCGATTTCGAAAAGATAATAAACATAACTATTTTCTATTCTTGTCCAATATGGATGATATTTTTAGCGATTATTCTTCTTTTCTTGTGACTTTGCCAGAAATTTAATTTGTAAGTATAAAGTAATTCATTGATTTTTAAATTAAAGTTCAGTTTGGATATCACTAGAAACTGAAGTGTTATCTCTACCAAAAATATCCAAGTGAAATAATAATAATAATAATATTCTCGATTTATATAGCGCCTAATGATTGATAATCATCTCTAAGCGCTTTACAATATTAAATGTTCGAACATCTTAAAGGGATCTAGTAACTTTGATGACAAGTGCAAAAAGGGATGCGTGGTGAAAAAAATGTGTATTGGTGTAATCTGATATTTCAAGAAAGTAATGTGTGAACATTTCAGGTTAATTGGATGTTATTTGGCCGAGAAATGAGTGAAAATGCAAAGTGATATTCACTTACCGCTTACTTATTGCACTTACTTTGTATACGGCTCAAAAGGTCCCGTAGATTATTTAATATCCGAACACTTCTATCGTAAATAATATCTTATGAACAAAATGGAAAGTTGAAAAACCGAAACCTGTCCCATGGTTTTATTGTTAATACGAATACAAGGTATGAGGGAACCGCTAGAATTCCAATTGGATATTGAGGATTTGGATAATGTTAAGTCCCTTAAAGGGACTGTCCGCCTTTTGCAAGCCAAATTTCAAAAGTTGCGAGTTTATTGTCTTATAATATGAAAGAAAAAGTAATTTAACAACATGCCTGAAAAAAGTAGGACTTGAAATCTCTTTTTCGTGGAGTTATAGACCTCAAAATGATATAACGACACAACGCGTTTAATTGTGCATTATACGAGTATTCACCTGGTGCGAAATTTCGCTCACGGTGCATTCCACATAGTACCACGTTGCTGTGCGTGACCCCTACGTGACCCGCGCACAGATTGTTATCGAACAATGGCGTAAGCGAATACTAAACAAAATAACCAAAAATCGCTAAAACTGACTACATCTTATTGTATATTCTTAATTTTCGAGACCTTTTCCGTGACATACCTTTAAAAATGTCGGCTTCACAATACCTTTACAAGAATAAGTAAAATAGTGTTGTAATATTATTCTAAATCAGTTAAGACTAGTGCCCACTGTGCGATTTGCGCCTGCGAATTAGCGCGAGTCGATAGCGACCTCGGAGCTGTGTGAATCGCACCAGTTCGCCGCGAGTCAGCCCGATTTCATTGCGTACGCGATCTTTTCAGTGTCCACTATGCGATCTCTTTGCGATATCATGGCGACTTGCCCTGGGAAATGCACTTGGCCCCATTTCCACGCATGCGTGCATGGTCGAGGAATACAGCCAGAAATTGGTCACTATTGCTTGTTTTTATATCATTATCTGCTTTTGGAGTTTTTTTAATGTGTGCGATCCGGCCCGACCATTGAAGTAGGTATACTTCAATAGGCCCGACAAGTGATCGAGGCCAATCTGGGCGTGCTCACTATGCGATTCTGCCTGTGAGTGTGCCCGACCGAAGCCGGAGGTCGCCAATTTTTTTAACATGTCTAACACCCGGCGAGCGCTACCGACACCACCCCTGCGGACGCGAGTTACGGCGATCAGGTGCGACCATTGGGTGCCCACTGCGCGACTTTTCCACGGATCTCAGGGGATCGCTCCCACTCTGGCAAGATCTCTCTAGATCGCTAGGCGCAAATCGCACAGTGGGCACTAGGCTTTAAACTCCTTTTTTGACCGATATATAAACCCCTCAAAAAAAGTTCGGAAACTCCAGTTTGATCGATCATATCTCTCATATTTTTAAATTAGCATATTCGAAATTGGTGTCACAATAAGGCCTCATTATATACCTTTCAAACGGTGCATTATGTGTAGTGATTATGCAATTGGGGCGATTGCAGTAGCCCAGAGAATAGGGGGAGGCAGGAAGTGAAATGTCGCAAAATGGCTCAATGCATTTAATTTTCGAGTGCATGACTGTGCTGACCAGCTTTTTAAAAGTTCACTTTCTATTGAATACTGCCACCCTTTCCATTCATCAAAATCATTGGAATTTGATACCATTTTAATGGAAATGATCTCTTCATTACGATGGCATATTAATCGTAAGGATTATGCAAATGGGTGTGTGCAGCGAACCGGAATATGGAGATGGGTCGAGTGTGAAATCAAAAAAAGATGGAGTTGACACAAAATCAGAGCGTTGCATTTTTTTCGAGCTTTTGGGAGGATTTTTTAGCATTTCAAATAAAATATTCATGATTCAAATTGATATCAACGCAAAGCCCAACAACTCTTCTGTATGAAAATGTAAAATTTATAATGATTTTAGTAAAGGGCGGCTGCAGGGAGATGAATGTGGGGGAGCCTCAAAAGTGACCCATTTCAAAACGCTCTGATTTCAAGGCACAACTGAGTCACTATTCATGCGTTTTCAATTGAATTCTTCTCATTCATGGCCAACTCATTTAAGTCGCATTACATCCTCCACACAATGGTAAAAGACACCGACAACAAATCAGAGCGTTTTGAAATGGGTCATTTTTTAGACTCCCCCACATTCATCTCCCTGCAGCCGCCCTTTACAAAAATCATTATTAATTTCACATTTTCATACAGAAGAGCTGTGGGCTTTGCGTTGATATCAATTTGAATCATGAATATTTCATTTGAAATGCTAACAAATCCTCCCAAAAGCTCGAAAAAAATGCAACGCTCTGATTTTTTGTCAACTCCATATTTTTGTGATTAAAAGTGAGCAAAGAAAAATGGGATTCCAACGGGATTCGAACCCGAGACCTCCGGATTTTTTGTCTGATTTCATACTCAACCCATCTCCATATTCCGGTTTGCTGCGCTCAACCCATTTGCCTAATCATTACGATCAATATGCCATCGCAATGAAAAGATAATTTCCATTAAAATGGTATCAAATTCCAATGATTTTGATGAATGGAAAGGGTGGCAGTATTCAATAGAAAGTGAACTTTTAAAAAACTGGTCAGCACAGTCATGCACTCGTAAATTAAATGCATTGAGCCATTTTGCGACATTTCACTTCCTGCCTCCCCCTATTCTCTGGGCTACTGCAATCGCCCCAATTGCATAATCACTATACATAATGCACCGTTTGAAAGGTATATAATGAGACTTTATTGTGACACCAATTTCTAATATGCTAATTTAAAAATATGAGAGATATGATCGATCAAACTTGAGTTTCCGAACTTTTTTTGAGGGGTTTAGTTTGGTGGAGGGGCGCATTCGTTTTTCATTCGTAGAACCCAAATTATAGGGCTGTTCGATCTGAATTTGTGTGTGTGTGTTACATTTCATCCCCATCTGTGTCCGTCTACTGGAAACTGTTCAGATGATTTGTAAAAGGCGGACAGTTTAAAGGAATTATTGTAAATTGAAAGATACTACAGCCTACATGACACAAATTACTCACCAGTAGTGTAAGGCACACAGTCGGTTAGGCCCTCCGGAATGTGTTCTCCAAGCTTACACGCCATCTCGTGATAGATATACCTTCGGGTCACAGCGAAGTACAGTAAACGTCTAGAAGAATATGACTGGAAGAACAAATTACATAAACCGAACACAAAAAAGTTAGTCATCCCTAATCAAATGTTTATAATTTCATAACAAATAATCGTTTCAAGATTCGTCTCGCCGAAATTTGCTATGGTATAGGGAAACAATGTGTGCAAATTAAGAGGTAACCATCACTCCAAGGTTGGGTAAGCACAAATTAAAGATAATTTGTTTTTAATTCGCCAAAGTAATCTCATTACTATAGTTTATTGTGTATTAAAAAATATTCAAATTGCACTGTTTTGCAATTGCAATTAATACATTTAACCACATGCGCCATTAAACAAATTAAAATGGATGGAATTTCATACAGCATTGTTTCACAAACCATACTCAATGCATTCAGCCACGACACATGTGCTGTTTCAAAACAATGTACAGACATGCGCACGTTCTTGTGACTTCTGAAATTGGGACATAGTGGCCCGAATTCTCATCAGTGGCTCATCAGTGGCTCAACTTAGTCCGGCCTAAAAAGACAAAGACATATATCAGTAACTAGTTAAACCGTTTTGCACCTGCAGGCCCATTGACTGTTGCCATTCGCCACGAGAGATATTATAATTGTTTCCTTTTATTATCCAGTCAGTTCTGTTTAGAAATACGGACAAGAGGCTGCTTGCCATTTCAGTAATAGTATAACCATGATAACCGGTCACCAGTAATACAATGTCCTGGATGATCCAGGACGCAATGTGGCTGATGACCGACTATACTATGACTTGAATTTCAAGCGGCCCATTGTCCCGATGCCTATAGGTAGAACTCAAGGGATTGACTTGGTACAGAAAGGAAACAATACGAATAGCTTCGGTGGCGAATAACAACAGTAAAAGGGTCAACAGGTGCAAAGCTGGTTTAACTGGTCACTATGCCCTTTTCGAATAAGTTTAGGCATTATATGAATATTTTTCCTAAATTATGGAATAAATGTGGGTCCCACATTTATTCCAATCCGATATATTTATTGATTATTTATGTTGTTCCTGAACTGATTTTGATCAAATAAAAAAGTTGTAATCATGAAAATCACGTGTTCTTCCAACATTAAGTTTTGTATTACCTCACAAATCAATTATTTTTTGAAGCGCACTATAATTAATATTATTGTTTTAAATTTTTTTAAATACAATCATCAAAAATTACATTCCACATAAAACATAAATTAAACATGATTGACTTACGCCTGTTGATAGCTGTGAGAGAGAAATGCGCCTTGAATGCTTTCTTTGGAGTGGACCTATTGGCGAGATGAGGAAATATGTGTCAGGTCTGCTTACTGCAACATCCAGAATGAGTGTTGACACTTGGGATGCGCTTTTCCAACGGACACGTGCCACTGCAATGTGAGAGGAAAGAGTGCTCAATTAATTGTTCCCTACTCGATTTGCAATCATCATAACCGTGATTTTATACAGGACCCACCAGGTACCCATAGGCAATTGTTTGTTAAACAAACGAACGCAGGTGATCACCCAACCATGCCAACTGGAACGAAACCGTCAAAGCATGAACGGGCTCGACTGCTTTTGAAGAATGGCATTGAATTAATATTATGAACCCGTGATCAATGGGTGTTATCCCAGAACCAGAACAAACATAACAATAGTTTACCATATTTTTATATGATTTAACTATTTCTTTATCTATAATTGCCAAGCCTGTTCCGTTTTTATGTTCTCCTCGGTCATCGGTTCACAATTAAACTCTTTCGACTGTATAGTTACCTAACCAAGTCATACTTGTAATCCGTCTAAAGATATATTTTTTATTTTTCGCCCAACGAATTAAAGGGACTTAGTAACATTGTCCAAATCCTCATAATATAATTTCAATTTTAGCGGTTCCCTCATACCTTGTTGTATTCGTATTAACAATAAAATCATGGGACCGGTTTCGGTTTTTCACATTTTCCTTCCGTTACAAAGTTATGTATACGATCGAAGTATTCAGATAAGAAAAACTCCCCCGGAGTTTTGAAACCGTGTACAAAGTGAGTGTAATGTGCATGTGAACATCATTTTGCATTTTCGCTCATTACTCAGCCATATAACGTCCATTCGACTTGAAATTTTTACACAATACCTTGTGGACATATGAGATAACAACAATATACATTGCTTCAACCCTTCATTACTTTTTGCACATGTCAACAAAGTTACTAGATCCCTTTAAGGTTCGTCTCGACATTCCTGTTTCGTTTCGATGAAACCATTTTCTGTTCATATGTTATTGGGGGAATAATATAATACGTATCTGGCTGCTAATGAAAGAAAATTAGCCTTATTTCAAAAATATATAAAATACAATTTAAGTTTTTTCATACACAAATTGTCCTCGTTATATTCTTCTCTAATAATATATTTACTAAAACATAATAGATGAAATAAGATATAGGGATACATTTTGTTTTTGAAAATGTATTGTAACATTATTTGGGAACTCAAAATGGATACAATTTTAAGTAGCAGTTATTCAAAATGTTATTGTCAAGCTGTCATTTTGACCGATTGAACTGTTTGAACACATAGGATCCCTGCGTGTGGTCCGTTCAAATTAGTTGGAGATTCGCAAATGTATATATTTTTGGAGACGTGGATGTATAGTGAATCTAAACTTTTTGTGTTCGGTTTACATCAATAATAGGCGGTTACTTGGACAAACTTGTATAATCTCATATTAGTAAACATAATAATTATGGTTGGTGATAAGAGCGTACATTTCCTGTTTGCGTGTGTGGGGCGTTTTCCCATGACTGCTATTTGGTTTTTAAAACCTATTTGGTTTATTTTTGAAAAAGCTTAGCCATTATATGAATACTTTTCTTCAATTGTGGAATATATAAGGGTCCCACATTCGATCCAATCGGATATATTTATTGATATTTCTGCTGAATTGATTTGGAGTTTGCTTACCATTTCCATCAAGTGCTCTTCCAAACATTACGCTTAGTTTTTCATTACCTCACAAATTTAATTATTCCTTTAAAATAGAGCATACAAGTATGCAAATTAACAATCCACATAAATCAAACATGATTTCGACTTACCCCTGTTGATAAATGTGTGACTTAAGAGCGAAGTGCTTGTTGAATTTCCCTCTTTGAGGTGGAACCATCGGCGAGATGAGAAATCTGTGTCAGGTCTGCTGACTGCACAACATCCAAAATGAGTGTTGAGCTACATGGGCTGCGCTTTTGCCGCGGAAACGTGCCACTGCAATGTGGGAGGAATAAAGGGTGCTCAATTAATTGTTCCCTACTCGATTATATTATACAGGACTTACCAGGTACCAATAGGCAATGTGTTAAACAAACGAACGAAGGTGATCACCCAACCACGCCAACTACTGGGACGAAACCCTCAAGTACACGGGCTCGACTGGTTTGGAAGAATGGAATTAAATTAATATTATGAACCCGTGATCAATGGGTGTTATCCCCGAACAAACATAACAATAGTGGACACTATTTTGATTGTTATAATTATTTCTTTATCTATAATAGCCCAGCCTGTTCAGTTTCTATATTTTCCTATACACAATCAAACTTTTCGAATGTAATTACCGAACCAAGTCATACTTTTAATCCGTCTAAAAATATATTTTCCTTTTTTCCTCCAACGAATTGACGTTCATCTCGACATTCCTGTTAAAAGCGTGACTCTCCGAACTAGAGTTATTTCGTTTCGATGAAAATCATTATTTGTTCACATTTAATTAGGGAATAGTATAATGCGTATCTGCTTATGGAAGGAAAGCCTTATTTAAAAAATGTATATAATACTAATGTTTTAAGTTATTTCCTACACAACTTTTCTTCATTAAAATGTTCTTTAAAAGGATATTGTATGTTAAATATTGTATTTATATTTAGCGTCATACACAGTTCCAACATCACTATATGCCACATTATGTATGATCCAACAACTTATATTAGCCTATTGCCAAGAATGAGTCCCGAGGGGCGAAGCTACCGAGGGCTGGGGCAGAGCAAATAGGGAGGGTTTGGGAGGGGGTATCCCGCTCCCACGGAGAAGATTTTGCATTTATATATAAACTTGAAATGGTGCAATTTGGTGCACGTCACACAAGCAGCCAGAGTTATGCCAGCCTACACTGGAACTACGTGGCCCGGTATACAGAAACAAAAAATACTCACTCCAGACCATACGGTACGCAAGTTGCACAACAAACTAAAATAATCTGTTCGCGCGCGAAGCGCGCAGCGAAAATTGAAAGTGGATGTATTAATTACTTTTTTAACGTTAGAATTAATATAACAAGTCTTAGTTCATACAACTAATGTTTTCTTTCTCACTCGTATACAGATGGGGTAACCTCGCTAGTCATAAGGACCGCTAGTCATAAGGACCGCTATTTATAACGTGTAACTTCCTATACGTGAAGGACCGCTAATCATAAAACGAAAAGGGGGTCACTATTCATAAAGGCATGCAAATATGGTATAGGAAGTTACACGTTATGACTTATGACTAGCGGTCCTTATGACTAGCGAGCGGACCCCATACAGATACACACACACAAAAATACATCCTTCCCTAAAACCTGGGGGGGGGGGGGATGATTGTATGGACAGGTCTCTTAACTTCGCGCGTATCCCAACTTCGCGGATCATAGGCGAGATACGCAAAAATTAGAACACGGACACGGCGACGGAAATTTTCAATGTCAACTGAAAGAGCACACATCAATTACTCATCAACCAAAAAATTAGCAAATAAAGAGCAATATTTCTGAAGAAATACTTACTTTTTGTGGTCTTTTTTTGTAAATCACAACTTTGGTGTTCCAACAAAATTATGGAGGAGGAAGTATCAAGCAAATTAGACGGAAATCGTTCCAGTAGAACATATTTGTTGTCATCGAAAGGCTGCGCAAAATGCTCCTTTATTCGACCTACCCATCAAATTTACTTTCGGATCGCGCAATCTCCGTAGATAGCTTGACAACGCTGCGCGTGCTAAGATGCTAATGCGCGCAAAATGTTTGCATCATCACACTGCCATTGAAATGCGTGTTACGGTTTGCTACACGGGATACGTGTTAAGTCAATGGCAGGGTGCCCTATGTATTATGCGCGAAGTATGGAGACTACCGTACTCGGTGAATAAGCTCTTGCTGATATGACATAGTCACGGAATCGGGTCATTAACACCACGAATTGTGAGTTTAAATGAAATTGTTCAAGATAAATCGAATCCTCAGAATTTGAGGGGTAATTTATTATTGTTTCATTGAGATTACTGTAATTTTCTTGATCCTAAGCCACTTTGAAAAAATCCTAAATTTTCGTGCGCGAAGTTAGGATACACCTTCATACATGTCATCCCCCCACCTTGTGAGGTGGGGGGATGCATCCCCCTCATCCCCCCCCCCCCCCCCCCCCCCGTTGTCTACACCCCTGGAGATGCACAACTGTCGGCTGGCAATCATTGAATTAAACAAATAGGGCGATCGTCATTGTGAGGGGAGGACGTGGAGAGTTATTATACTACTTCTATGAGAATAACAGCGTAGCACGTGCGCGCACGCTATTTTAACGCGCCACTGTCACGCCCTATGGTACTATATTAGCCGCATTCAGACGATAAAAGCAAATCTCGTGGTTATCTTGTGGTTATCTTGTGGTTTGCAATTCTTAAGAATATCTTGTGGTTTGCGCTCGTTTGAACACGCAAAACTCGTGGTTATCTTGTGGTTTCCAAACCACGAGATTGCGCACACTGCAAAAAATGCGCAATCTTGTGGTTATCTTGTGGTTATCTTGTGGTTTGCAAACCACAAGATAACCACAAGATACTTGTAAGATTTTGCGCAGAATGAGCGCGCGATAAGCGCGCGACTGCGCGCAGTCTACTTTTTTACCGTTTGAACCAGGGGGGTGTCACTGCTGCCAGAGTGCCGCGATTTTTGGTCATCGAAAGGAATACCACTGCAGGTTGCATTATGGGATACTTGGGAATTACATAAACCAATCACAGAGCAGTTCATACGCGTCGTCACCAGATCGAGATCAATAAAACAAGTTCATATGCATACGTCACCATAGATCCCATTGTTCTCAAGCGTGATACAATCTAGGACAGTGCGCAGGAAAATAGGCGCCATAGTCTACGCGCACTTCATAGCATGATGATTGGTCAAGTTTTTCTAGGTCACGACGCGATGACGTCTAGTGGTATTCCTTTTGTGCTTCAAAAATCGGTTCACTCCGCCATGTTGCCCATGTACAAAGTCTATTGGACACGTGACTTGCGCGCGTTAAGTGAGCCTTCTAGTTATAAACGGGTTGGTTTGTTTATTCATACTTCTATGGTCTGAACACAATCAGCTTCGAGACTCGTGGTTTGGGTTGACCTCATGACCGAGATATGCTTCCGGTGTGAAAACAAGTCAAGTGAGCGCGCGTGACCTCAAATGAGAAAGGCGCGCATGCTACTTCCGGTTTTAATTCTTAAGAATTGCAACTCTCGAGAATTGGCATCGTTTGAACACACATTTTGAAGTTCTTAAGAATTGCAATTCTTAAGAATTGCAATTCTTAAGAACTTGGCTTTCATCGTCTGAATACGGCTAATGATTGACTTTGTTCACAACTGCATACAATACAATCATATTGATACCGCCACCAACAATTTGTATCCCCTCGCACTAAGTGGAACAAGCACTTGAGTGTTTAACACGAAGGTGAATACAAAAGTTTTGGTTATTTTTTAAATATTTCCAAAATAAATCATATCATTGTATTGACTGCATTTTAGATTATGTCTCTCATTTCTTCATCCATATCACCTTGTACATTCAAATTTAAACTCCGGCATGTCGGAAATGATCGAAAAGTGAAGACATTTTGTGACAAAGAACGGTTTTCAAAACCAATAAAATTAAAGAAATATGATAGAGATATTCATTAATTAATTGGAATCATCTTTAACATGTACTTGTTGGCTAAAAGACCCATGCCAACTTGATATAAAAATGCAAGGCCCCACAAAGTGGGGCCGAATGCATTAATTATGGTTTATTGAACAATGCTGATTGAAATTCCATCCATTTTGATTTTGTTTATGGCACATTTTTGTGGTTAAATGCACTAATTACAATTGTAAAACAGTGCAATTAGAAAATTGTCAACACTCAATAAACTGCAATAATAATATTACTTTTGCGAATTTTGAAATATGTGCTTAATACTCAACCATGGATTAATGGTTACCTCTCAATTTTACATATTGTTTTCCTAATAACCATACACATATTTTGGGCGAAACAAAATCTTGAAACGATTTTTTGCTCTGAAAGTATGAGCTGTTGTTTAGGGGGGTAGTTACTTTTTGTGTTCGGTTTATATAGACATATATATACTTTGTAGGCAGCTAGAAAAGGAGGTGGAGATAAAAGAGAGGTTCCATGTAAATAACAGAAGTATTATCTAAACGAAATATTATGACAAAAATGTGCAAGGATGAAATCGTAGTAGTAGTAGTAATCGTGGTAGTAATAGTAGTAGTAGTAGTAGTAGTAGTAGTAGTAGTAGTAGTAGTAGTAGTAGTAGTAGTAGTAGTAGTAGTAGTAGTAGTAGTAGTAGTAGTAGTAGTAAAGCAGTAGTAAAGTAGGCGTACCCATGGCCAGGGGGGAGGGGTCATCCCCCCCCCCTTAGACCAAACAATTTTGGGGGGTTTAACCCCCTCCCCCCATTTCAAATTTTAACTGTTCTCAAGACCAAATGTCAATGGTCTCGACCGTCATTTTCGATGGTCTGTCTCGACCTCGAAAAGTTTGAAAAACCGGCCTCGGAAAATGTCAAATTGTCCACGACCACCACCACCCCCCCCCACCCCCCCCCCCCCACCCCCCACCCCCCCCCCCCCCCCACCCTCGCTTACAGGATTCTCAACCACTTGGTCTTGTGGCCGGACCTGGCCTCGGTCTCGAAAATGCCAAACATTTGCGGTCTCGCCTGCGAACATTTTCTACGACTAACACCGGTCCCCCCCCCCCCCCCCCCCATCCCCCATCCCCCATCCCCCACCCCCCCCCCCCCCCCCCCCCCCCTGCTTACCGGATTCTCAACCACTGTGTCTTGGTCTTGTCTCGAAAATTGTGGACCGGACCTGGCCACGGTCTTGAAAATGTCGAAAATATGCAGTCTCGGCTGTGAAAATTGTCTACGACTACCCCCCCCCCCCCCCCCCCCCCCCCACCACCCTCTCCCGCTTACCGGATTCTTAACCACTGGGTCTTGGTATCGGCCTTGAAAATTGTGCACCGGCCCTGGTCTTGGTCTTGAAAATTGTGCAGGTACTTCGTCTCGGCTTTGAACATTTTCTACGACTCCACCCCCCTCCCCCCTCCCTCCCGCTGACAGAATTTTGTTTCTGAACCCCCCCCCCCCCCCCCCTTGAAAAATCCTGGGTACGCCACTGGTACCCACTGGTTATGCTAGTCTAGGCATTTTCTGGCAAAGAGCAATTTATTTGAATGGGAGTACTTATTCGGACTGCTGGTTTAATTTTCTCTCTTCTTTCAATTTGGCGCAAGTCATTTTTCACACTCTGGACAAAAACAGTCAGTGTTCGCCCAAGCGTGAATGAAAATTTGCTTTGTTAATAGTGGCACTTGATAGATGAGACCATTGGGCATCTATCGACATAAAAAAATCTTCAAAATATTTTGAAATGTAATTTTGACAGATTTTTCAAAAGTGTAACGCTTTTTTTTATACGCCCTGTACAAGACCCCGCGTTTCCTTCTCCCCACTTTTTTCTTCTTCTTTTTTTGTTTTGTTTTGTATGTTTGTTTGTTTTTGTTTTTGTTTTTTGTTTTTTTTCTTCTTACCCTCGTACTAGTAGTGTTCTTTTTTTTTTTTTTTTTTTTGAGACTTGCCCGATTTATGTTTTTATAGATAGTTATTTAGTCGTTTTTACATTGTATTAATTATACTTGTTGTGTATACTTGTCGTTTTCCATGTATTGTTATGTTTTTTATCTTGGCCTGGACCCCTTAGAAAAACAGCTTGTAGCTGACAAGGGCAATCCATCCCTTGAGTGGAGAATAAATAAATAAATAAAATAAATAAATAAATAAAACACAAAGATTGAACAAGAAGTGAATTATGTTCTATTTGTTCAAAAATGTCGTGACGGAGATGACGCATTAACAGTGTACATGTTAATAAAACCCCTCAAAATATTATTTAGCCCCATTAAAGATCGCGCCAAACAATATTTCCCTAATCTACAGATGGTAACATATTAAACACACAGAAAGAAAGTGGAGAAATAGTTTTGATTTTCACGATCTCACGATGGTCGAAAATATACACTTATTGAAGAATGACTCATAAACAGGACCCACCACCCTTGCCGTAGACGGGTTGAGCAAACGAACGATTGGCTCAAGTCCAAATCATCTTGTATTTCATATTATTACTATGTGGACTGAATGTCACGGATCGATACATGTGACTAACAGGGTGGTAAACGACTGCAAACAAATAAACAATATACATTTTCAATACTCATGAAAGAAAGAGATTTAGTAAAAATAGTACCCTAGCTTTGGGTTAAACAATTTGGAAATATCCATGTCATATTCGGAAACAATAAGTCATATTCGGGAAAATTCCTGTCATTTCAGGAAATCACAACGTTATTTTGGGGCTCCACCTGAAGATTTAATCCATGTATTTAATTAATATGTAGAGTATATATAAAGAAAGATGGTACAAGTAGAACAAATGAGGTGTAAGCGAGTGGACATGAGAGGTGAGAGAGTAAAGAAACAGTTACAGATAATCCCCAAAGTACGGGAATAGCGCTATATAGATAATAAATAACCGTTATCATTATTATTATTAGATAATAGAAGGAGTCGAAGAGAAGAACGTCGGCTCTCCCTTCCTTCAAATTAGGCTACTTAGTACTAATGATTTATTCCGATCGGATATGGTCTGCTTTAATATGAACTAGGAGTAGGAGATCCAGCAAACGTGTTGCTCATTTACAAATAACAATAGACGGAGGCCCTATACAACTTTTCTCAAACCAGAGACATAAATAGATTCACTGCAAATTCTCCTGCTTCCCTTAGACATGTTAGACAAAAATACTCGTCTCTTCATGGGATTTATTATATATCGGATTTTGTAAAGTGTCACATTACCCGCGATCCGATCGTCAAGCTAGCGGAGTAATTATAACGAACGATGAAAATGTGCAATGAATAATAATTACGTGACAAATAAATATCAATATGTCCGATAACTAATAACACTCTAGACGTTTTACCCCCAAATCCGCATAGCATAATCTAATATTCTAAGAGTGTACAAAACGGACTTTCAGACTTACATACTGAACTAGGAGATCCAGCAACGATTCCACAAATAAAGTTTCCCGCAGACACGCGAGCGGAGCTAAAGTGGAAAACAAAATGGACGGAGGTCCTTCAAAACTCAAACCAGACGTTCACCTGTACCGGCGCCACAATACGGTTCCTAAGCTGAACATTCCTTGTTTTATACACACCCATTCATTACAGTAATGAATAATGAGGACATTGCTACTCACGTTGTTTTACCTGGGAAGTATGAGTGTATGATCATCATGCTTAGCTGGTAGAACAATGTAGAAGCGGTGGAAGTGGCGGATCATGGGAACTGGGTGGTACGTGCTCGCTTTACACCAATGAGCGGCGGAGCGGGATGAATATTAATGAATGCAGAGCCATATATGGACATACGGCTCTGAATGAATCGTTTACTCCCACGTTCTCAACGTGCCAACGTGACGGGCTGACGGCAATCAATACAAAATACTGTAATAGATTTTGTATTGATTGCCGTCAGCCCGTCACGTTGGTTAATAACAATAATTTGTAGCACACTATGGAAAAGGAAAACATGCACATAACAAAATGAGCGCATGCCACAGAGGACGTGCCTTGTTTGGTTTATAATGTAAACAAAAGACGGGGAGCCAAGCATTTCATATCATATTTATCGCATTGTATTTTGTAGATTTTGTAGATTGTATCTTGTCAAGATCAATCAATGGCAATGATTTGATTGATTTTCAAGCCTATTCTGGAATTATCGCGACCATTTATGATCAAATAAGGAAAGTTACTCCCCCGCCCTTTCCCTCTCTTCACCACTCAGGAAATATAATGTATGCCGACATTTTATTTACCATTTTCTCACATGTACAGTATATCTAATTATGTTAACAATAGATAATGGTACACAAAGCCTATAATATGGCAAAATAAATATGCTACGTTAATCATGGGTGAAAAGGTATACACAGAGCTTGCGCAAGAATTTCGGATGGAAAGACAGTATAGTCCTCTACTGAGTAACAGTGATGTTTATGAGGTGTTACCTATGTACTGTGCATGTGTCAGCATTACAAAACAACGATTAATCTTTATTATTGGTTAGCATTGGTCATTATCAAATTCAAGCAACTAATATTTCACTTTGTACTAAAACATGGAATGACATCGTTCTAATTTAATTCAGGGATCATGCACAATTCACAAGCTCTGCTTTCTACCATTTTCCCTCCATTTTCACAAATAATCATGTTTTGTAAATAAATGTCATTTTGTAATTCTTTTGTATTGGTTTTACAATGTTACATTATTATGTATTGTAAATTTATTTTTTGCAAATGGAATAGAATGATAGGATGTTTAAATATCGTATACAAAGTTAAGCTACATAGAAATTTGATTTTAGCTATATATCAAACACGAACCAATCTTTATCATTGACTGATATAACCATGTCCTAACATTATTGATTCACAAAGTTTTTTTTTTTAAACAAAGATTAGATATAATAAGGCCTTTCTCTCCTTAATGCTGACGATATATCGAAATAACTTACCGACTGTTGATATACCCCTATATTAGTTTTAATTCAGAGGAACATGAAGTCCACTCGGATACCAGGAACTCTCGTCTGCACACTATACCAGCTTCAGAAGAAGAATGCGGTACAAGATGCAATACTCCCTTTTATATGCCTGTCGAATGCGGGATGAAATGATCTGGAGATATTTGTTTCCCTCTTGTTTTCTTATTTTAGATGCCACCCGGCTTTGACAAAATGACACGAGTGAACATGGAGTACAAATTATCACATTACTAATAAACGAAAACTGCAGCCTGTCTGGTGATGGGCTTGTGTCCTCGTGTGTTTGATTGTTTAGCAGGTCGTTTTTAAAGGGATCTCGTAACTTTGTTTCAAAAACTGACGAAGGATCAATCAAATGCATCGAGTGATCTGATGCACTCCCCATGTTAAAGGGACCCGTCCCTTTTACAAATCGTCTGAACAGTTTCCAGCAGACGGATGGGGATGAATGTAACACACATACAGGAAAAACGAATAAGGAACTAACTTCACAGACCTAATAGATTTTGTATTGATTGCCGTCAGCCCGTCACGTTGGTTAATAACAATAATGTGTAGCACATTATGGAAAAAAGAAAACATGCACATGACACATAAAGATTACGGTTGAACAAATCAAACAAAATGAGTGCATACCACCTGTTTGGTTTATATTATGTAAACAAAAGACGGGGAGCCAAGCATTTCATATTATATTGATCGGATTTTTCCGGTCGTGCGTCCAAGGGTTATGTGAAACGTAAATGTGCGGAACCAGTATTGACACAAACGTAGATTGTATCTTGTCAAGATCAATCAATGGCAATGATTTGTTTGATTTTCAAGCCTATTCAGGAATTATCGCGACCATGATTTATGATCAAATAAGGAAAGTTACTCCCCGCCCTTTCCCTTTCTCCACCACTCAGGAAATATACTGTATGCCGACATTTTATTTACCATTTTCTCACATGTACAGTATAATTATCTAATTATGTTAACAATAGATAATGGTACACAAAGCCTATAATATGGCAAAATAAATATGCTACGTTAATCATGGGTGAAAAGGTATACACAGAGCTTGCGCAAGAATTTCGGATGGAAAGACAGTATAGTCCTCTACTGAGTAACAGTGATGTTTATGAGGTGTGACCTATGTACTGTGCATGTGTCAGCATTACAAAACAACGATTAATCTTTATTACTGGTTAACATTGGTCATTATCAAATTCAAGCAACTAATATTTCACTTTGTACTAAAACATGGAATGACATCGTTCTAATTTCAGGGATCATGCACAATTCACAAGCTCTGCTTTCTACCGTTTTCCCGCCATTTTCACAAATAATCATGTTTTGTAAATAAATGTCATTTTGTAATTCTTTTGTATTGGTTTTACCATGTTACATTATTATGTATTGTGAATTTATTTTGTGCAAATGGAACAATAAGCATAAACCTAGACACATCGTAATGAATTACATAGATTGATATATGTTTAAATATCGTATACAAAGTTAAGCTATATAGAAATTTGATTTTTGCTTTATATCAAACACGAACCAATCTTTATCATTGACTGATATAACCATGTCCTAACATCATTAATTCACAAAACAAACCAAAAACAAACAAAGATTACAAATAATAAGGCCTTTCTCTCCTTAATGCTGACGATATATCGAAATAACTTACCGCCTGTTGATATACGCCTATATTAGTTCTACTTCAGAGGAAAATGAAGTCCACTCGGATACCAGGAACTCTCGTCTGCACACTACCACTACCAGCTTCAGAAGAAGAGTGCGGTATTCAAAGCAATGCTCCCTTTTATTTACCTGTCGAATGCAGGATGAAATTATCTGGAAATATTTTTCCCTGTTCTATTTTTTTTTTTGAATGCGTCCAGGCGTTGACAAAGTGACAGGAATACACACAAAGTATACACAAAAGGACACACAGAAATGATCGCATTACTAAACAAACAGCCTGCCTATATAAATAGTGTCGGGCTTGTACGAGTGTTTGATCGTTTAGCAGGTCGTTCTTAAAAGGATCTCGTAACTTTGTTGCAAAAACTGACAAAGGATCAATAAAATATGTATTTCTGTGATCTAATATTTACATCGGGTGATCTGATGCACTCTCCATGTTAAATGAGTTTCGTAATGTATACTGAGTAATGAATGAAAATGTAAAGTGACATTTGCTAACTACATGATTGCTCTAATTTTGTATAATCTTTCAAATCCAAAGACTTTAATTATAAATATATTTATGACAAAAAAGAAAATTTGGAAACCCGAAATCGGTTCCATGCTTCTGTATTGGTAATGCGAATACAACAATGTGAGAACGGAGAACCGCTATAGAGTCGTAAATTAGTTTTGTCGATTTTGGAAACGTTACAACATAACAGAAATAAAGATCCCTTTAAAAACGACCCACTGCAAAAATCAAACACACAACGACGTGCCGCGGTTCCAGATAAACAATCTCATGAGCAACAGACAACGGCAGGGGAGCTGTTTATTGTACGGAGCCGTGTCTATTCATTTTAGTAAGGAAAGGAAATTTTCAGGCGGATTCGTATGGTAATACCCCGTTATAATTGTAAACGCACATACAACAAAGTCGGGCATATATTAAAGGTGCACCTGTAAAGTGTCAGATATTGCCCAAAATGTCATTTGAGACTTCAATCATGTACCAAAATCATTGTAAGATATGTCCGAATGATGTGTGAAAGTTTCATTGAAAAGGAACACTGCTTTCCTGGTTGAAAAAGCGAAAATATACGTTTTACAACGGACGTTTATGAGGTTTATGACCGTTAATTAACGCTTTCTAGCTGAATTATAGATATCGTCATACTAAAGGGGCATTTGAAAAAATCTAACCATATTGTATTCTTCTCTTACCATAAGCTAAACAACACGGTAGAAGAGAAACGAGGAAGCTCCAAATAATTGTCGTGGAGTTAGACACTTTACAGGCATTCCTTTAAGAGTAGGTAATAATTATTGAGTTATTAAGATACTCCCTGCTTCAGAAAAATGTATTATATCTTTTCATGAGTTCATTTTTCAAATGATGAAACTATTACATTGATTGTTGCATATTGTTTGTATTTGGATAATATTCCCGATTACAAAAATAATCAATATTTTATGGACCACTGTCGAATGCTTTCAATGCCGACAGGAGGCGGCCATTTCTTTAACTTCTCGCGGTGAAAGGATAATGCGGAGAGCACAATAGCGTATATATAGTCCAGTCAATCTAGCATATTATATAAGGGGGTAACCTCGGCATAATTGCAACACAGGATTTTTTTTCGGAATTCTGTTCAGGAAACTCCCCTTAACAACCAAAAAAAAATCCTAAGAAATCGAAGTTGTGGAAAGTGGTTTAAAGGGCATTATAAAGATAATTAGCAAATTTGCATAATTTTCTATCTAGGAATAGTACACTAGTAATTAAAATAAATATTGCAAGGTATTTTGGGGTAAGGAATCCATTTCCGGTGCTCGTTTGCGAGTGCCATATGGGCAAAACCCTGAAATCCAAGATGGCTGCTTCCTAATTTGCATATTTATGATTATTATTGGGTTTTAGTGGCTACAGCCTCTAATAAGCAATACGTATAGTTTTGTTTTTCTTTAATCATGTTCTAAATGTATATCAAAGATACTTCAGCTTGGTTGCCGCATTGGCAACCTTTAGCAATGCATATAATTCGTATAATTTTATTATTTACCTAATTTGCATATTCCCCCAAATCGAGTTTATTGGGAACCCGGAAAGTCAAAATGACAAGAAATACCACTTTTCCAAGGTTTTGGGGGGCATGAAGTCCATTTATGATACCTAATTCGACGTATCACCTTGGCAACCCACATAAATCCAAGATGGCCGTCTTTGGCATTTTAAAGGAGATAATGCTATTTGCCACTTTAACGGCATTTTTTTTGGAGAGCATAATTTGTTTACTGTTAGCAACCAGCTAAATTGAAATTTAAGTATTCCAATTGCTAATTCCAATAATTGCGAGTCCAAAAATTGTAATATTGTTCTAATATAACCAAAATAATGAAGTTGTGTATCGTTACATGTGAAATTTAGGGAGAAGCCATCTTGGATTTAAGAAGGTTGCCATAGTGCTATGTGAAAATAAGTATAAAAAATGGACTTGTTGCCCCCCAAAACCTTGGAAAAGTGGTATAACTTGTCATTATTTACTTTCCGGGTTCCCAATATACTCAATTTGGGGGAATATGCAAATTAGGTAAATAACCCAATTATGCAAATTATATGCATTAATAGAGGTTGCAAAGGTGGCAACTAATCTGAAATAGCTTCACTACATATTTAGAACATGAATGAAACATAATAATCTGTAATTATTGCTTATTAGAGCCGCTGTAACCACTGCAAACCACTAATATTCATAAATATGCAAATTAGGGGCAGCCATCTTGGTTTTTAGGGCGTTGCTTATACGACACATGCAAATGAGCACCGTTAATGGATTCCTTGGCCTAAATTACCCTAGCATAATTGTTTTTATCAATATTGTACTATTCCTAGATAGAAAATGACCCCTGACCACATTTCAGAAATATGCAAATTTGCTAATTATCTTTATAATGCAAATTAAACCACTTTCCGCAACTTCGATTTCTTAGGACTTTTTTTGGTTGTTAAGGGGAGTTTCCTGAACAGAATTCCGAAAAAAAATCCCATGTTGCAATTTTGCCGAGGTCAAGACCCTATATTGACTGGACTAATAGTAACCCGCTATTGTCTTCTACGCCTGCCACCTTATTTCACCGCGAGAAGTTAAAGAAATGACCGCCTCTTATGGGCATTGAAAGCAGACGACAGTGGTTCATAAAATATTGATTACTTTTGTAATCGGGAATATTCAAGAGGACATAAGTGACTAGCAATGTCTAGAGTTATGCTCTCATCACATCCAGTAAGTCAAAAGGCTAGGATTTCCTGCCCCTTTAACATTTTGGTTAGGCACAATCAAAGTGATTCAATCAAATTCCAAGTAACATGTCTCATGTTTCTTTCAACTTGGTAGAGGATAACAAATAATCCATGGTACATAATTTAAGAATGGAAAGGAATTGAGCTTGATAGTTAGACTATATAATTATACAAAGCGATTGTTTTTTTTTCTAGCATCATTTAAAGGGATAGTTGCGTTTTGGTATAGAGGGCGCTACACAAAATATTTTTTGTGAGATCATGCGAAACTGAGTGACAAATTTGAAAGAGCATACAATTTTAATGACAGAATAAACTTTATTTGATCACAATCGGTTCAGAAATGGCTGAAATATCCAAAAACATAACAATTTGTAATAATTTTAAAACAATTTTTTTAAATGCTTCCTCTTTTAAAAAAATGTACAAAAAGAGGTTTTTAAATAGTTGTTGATTATTTCTCTATCTAATCAATATTTCAACAAAGCATCACATGCATAATATTTTATTTAAAATGAGTTTGTAGAGAGCGCCCTCTTGATTTTTAACGGCTGTAATGTAATGTCATGGTGCAGGTTTTGGTTACTAAGATTCAGTTTGACCAAAACTGTACTCTCTTTACCAAAACTCAACTATCCCTTTAAATTCTGTGCTAATGTGAAAACCAACTGGATGTACCTGGTATCCTTTTGGTTTATGGAAATGTGTTACTCAATTTGAATACGCCTACAAAATAAAAAAAACACTATCTTTAAAACACTTGTAGCTCATATTTCTGTACGATGAAATACTTGATTGTTGTACAGGAGAAAATACTTATCTTCCATATTATTGGTATAAAATCCAGATAAAAATCATCCATGCGGGCCTCGTCACGGTCTTTATGTTTTTCTATCAATAGAAAAACGGGGCTTTCATGCAGTCATTATGGTATTTGTGGGCATTATTTAAAGCAAAAATGTTCTTGATCATGTAATTGTTTCATTAAAACTTTCATCTTGATGGATTTGTATCTTTTAATAAAAGGTTTTTATTCAATCTGAATGCAACAAAATGGGGATCTCAGTGACAAACGTGTAACTATCTTATCTAATGATGACGTTTGTTGAAAGGCAAGGAAAAGGAATAGTGAAAATAAGAGAGAGAACAATATAGTTAAACAAAACGATGACTTCGTTTGTATACAATATCGCATTGTGTGCATGATTTTAATAAAAGGTTTTTATTCAATCTGAATGCAACAAAATGGGGAACTCAGTGACAAACACAATATCAACAGGCACTTGACGCAATATCAACAGGCCTGCACTGCCTGACAAATATTGATACAGTGTACAAAACCGTGCCATCGACTGGCAATCATTCGTGACGGTTATTATTTGATGATATTTGACCTTGTTCACTGGTTCACAATGCTCAAATTAAGTTCTAATTAATGAGGGCATGAGAGCGAACTTTATAAACATGATTTTTTTTTTTGGATAAAGAAAACAAAAAGGGGAAATGAATTTGCAGTTATGCATAATTTAGAATTAGATGAAAACTTGTTGTATATTATGAAAGAGATTAATTCCATTAATCTGTTCTTCTGTTTACGTCCGGGAAGCATTATCATCATTACTCCGGTCAGTTTGGATACACACTGCGATCAATCCAGCACATACAGTACACAGCATGTCATGTTCCACTCCCTGGGGAGCACTCTAGACAGGCACCTCGTACGTGTACACGGTGCATAAGATGTACGTTCCAGTCTTTTGGTGTACAAAATGTATACACTTGGGTTGGCATTCTCATCACTGGCTCAACTTGAGCCCGGCCAGTAAGGACAAAGAATACCGGTAACCAGTTAAACCCCTTTGCACCTGCAGACCTATTGTCTTGTTGTTATTCGCCATTCCATAATTCATGTTTGGGCCATAATATTTATAAGACTGAGTTTCAAATATTCGTTCCACAGTTTCATTTCTATTCGAGTTTTGTTCCATGAAGCGATTGTAGACATTGAACACACCAGGGGGTGTTTCAGAAAGA